>CADDIJ020002354.1:0-372191 GCA_902809745.2 Tetradesmus lagerheimii | reverse complement strand
CCGTTGCATCATCCTATTATGCCATGTCATTCAACACACCACATCCCACACTCACAGCCCTGCCGTGGTGATAGTCAGCCCTATACGCCTATCTGCCCCATCCCGTGACACTCTGAACAAACCCGCCCACTTGCGCTGAAACTCCTCTAAGCAAATCACAGGGGAACGACCACCCAGCCATGACAATGGGATCCCGGATCCCACCCTAACATCAACCTCCACCCTATCCCACTCCCTGAGTAGCTGCTGCTGCAGCTCCGCTCGGAAGCGGCATGCCACCGCCTTGGCAGTGAACGACGAACTGCCTGGCGCATTCATTGCATGCCCCTGCCCCTCCATGCCGCTATTGCTGTGCACAGGTGCTATTGCTGCACTGCTGCTGCTGCCTGCGCCATGAGTGCCAGTGCTGCCCCCATCACCTGCAGCACTGCTGCTGGCCTGTCTATGGCAGCTGTTGCGTACAGCCCATATGGATTCCAGCAACAGCAAGCGCAAGTGCGTCCAAAGCAGCTGCTTGTCTGCAAGCGGCGCCCATACACTGGCATCATCTAACAACAGCACACGGCTGTTGATAGGGACCACCGCCCCTGGCTGCACTTGCTGCCACAGCTGTGCAAACCACTGCCACACTGTTGCAGCTACAGGACATTCTATAAACAAGTGAGTGAAGGTCTCAAGCTGCGGCGGCTGCTGGCACAGCGGTGCAAGGCATGCGAATTGAGCCGGATCCTGCGCCCGCCTGCCTGCTGACACCATGCGCCGAGCTCCCATCTTTACTCCTGCATGTAGCAGCCGCCAGCCAAACTCCCGCAGCTGCCTCGGCAGCTGCTTGTGACCTGCCCGTCTATATGCAGCCACCCAGTTGTATTGGCTTGCGTCTGCCACACCCATGTGTTGGGTGATGGGATCCTGCAAGTCATTGTACACAGGGCTGCTGATCTGTTGCTGTTGCTGAAGTTGCTGCTGCCGTTGTGCAGTAACCACTGCTGCTGCTGCTGCTGCGCGCTGCCTTGGCAGCTGCCTATCTCGTGGAGGATCCATCCACGGTGCATGGTATGCTGCCATGAGGGCAGCATCGCTGAACCGCTGGCTGTTGCTGCGTCTGTTGCTGCCAGCAGTTGCACTGCTTTGCTGCATCTGCTGAAATGACCGCTTGAGGGATGTCTCCATCTCCTGCAAGCCCGCCTGTGGCGCCTCCCCCCCTAAGCAGTTACGCCACAACCTCGGGCGCATGCCTATTCCTGGTACCCACCCCTCCTTGCAGTGCAGACTACAATGGTGCTGCAGCAACCGTGGTGTTGCCACCTTCGGCCTGAACTGCAACACCCCAACAGCAAACCCCAGCCCCCACACACTAGGATCAACCTTGATCACAGACCAGGCACCCACCAAGAATAATGCTGGCTCCTTTTGCTGCTCCTGCTGTTCTTGGTGTGACTGCTGTTGCGGCCGCTGATGATGATGCTCCTGCTGTTGCCCATGGTGGTGTCCCTGCTGCTGCTGTTGATGTTGCTGCCGAAGCATGAAGGCGGGATGCTGCACTGCAGACACATCTACAACACAACAAGGAACCCACTGCATGTCCCCTGTGTCCATTGGGGTTGCTGTGATTGCCGCTAGGCTGCCATCCTGCTGGACCCTGTAGGTCTGCACATCGCCGGCCACTGCTTGTTGGACCCACTGCTGCTGTGTGTCCGTCTGCCATGCCGCTGCTGTGCCCTGCCGCAAAGTGTGCCACCATGCCTGTGGCAAGACAATGCAATCGCGTGCTGGTTGTCCTGTCAACTGCTGCTGCACCTGACCCAATGTGGTGCCTGTGCCTTGAGTTAGGTGCGCTGGCAAGCTGCCGACTGCTGACAACATTGCACCATCAGTGCTGCTGCCTACGCTGTGGTTTCCCACCAGCAGTTCCAGCTGAATTTGCTGGCTACTCATGGCATCATGTGCTGTATGCCTGTGGATGCCAACTCTCTGAAAGGCCTCCACATATGCTGCGTGCCGCTGCTGTATCCTGCCCTGCCTCACTGCTGTCTGCAGCGGCACCTTGGACTGCTGCACTAATACTGCCTCCCCCAAGCCAGGCAAGGCGCGCTGCATGTTGGCCCTCATGAAAAACTTCCATGCAGCTCGCCTGGGATGCAGCAGCGCTGCTGCTGTGCGTGCCTGCATTGCCGCTGCATGCGCTCTGGCATCCACCTGTCCAGCACCCCCCATGCTAACAGATAAGCTGGCTATTACAGCAGGAGGGCTGTCATTCCACTGCCGAATATCAGTCTCATGCACGCAGCCCTGCCCTGTCACAAATGCGGTGATGCGGCGGTGGATCCTGGCCATGAGCTCTGCTGGTACAGGCACAAACTGCGCATGGTATGTAAGACAGGAAGCCATCACCTGCCGTGCCACCGCGCAGCGCCCTAAGTACGTTAGCTCCTGCCGTGCCCACTGCCGCACTCGCCACGTGATCGTCTGCAGCCGCTGCGTGAACAACGCTGCCGCATGTGGCTCAGCCCCTGCTGCTGACAGCAGAATGCCCAAGTGCCTGATTGGGTGTTGTGCTGTATCCAAAAAAGGAATGCTGGTGGTTGGGTCCACACCTACAAACGGCTGCTGCGTGCCCACCTCCATGCCCTGACACTTACTGACGTTCACCTTCGCCCCACTTGCCGCACAAAACGGCTGCACTGCTCTGTGTAGCAGCACGCTGGCGCCCTGCCGGCTTGCTGCATGCAGAGTAGTGTCATCTGCATGCTGCATGCAGCAAGGTGATGCTGCCCCATCTGGCCTCCTAATGCTGTCCATCTCGCCAGTTGCCTGCAGCGCGCGGCATCTGGCTGCCAATGGCTGCGCTGCAATGACATACAACAATGGGCTGAGCGGGCTGCCCTGTGCACATCCAGAAGGTATGTCAAACACCCGGCTGAGATGGCCGCCGTTGAACACAATGCGTCCTTGTGTGCCTGCAAGCAGCAGCTGCACCCACCTAAGTAGGCTAGGTGGGAACTGCATGGCTGCCATGCACTGTTGTAACCAGCCCCTGTCAAGACGGTCATATGCCTTCTCAAAATCCAGGAATAGGATGCAGCCAGGCTGTTGTGCTGCTCTTAAGAAGTCAATCTCCTCCAAGTGCAGCAGCACATTGTCAGCAATGTCCCTGCCAGGCACAAATGCTGTCTGTGTGCTGTCCACTACGCTGCCCAAGACAGGCCCCACCCTCTGCTGAAAGAATGCTCGCAGCATGGCTTCCCGCTGTCTATTATCAAAGCTTGAACCCACCAGGTCCTCTGCCCGCAAGCAAAGGTGTTCTGCCATCTCCCCGCCCCTCCAGTGCTCATAGGCAGCCATAGCTGCTGCTGTGCCAACCTGCCCTGGATGCTGCCTCTGAGCCCAAGGGTCGCGCGGCAGTGTTGCAGCCCTGCCAGCTTGCTGTGCTTCTCCTGGAAATGCCGCTGCAATGCTGGCAGCAACATCATTCAGCAGCCCATGCTGCTGCTGCCGCTGTTGCAGGTGTGGCAGCGGCTGTCGTAGCTGCTGTTGCTGCAGCTGCGGTGGCGCTGTTGTTGGAGAAGGCAGAGGTGCCTCCTCCATAACCGCATCATCCCTGTGCGGCGGTTGCTGCTGCTGCTGCTGCTGCTGCGTTTGCTGTTGCTGCTGTTGTTGCTGCTGCTGTGCCTGCAAGATGAGCTCTTGCTCTAGCTCACGGCCACGCCGCCTGCATTGCTGCTGCTCCAGCTGCTCTTGCTGCCATCTCTGAGGCTGCCATGCTGTGCGCCCATCCACAAAGATGGTGGCGGGCAGGCTTGGTCTGTCAGCAACCTCAAAGGAATCTGGCAGTCTGCTTAGGATGAGGTCACTGTCTGGTGCTGCCACAAACGCCACAATGCTGTCAGCACATGGGATGCGCATGGCGGCATCTCCTGACAGCCTGCTATAGCCCAGCTGCTCATGGACAACAACAATGTTGTCATACCCAGCAGCTGCTAGCAGTACCCTTGTAAATCCGCACCGCGCATACTGCAGTGGCGGGTTCGCAATGACAATGCGAACTGTGTTATCAGGCTGTGCTGCTGTCACCCAACTGATAGGCACTCTGCTGGCCCCCACCCGCACTGCGTTGTTGTGCACACACTGCCGTGCCTCAACATCTGCAGCGTCTGTGCCATGAGCATCGCCTTCCTCGGCATCTCATGGCCTGTTACGCACTGCAGCTGATCCACGGACGGCTGTTGTTGTAGTGGATATTGGGCACACGGTCAGGTCCTGGATGCCTTTACGGCTGTTCCTCACGGAGCTATCTATACGACCCTGTGACAGCATCTCTTAAGCAAAGTGAGCTGTGGGGTGGGTGTCAGAACAGGTTGCCCCATCCTCTCTCAGGATCTTTTTCAGAAGTAAATTTGTTGTTGCTTGGTCCAGCCCATGTAACCAATTTACTTCAAAAAAAAGGTCACGGTGGTGGTCTGAAATAATTCGAGGAGCATGCAAGCAACTTCAGGATCATTTTCAGAAGTAAATTTGTTGTTGCTTGGTCCAGCCCATGTCACCAATTTACTTCAAAAAAAAATGCAAGCAACAATAAACTACCAAAATAAAATTCTGCAGACGAGCACCGAAGCATTGGACATGGTCCGATTGTCGCAGCGATCGTTAACGGGCCGCATAACATACGTATCTTGTTTTTGCTTGGTGTTCACGGTGGTGGACTGAAATATTTCGAGGAGCATGCAAGCAACTAGAAACGACCGGAATAAAACTATCCAGACGAGCACCGCAGCATCGGACCTGTAACCAATTTACTTCAAAAAATAAAATAAAAAATGAGCCGCATACCATACGTATCTTTTTTTGCTTGGTGTTCATGGTGGTGGACTGAACAAATTCGAGGAGCATGCAAGCAACTAGAAACGACCGAAATAAAATTCTCTAGACGAGCACCGAAGCATCGGACCTGGTCCGATTGTCACAGCGATCGTTAACGAGCCGCATCACATACGTATCTTTTTTTGCTTGGTGTTCACGGTGGTGGACTGAACAAATTCGAGGAGCATGCAAGCAACAATAAACTACCAAAATAAAATTCCGCAGACGAGCACTGAAGCATCGGACCTGGTCAGATTGACGCAGCGATCGTTAACGAGCCGCATCACATACGTATCTTGTTTTTGCTTGGTGGTGGTTTGAACAAATTCGAGGAGCATGCAAGCAAATATAAACGACCGAAATAAAATTCTCTAGACGAGCACCGAAGCATCGGACCTGGTCCAATTGTCGCAGCGATCGTTAACGAGCCGCATACCACACGTATCTTGTTTTTGCTTGGTGTTCACGGTGGTGGACTGAAAAAATTCCAGGAGCATGCAAGCAACAATATACGACCGAAATAAATTCTGCAGACGAGCACCGAAGCATCGGACCTGATCCGATTGTCGCAGCGATCGTTAATGAGCCGCAGAAGAGAGCTGTGGGGTGGGTGTCAGAACAGGTTGCTCCATCCTCTCTAAGGATCTTTTTTTTTTGAAGTAAATTGGTTACATTGGGCTGGACCAAGCAACAACGAATTTACTCCGTAAAAGATCCATTAGGAGGATGGGGCAACCTGTTCCGACACCCACCCCACAGCTCTCTTGCAGCTGCAAGAGACGCTGTCACAAGGCCATGTAGATAGTTCCGTGAGGAACAGCCACAAAGGGCATCCAGGACCTGACCGTGTGCCCAGTATCCACTACCACCACAGCCGTCCGCGGATCAGCTGCAGTGTTTTACAGGCCGTGAGTTGCCACTGCCACATACATTCAAAAGACATGCATGTGAGCACTATGTCATAGCATGCACTGCATGCAAAACACACCCATGTCAGCTACATGCTTGCTGATTTAAACCTGCTGGTACCATGCACACACCCACACAATTGTATATCCACACATATCCTTACATTAAAGTACATGCACCGCAACCTACTTTGTGATGCAGTTATGCAACACACTGACAAAGCCGTTGCTACATCCCATCATGCAGCCATGACACAAACCAGAAATGCCATCAGCACCATACACCCAACTTACAGCCCATCAGTACTGATTTTTAGCATAATTCTCCTTTCAGGCCATTCCCGCGAAACCCTATACAAACCCGCCCACTTGTGTTGGAAGTCCACCCAACAGATAACCCAAAAGGAGCCGTCATTGTTCCTGGTGGGTGGCTGGTCTGACATTAAGGTCGACCCTAGTGTCTGGGGGCTGGGGGTTGCAGTTGGAGTGCTGCAGTTTAAGCCGAAGGTGGCAACGCCGCGGCTGCTGCAGCATTATTGCAGTCAGCACCACAGGCAAGGATGGGTGGGGTGGGGTGGGGTGGGTGTCAGAACAGGTTGCCCCATCCTCTCTCAGGATCTTTTTCAGAAGTAAATTTGTTGTTGCTTGGTCCAGCCCATGTAACCAATTTACTTTAAAAAAAGGATGGGTGCCAGGCATAGGCATGCGCCCAAGGCTGTGGCGCAACCGCCTGGGTGCTGAGGCGCCACAGGATGGCCTGCAGGAGATGGCAGCATCGCTGAAACGGTCCTTTGAACAGCTGCAGCAGAGCGGTGCAGATACTGGCGGCAGCAGATCCAGCAGCAGCCAGCGCTTCAGTGATGAAGACATGATGGCAGCATACCACGCACCGTGGATGGACCCTTCTAGGGACAGGGAGTTGCCAAGGCAGCGTGCAGCGGCAGCAACAGCAGTGATTACGTTACAGCGGCAGCAGCAATTTCAGCAGCAGCAGCAGATCAGCAGCCCTGTGTATAACGACTTGCAGGACCCCATCACTCAGCAGATGGGTGCGGCAGATGTAAGTCCGTACCACTGGGTTGCTGCATATAGACGTGCAGGCCACAAGCAGTTGCCAAAGCAGCTTCACAACCCTCATGCCAGGCAACCCACCCATTACAGCTTCAACCCCAGTGCAGCCAACAATAGCAGCCAGGGCAGCAGGCAGACAAGTGGAGGACATGCCGCGGCTCATGCGGCCGCGTCTGCTGGTAGGATTGACTATGTGCTCCTGTCAGAGGACCTGGTGGAGGCAGGATGGTTGCAGAAAGCCATGCAGCATAGGCGCTACCCTGCAGATCATCGTCCTGTGGTGGCGAAACTGCAACCGCCTGGCATGCCGCACCTTGGGCAGCGCAGGTGGTGCTTTCCAAACTCAGCTCTAGGGCAGGTGCCTTTTGTCACAGAGCTGAGAGAGAGCCTGAAAGCAGCTGTAGAGCAGCAGGGGCAGCAGCTACCAAGGCAAAGCCCAGCAGCAGAATTTGAACAGCTGAAGACGCATGCAGTTGCTGCCGCTGCTGTCATACAGCAGAGGCAGCAGTTGCTGCGCCAGGCAGAGCAGCGACGGTTGCGCATGGCGGTGGCAACTGCTTACAGGCAGCATCGGACATGCAGCACGGCACAGACGCAAGCAAACATCCTGCTTGCGGAGCAGAAGCTAACGGAGTATGAAGTGCAGCAACACCAGCGGCAGGAGGCAGCATCTGATGCGCTTTGGGAGGTATATGGGGATGGGAATCCTAGCTTTTGGGGTTATAGGTTGGGTAAAGAAATTCCGGAACAACAATACATCAGCAAAGTGGCAGTTGCAGATGGAATTACCGTATCCACACGCACCAGGGAGGGGGTTACAACAGCAGGAGACTTGCTGGCGGACTTTTATGACCCAGCAACTGGTGGCCTCTTCTCGAGCCACCCTACAGATGCACAGCAGCAGCAAGAGCTGCTTGTTGGGGTTGATAAGCAGCTAACTCCTGAGCAGCAGCAGCAGTGCCTGGGCCCCAACGGCGACGGCACCATCACTCTGGATGAGGCCAAGGCAGCATTGGACAGCTTGCCTAGAGGGAAAGTGCCAGGCAGCGATGGGCTCACATACGAGTTCTACAGCACATTCTGGGAGCAGTTGGGGCCAGCTTTTGTGGCAGCATGCAACTTTCTGTTCAGGCAGGATGCGGCACTGCTGTCACCGCAGCAGCGCCTGGGGCTCATCACCCTGCTGTTCAAGGGTGGGGGCAAGCCAAGGGAGCAGGCTGCCAGTTACCGCCCCATCACGCTACTGAACTGTGATGTGAAAATCCTAGCAAAGGTGGTGGTGCAGAGGGTGGGACCTGTCTTGGGCAGCGTAGTGGACAGCACACAGACAGCATTTGTGCCTGGCAGGGACATTGCTGACAATGTGCTGCTGCACTTGGAGGAGATTGACTTCTTAAGAGCAGCACAACAGCCTGGCTGCATCCTATTCCTGGATTTTGAGAAGGCATACGACCGTCTTGACAGGGGCTGGTTACAACAGTGCATGGCAGCCATGCAGTTCCCACCTAGCCTACTTAGGTGGGTGCAGCTGCTGCTTGCAGGCACACAAGGACGCATTGTGTTCAACGGCGGCCATCTCAGCCGGGTGTTTGACATACCTTCTGGATGTGCACAGGGCAGCCCGCTCAGCCCATTGTTGTATGTCATTGCAGCGCAGCCATTGGCAGCCAGATGCCGCGCGCTGCAGGCAACTGGCGAGATGGACAGCATTAGGAGGCCAGATGGGGCAGCATCACCTTGCTGCATGCAGCATGCAGATGACACTACTCTGCATGCAGCAAGCCGGCAGGGCGCCAGCGTGCTGCTACACAGAGCAGTGCAGCCGTTTTGTGCGGCAAGTGGGGCGAAGGTGAACGTCAGTAAGTGTCAGGGCATGGAGGTTGGCACGCAGCAGCCGTTTGTAGGTGTGGACCCAACCACCAGCATTCCTTTTTTGGATACAGCACAACACCCAATCAGGCACTTGGGCATTCTGCTGTCAGCAGCAGGGGCTGAGCCACATGCGGCAGCGTTGTTCACGCAGCGGCTGCAGACGATCACGTGGCGAGTGCGGCAGTGGGCACGGCAGGAGCTAACGTACTTAGGGCGCTGCGCGGTGGCACGGCAGGTGATGGCTTCCTGTCTTACATACCATGCGCAGTTTGTGCCTGTACCAGCAGAGCTCATGGCCAGGATCCACCGCCGCATCACCGCATTTGTGACAGGGCAGGGCTGCGTGCATGAGACTGATATTCGGCAGTGGAATGACAGCCCTCCTGCTGTAATAGCCAGCTTATCTGTTAGCATGGGGGGTGCTGGACAGGTGGATGCCAGAGCGCATGCAGCGGCAATGCAGGCACGCACAGCAGCAGCGCTGCTGCATCCCAGGCGAGCTGCATGGAAGTTTTTCATGAGGGCCAACATGCAGCGCGCCTTGCCTGGCTTGGGGGAGGCAGTATTAGTGCAGCAGTCCAAGGTGCCGCTGCAGACAGCAGTGAGGCAGGGCAGGATACAGCAGCGGCACGCAGCATATGTGGAGGCCTTTCAGAGAGTTGGCATCCACAGGCATACAGCACATGATGCCATGAGTAGCCAGCAAATTCAGCTGGAACTGCTGGTGGGAAACCACAGCGTAGGCAGCAGCACTGATGGTGCAATGTTGTCAGCAGTCGGCAGCTTGCCAGCGCACCTAACTCAAGGCACAGGCACCACATTGGGTCAGGTGCAGCAGCAGTTGACAGGACAACCAGCACGCGATGGCATTGTCTTGCCACAGCCATGGTGGCACACTTTGCGGCAGGGCACAGCAGCGGCATGGCAGACGGACACACAGCAGCAGTGGGTCCAACAAGCAGTGGCCGGCGATGTGCAGACCTACAGGGTCCAGCAGGATGGCAGCCTAGCGGCAATCACAGCAACCCCAATGGACACAGGGGACATGCAGTGGGTTCCTTGTTGTGTTGTAGATGTGTCTGCAGTGCAGCATCCCGCCTTCATGCTTCGGCAGCAACATCAACAGCAGCAGCAGGGACACCACCATGGGCAACAGCAGGAGCATCATCATCAGCGGCCGCAACAGCAGTCACACCAAGAACAGCAGGAGCAGCAAAAGGAGCCAGCATTATTCTTGGTGGGTGCCTGGTCTGTGATCAAGGTTGATCCTAGTGTGTGGGGGCTGGGGTTTGCTGTTGGGGTGTTGCAGTTCAGGCCGAAGGTGGCAACACCACGGTTGCTGCAGCACCATTGTAGTCTGCACTGCAAGGAGGGGTGGGTACCAGGAATAGGCATGCGCCCGAGGTTGTGGCGCAACTGCTTAGGGGAGGAGGCGCCACAGGCGGGCTTGCAGGAGATGGAGACATCCCTCAAGCGGTCATTTCAGCAGATGCAACAAAGCAGTGCAACTGCTGGCAGCAACAGACCCAGCAACAGCCAGCGGTTCAGCGATGCTGCCCTCATGGCAGCATACCATGCACCGTGGATGGATCCTCCACGAGATAGGCAGCTGCCAAGGCAGCGCGCAGCAGCAGCAGCAGCAGCAGCAGTGGTTACTGCACAACGGCAGCAGCAACTTCAGCAACAGCAACAGATCAGCAGCCCTGTGTACAATGACTTGCAGGATCCCATCACCCAACACATGGGTGTGGCAGACGCAAGCCAATACAACTGGGTGGCTGCATATAGACGGGCAGGTCACAAGCAGCTGCCGAGGCAGCTGCGGGAGTTTGGCTGGCGGCTGCTACATGCAGGAGTAAAGGTGGGAGCTCGGCGCATGGTGTCAGCAGGCAGGCGGGCGCAGGATCCGGCTCAATTTGCATGCCTTGCACCGCTGTGCCAGCAGCCGCCGCAGCTTGAGACCTTCACTCACTTGTTTGTAGAATGTCCTGTGGCTGCAACAGTGTGGCAGTGGTTTGCACAGCTGTGGCAGCAAGTGCAGCCAGGGGCGGTGGTCCCTATCAACAGCCGTGTGCTGTTGTTAGATGATGCCAGTGTATGGGCGCCGCTTGCAGACAAGCAGCTGCTTTGGACGCACTTGCGCTTGCTGTTGCTGGAATCCATATGGGCTGTACGCAACAGCTGCCATAGACAGGCCAGCAGCAGTGCTGCAGGTGATGGGGGCAGCACTGGCACTCATGGCGCAGGCAGCAGCAGCAGTGCAGCAATTTTTTTTAAGTAAATTGGTTACATGGGCTGGACCAAGCAACAACAAATTTACTTCTGAAAAAGATCCTGAGAGAGGATGGGGCAGTGCAGCAATAGCACCTGTGCACAGCAATAGCGGCATGGAGGGGCAGGGGCATGCAATGAAATATTTCAGTCCACCACCGTGAACACCAAGCACAGGTTGCCCCATCCTCTGTATGGATCATTGTCAGAGTAAATTCGTTGTTTCTTGCTCCGGCTCATGTAACCAATTTACAAAAAAAGATACGTATGGTATGCGGCTCATTTTTTTATGTAAATTGGTTACATGGGCTGGACCAAGCAACAACGAATTTACTCTGAAAAAGATCCTTAGAGAGGATGGGGCAACCTGTTCTGACACCCACCCCACAACTCTCTTCTGCGGCTCATTAACGATTGCTGCGACAATCGGACCAGGTCCGATGCTTCGGTGCTCGTCTGGAGAATTTTATTTCGGTCTTTTATTGTTGCTTGCATGCTCCTATAAATATTTCAGACCACCACCGTGAACCAAGCAAAAACAAGATACGTATGTGATGCGGCTCGTTAACAATCGCTGCGTATTGTGATGCATGGTGCCACTGATCACATGAGGTGGCCGGGACAGTTTGGAGGCGAATGGTGTTCTGTACCCATGGCGTATTGAGGTGGTATACAATGCAGCTGATCTATGGACAGTTGTGGCTATATGGGTACCGAGGTGAATGTCAGAGTATGTGTTTATTTGTGGGTTTTATGTACATGTGGCAAACATTGTTGATTGTGAAGGAAAGAAGAGGTGGATGCAATTTATAGCGCCACCCATATGAGGATGTTCTGTGCATCTGATTTATGCTGGTACGAATTGTGTTGATGGAAAATATATGAGGCGTCGCTGTTGCAGGATGCTCATATTATAAAGCTATGGACTACAACTCATCCAAAGACGGATGTGGTCGGGATATGCACATGTGCGTCTTAAACAATGTGCATGTGATGCTGTGATATGTTTTGTGTTGTGTAGCACTAGAATGAGTGTGTTGTGTCATATGGAATGTTTGGTGATGACACACAACTGCACATTGCTTTGAATGTGCTTGTGTAATTTGAACTTGTGTGTTTATGTGCATGCTGCATGTTGCATGTCAATGTCTTCGGATTGATTACATGTACAACGCGTGCTATACACATAATGCATAGCCAGGTTGTGAGCATCGCCTTTTATGGCAAGTCATGACCTAATGACAGCCGCAGTTATTCCATGGATGGCTGTGGTATAGCGGATATTGGGCACTTGGTCGGGTCGGGTCCTGGAAGCCTAGTACGGCTGCTCTTCACGGAGCTATCTGCATGACCTTGTGACGGCGCCTCTTGCAAATAGAGAGCCGTGGAATGGGTGTGAGAACAGGTTACCCCATCCTCTCGTGGATTTTTTCATGGAGTAGGGTTTCGGTTTGCGTTGTCAAGCCAATGTAACACTACTTTCCAAAAAAAAAAAAAACAATCGCTGCGACAATCTGACCAGGTCTGATGCTTCGGTGCTCGTTTGCAGAATTTTATTTTGGTAGTTTATTGTTGCTTGCATGCTCATCGAAATTTTTCAGTCCACCACCGTGAGAACCAAGCAAAAACAAGATACGTATGTGATGCGGCTCGTTAACGATCGCTGCGACAATTGGACCAGGTCCGATGCTTCGGTGCTCGTCTAGAGAATTTTATTTTGGTAGTTTCTAGTTGCTTGCATGCTCCTCTAATTTGTTCAGTCCACCACCGTGAACACCAAGCAAAAACAAGATACGTGTGGTATGCGGCTCGTTAACGATCGCTGCGACAATCTGACCAGGTCCGATGCTTCGGTGCTCGTCTGCAGTAAATTTGTTGTTGCTTGGTCCCGCCCATGTAGCCAATTTACTTCAAAAAAAAAGTCTGCAGAATTTTATTCTGGTAGTTTATTGTTAACGATCGCTGATTTGCTCAGAGGAGTTTCAGCGCAAGTGGGCGGGTTTGTACAGAGTGTCACGGGATGGGGCAGATAGGCATATAGGGTTGAATATCACCATGGCAGGGCTGTGAGTGTGGGATGTGGTGTGTTGAATGACATGGCATAATAGGATGATGCAACGGCTGTGTAGATGAGGTGGCTTTCTGCCGCCGCATCTTGTGTTGATGGGTGTCATTGTATGGAGTATTGTACGGATTATGCTTGTTGTAAGGATGTTAGTGGTACATACATGTTGCCCCAGTCAACATTCTCTGGCATTCTCTGGCTGGGACATAGAACGTTGTAGTATGTGTTGGTGCTTGTATGTACATGGATATTGTATAGTATTCTGAGATGATTTTTTACTTCCATCTATGACACTGGCAGGAGTGTGTAAAGCACCCATCAATAGGCGTGCATGACTGGTGTTGCACATAGCCAGGCTATGAGCATAGCCTTCCAAGGCATCTCATGGCCTGTTACGCGCTACAGCTGATCCTTGGACGGCTGTTGTTGTAGTGGATATTGGGCACACGGTCAGGTCCTGGATACCTTTATGGCTGCTCCTCACGGAGCTATCTATATGGCCCTGTGACAGCATCTCGAGAAGAGAGCTGTGGGGTGGGTGTCAGAACAGGTTGCCCCATCCTCTCTAAGGATCTTTTCCGGAGTAAATTCGTTGTTGCTTGGTCCAGCCCATGTAACCAATTTACTTCAAAAAAAAAAACGATCGCTGCGACAATCTGACCAGGTCCGATGCTTCGGTGCTCGTCTGCAGTAAATTCGTTGTTGCTTGGTCCCGCCCATGTAGCCAATTTACTTCAAAAAAAAAATCTGCAGAATTTTATTCTGGTAGTTTATTGTTGCTTGCATGCTCCTGAAATTTTTTCAGTCCACCACCGTGAACACCAAGCAAAAACAAGATACGTGTGGTATGCGGCTCGTTAACGATCGCTGCGACAATCGGACCAGGTCCGATGCTTCGGTGCTCGTCTGGAGAATTTTATATCGGTAGTTTATTGTTGCTTGCATGCTCCTATAAATATTTCAGACCACCACCGTGAACCAAGCAAAAAAAGATACGTATGTGATGCGGCTCGTTAACGATCGCTGTGACAATTGGACCAGGTCCGATGCTCCGGTGCTCGTCTAGAGAATTTTTTTTCGGTCGTTTATAGCTGCTTGCATGCTCCTATAAATATTTCAGACCACCACCGTGAACACCAAGCAAAAAAAAATACGTATGTGATGCGGCTCGTTAACGATAGCTGCGACAATCTGACCAGGTCCGATGCTTCGGTGCTCGTCTGCAGTAAATTCGTTGTTGCTTGGTCCCGCCCATGTAACCAATTTACTTCAAAAAAATAAAGTCTGCAGAATTTTATTTTGGTAGTTTATTGTTGCTTGCATGCTCCTCGAATTTTTTCAGTCCACCACCGTGAACCAAGCAAAAACAAGATACGTGTGGTATGCGGCTCGTTAACGATCGCTGCGACAATCGGACCAGGTCCGATGCTTCGGTGCTCGTCTGGAGAATTTTATTTCGGTCGTTTATTGTTGCTTGCATGCTCCTATAAATATTTCAGACCACAACCATGAACCAAGCGAAAACAAGATACGTATGTTATGCGGCTCGTTAACGATCGCTGTGACAATCGGACCAGGTCCGATGCTTCGGTGCTCGTCTAGAGAATTTTATTTCGGTCGTTTATTGTTGCTTGCATGCTCCTATAAATATTTCAGACCACCACCGTGAGAACCAAGCAAAAACAAGATACGTGTGGTATGCGGCTCGTTAACGATCGCTGCGACAATCGGACCAGGTCCGATGCTTCGGTGCTCGTCTGGAGAATTTTATTTCGGTCGTTTATTGTTGCTTGCATGCTCCTATAAATATTTCAGACCACCACCGTGAACACCAAGCAAAAACAAGGTACGTATGTGATGCGGCTCGTTAACGATCGCTGCGACAATTGGACCAGGTCTGATGCTTCGGTGCTCGTCTAGAGAATTTTATTTCGGTCGTTTATAGTTGCTTGCATGCTCCTATAAATATTTCAGACCACCACCGTGAACACCAAGCAAAAAAATATACGTATGTGATGCGGCTCGTTAACGATCGCTTTTTTTTTTTGAAGTAAATTGGTTACATGGGCGGGACCAAGCAACAACGAATTTACTCCGTAAAAGATCCTTAGAGAGGATGGGGCAACCTGTTCTGACACCCACCCCACAGCTCTCTTCTCGAGATGTTGTCACAGGGCCATAACGATCGCTGCGACAATCTGACCAGGTCTGATGCTTCGGTGCTCGTCTGGAGAATTTTATTTCGGTCGTTTCAAGTTGCTTGCATGCTCCTCGAAATATTTCAGTCCACCACCGTGAACACCAAGCAAAAACAAGATACGTGTGGTATGCGGCTCGTTAACGATCGCTGTGACAATCGGACCAGGTCCGATGCTTCGGTGCTCGTCTAGAGAATTTTATTTCGGTCATTTATAGTTGCTTGAATTTTTTTTTGAAGTAAATTGGTGACATGGGCTGGACCAAGCAACAACAAATTTACTCCGAAAAGATCCTTAGAGAGGATGGGGCAACCTGTTCTGACACCCATCCCACAGCTCTCTTTGCTTAAGAGATGCTGTCACAGGGTCGTATAGATAGCTCCGTGAGGAACAGCCGTAAAGGCATCCAGGACCTGACCGTGTGCCCAATATCCACTACAACAACAGCCGTCCGTGGATCAGCTGCAGTGCGTAACAGGCCATGAGATGCCCAGGAAGGCGATGCTCACAGCCTAGCTATTTGCGACACCAGTCATGCATCAAGCATGCATTGACTTTCATGATGTTAACACCTGGCATTCCTGGTGGGTGCCTGGTCAGATATAAAGGTTGACCCTAGTGTATGGGGCCTGGGTTTTGCTGTTGGCATGCTGCAGTTCAAGCCGAGGGTGGCAACATCACGGCTGTTGCAGCACCATTGCAGTCAGCATCACAGGGAAGGATGGGTGCCTGGCATCGGCATGCGGCCGAGGCTGTGGCGTAACCGCCTAGGTGCTGAGGCACCGCAAGATGGTCTACAGGAGATGGAAGCTTCCCTGAAGCGGACATTTGAGCAGATGCAGCAAGGCAGTGTACATGGCAGCAGCCAGGGAGCCAACAGCAGCAGCCAGCTTTTCAGTGATGCAGCCCTCATGGCAGCGTATCACGCGTCCTGGATGGATTTTTTTTTTGAAAAGTAGCGTTACATTGGCTTGACAACGCAAACCGAAACCCTACTCCGTGAAAAAATCCACGAGAGGATGGGGTAACCTGTTCTCACACCCATTCCACGGCTCTCTATTTGCAAGAGGCGCCGTCACAAGGTCATGCAGATAGCTCCGTGAAGAGCAGCCGTACTAGGCTTCCAGGACCCGACCCGACCAAGTGCCCAATATCCGCTATACCACAGCCATCCATGGAATACCTGCGGTTGTCATTAGGTCATGACTTGCCACAAAAGGCGATGCTCACAACCTGGCTATGAATTATGTGTATAGCACACGTTGAACCAGACCACCACCGTGAACCAAGCAAAAACAAGATACGTGTGGTATGCGGCTCGTTAACGATCGCTGCGACAATCGGACCAGGTCCGATGCTTCGGTGCTTGTCTGGAGAATTTTATTTCGGTCGTTTATTGTTGCTTGCATGCTCCTATAAATATTTCAGACCACCACCGTGAACCAAGCAAAAACAAGATACGTGTGGTATGCGGCTCGTTAACGATCGCTGCGACAATCGGACCAGGTCCGATGCTTCGGTGCTCGTCTGGAGAATTTTATTTCGGTCGTTTATTGTTGCTTGCATGCTCCTATAAATATTTCAGACCACCACCGTGAACACCAAGCAAAAACAAGATACGTGTGTTATGCGGCTCGTTAACGATCGCTGCGACAATCGGACCAGGTCCAATGCTTCGGTGCTCGTCTGCAGAATTTTATTTCGGTCGTTTATAGTTGCTTGCATGCTCCTCGAATTATTTCAGACCACCACCGTGAACTTTTTTTTTGAAGTAAAAACCACCGTGAACACCAAGCAAAAACAAGATACGTATGTCATGCGGCTCCTAATGATCGCTGCGACAATAGTTGGCATGGTTCTACAATAGTTGGCTAGTATGTTGCACAGTGTGCCAGTTGGCAGAAATGTTTGAAAAGTAGGTTACATTGGCTTGACCAAGCAAAACGGACGCTACCTCAAAAACATCTCAGAGAAGATTAGGCAACCTGTTCACTCGGAATCAGGCTATACTGGCCTGAACAAACAAATTGCAACGCTACTCCGTAAAAAGCCTTTTTTGTGGAGTCCACGAGAGGATTTTTTGGCAAAGTAGTGTTACATTGGCTTTTTTTGGCAAAGCAGTGTTACATTGGCTCGACTAAGCAAACCGCAACCCTACTTCAAAAGTATCCAAGAGGGAATGGGGCAACCTGTTCTCACACCCACCCCACGGCTCTCTTTATGCAAGAGGCGTTGTCACAAGGTCCTGCAGATACCTCCGTGAAAAGCAGCCGCAAAGGCATCCAGGGCGCGACCCGGCCAAGCGCCCAGAATCTGCTAAACCACAGCCATCCGTAGGTCAACTGCAACAAGTCATGAAAAAAAGTAATAATCGCCACCATAAGCGATTGTCACAACCTGTTGAGGTACGCCAGTCACATTGGCCAATGTGCTTTCATGGGTATAGCACCAGCAATGCAAATTCACACTGCGTGATACGTTTGTTCTGTGTGATACCTGTCGGCCCTGGAGTTGGTCAGGCTCGTGCACTGTGCTGCAACTGCAAGAGTTTGCTGCGTGGTGCTTGGATCTGCTGAGCGTGCTGCTGCCAGTCCCGCCTGTTCTGGAGGAGTCGGTGGCTGAACAGTCCCGGGTAGCGGGCAGCCTCTGCATCCTCCTGGATGAGGAAGTGCTGCGGCTGGTGCTTCACGTACAGGGGGTCGGTGATGCCCTGCACAGCATGGCGCAGCAGCAATGGAACCAGGATGTCCAACAGCAAACCTTGGGCTGATCGGTGCGGACGGTGAGGACTGGTGATGCATGCACAACAGATGCTGCAAGGAATAACCTGCCAAAAAAAATAACCTGCCAACATCCCAGCAACAGTACTTTGCCAAAAAAACATCCCAATAAAGTGCCACCTGGCAAGCAATGCCGTTGCAATTAGTAAACTAAACCATCTCATCTGCACGCTCACCTCATTCAGCCAGTATGTTGGCATCAGCCGCTCCTCACACATGTGTGCGAGCAGCTGACGTGCTTCGCACTCAGTGTTGCGCGCCATCGATGACATGACACTGCTGGCTGTGCCACTACCAGCTGCACCTGCAGGAGTGGTTGCCGTTGGTCCCTGCTGAACCCCTGAGGGCGGCATCAGCGACAGCACGCTCTGTGTGTGGCGCAGCACCATGTGACACACCTGCAGCACCTTGGAGCCCTTGGGCGTTGCCAGGTGCTTCTCTAGAAGCTGCCACTCACGCGACTCCGCCAATGCCTGCATGCAAGAAACATGAGCACATCACAGCAAACTGACGCTATCAACATATACTCCAGGCTGCCCCACATATTTTGTGTTGGTCATTCTCCAACACCTGTGTGGCATTGCAGGAAGACACTGTTGCCATTTGTGACAAGGCGCTTTACGGGATGGCCACACTGCAGGATGACATGTTGCTGGAGGCTTCAGCTGTCAGCTGATATGCGTCATATCGTTTTGTGTTGCTGATCATGTGAGATGCATCTGTGTGGCATGTATGACAGCCCTTGTCGTGCAGCAGCAATAGTCGTAATCGCTGTCACAGCCTCCCCACGCAGTGGCACAGCTGCCGCAGCACTCTCACCAGCAGCCACTGCCGCACGTTGGCAGTCCCGGCCTCTGCAGCCAGCCACAGCTCAATCATGCGGGACAGCTGCATCAGCAGGGCCCCTGGCCGCTGCAGCTTGGTGGGGGTTGGCTGCAGGCTGATAGCCAGCGAGACGCAGGCTGGCTGCTGCAGCTGGCTGAACATCCAAAGACAAACAGCGGGTGTACATGGCAGAACATGTGAATTAAACAGAAGTTATGTGTTTGAAATGCTTTGTAGTATCATCATCAATGTTGTGGTGCAGTTGCATGAATGCACGGCGTCAATGCATACCGTGTGTGTGCTGCCTGCGAAGGTGAAGTGTGTGTCCCATGTACTGCTGCTGCTGCTGCTGTCGCTGTTGCTGTTGCAGCAATCAACAGAGCATCAAGCGCACCTCTGCACGAACCAGTAGGCTGGGATGAGCAGGGAGTCACCAGGAGCTAGCTCACACACCATGCCGTGGACCTGTTGCAGCGAAACATGCACCGCAGACAACAGCAGACAACAGACAGTTCTGCCGTGTAACATGCTGCAAGGCGCGCTGCGGCTCAGCAGCAGGGGACTTGGTGCTTGACGTTTTTTGGATGCCAGCAAACTTGAGCTGCACTGCAGTACAACTGCTGCTAAATTCATTGAGCGCACCTGTGCAGCTGCAGGCCAGTGCTGCAGCTCGGGCTCCTCCCAGTCGACGCAGCTGTAGCGGTCGTACGGGTGTGCCACTGGGAAGGGGTAGCAGCCCTGGAAGCCCTGCTCGGGAGGCACCAGCAGCAGCAGCTGCCTGCCTGACACCTGGCACAGCAGACACACGCGGCAAGACAGCATGCTTCAAACTATGCCTGCAGTTGATCTCTCGCCACTGTTCCTGCTACACCCTGGTTAGCTGATATCAGCAGGTTATGGCGCTGTTGTATCTTGTGCTCTGTGGCATCTTGCGGTTTGTCGTGCCAAGCCTTTCATACGTTTGTGAACGTGTCAGTGAGCCTACGATCCGGCAGTCTACCCACACCCACGCCACCCACGCTCTGCCCACCTGGCACAGCAGCCGGTCATGCGTCTCATACTTGGCAGGCAGCAGGGCGCCGCGCCCACCCGCATGCAGCTGCAGCCCACCCTGACCCTGGTACTGGCCATCACGCAGCAGCTGCTGCAGCAGGGACCAGTCCAGCAGGGAGGCTGACCTGTCACCCGACCCTGCCTTGCTGGCATGCAGCAGCTGTGGCAGGTGTGGCCACACAGCTGCGTTGGGCCACAGCTTGGCCTTGACACCCAGTGCCTCGCTGCTGCTGGCTGCTGATGATGATGCGTCCTTGGCCTGAAGCTCCCACTGGCAGACGTCAACCTGCAGTACACACGCACCTGCAACAGTGTCATAGATGTAGGTTCGCAAGGCTTGTATTTGGCTCCTGAATAATACAAATAATTGTGTACTACAGATTCTGTTGCAATTGGACATGACCCCAGTCATCATTTCCGCTGGCCATGCACCAATCCGGCATGCTTTGAACTGCTGTCACTAGAAAGCAGACTAGTGACAGCATCAGCCGAGCCAATCATCATGCGCTCAGAACGTCAGCAGCATGCGCCCACCTGCAGCAGCAGCCTGCTGTGCTGCCAGCGCTGCCACGCTGCCAGCCACTCGGCGAAGCTCATGGCCAGCGCGCTGGTCTCAGGCTTGCGCAGGTGGTAGTAGCTGCCCAGCTGGTTCTTGCTCAGATCTGCATCAGGTGTGAGCATGTGTGGGTGCAGTGAGGTCAGGAGCATGTGCTGACAGCACCGAGGAACACAATTGTGTACACTTGTAAGTGTACATGGGTGAGATTGGAGATGCGGTGGCGTATGGGTGCGGCATGTAATTGAGGGCAGGGCGGAAATCGATGCAGCAATGAAGAAGCAGGACAAGAGCTGGCTGCTTCCGAATCTGGAGGGCTATGCGAAGGTGAAGCCGCAGCAGCGCCCACATGGCATGGTAGCATAAAAATGGCAAAGCTAGGGTGCTGAGGGTGCTCTGTATGTTGATCCCAACACGTACCTCTAGAGGATTACTGCAATGCAACTGTGCAATGACTAAGCAAGTTGTGTGTTGTGTGAGGTTCGCGTGTCTCACCCGCGGCTATGAAGCGGTTGGTGTCAGCAGGGCTGCACAGCACCTCCACGTTCCCATGCTGGCCGTTGCTTTGACTTGTACTGCCAGGATGCGCGGCAGCTGCACTGCTGCTGCTGCTGCTGACAATTGTGTGCTTACCAATACTATCTGTCAACCTGCATGTTGCAAGCTGTATGCCCGGCAGCAGCACCGGCTCATTGGCAGCAAGCAGTCGCCTGCTGCTTGCTGTGCCCAGCAGCTGAGGTTGCAGCTGCTGTGGCTGCCCACGCTGCAGGTATGCTGCACAGCGCCAAGAAGATAGCTGGCCCGTGCTGCCGCTGGTGCAGAGATCTGTGCAGGCTGTGCTAGCAGTTGCTGGCTGTGAAGGGCTGATGCCTGCTGGGCCCACAGCTAGGGCGGTAGCTCTGCTGCTGCGTGCTGCTTCTGGTGAACCGCTGCTGCATCCACAGATAGCCGAACTGCAGTCACAGGCGCACACGCACAAGGCATTGTTGTTACCTTCTGCAGTTCAGACACTGACGACCATCAAGTTGGCTCAAAGGTGGCAGTGCATCTCCTCCTTACCTGCTGCTACTGCTGTCAGCAGGTGCTGCTATGGCAGCAAGGCTAGCGGCTGGAACTTTAGTATCAGCGATTGGATTGCCAATTATTTGCCTAGGTATGACCTTCCCGCGCCCTCTGTTGGCCATCTGTGCTGTTGCGTGGCCCTGCAGCTCCTGATGTTGAGATGCTGCAGCTGTTTGTCCGACAGAGCAACACGACGTGTACGAGAGTCCTGCCTCAGGTGCTAAAGCAAGCAAAGTTCGCTGATCAAAACTTGAAGTCTGAGCCTGCAGCCAACTCGAGCTCCGAAGCTTGTCAAAGCGTCGATCGTACGAGGGCTTTGCTTTGGACAACACGCCACAGTAACGTCATAGATCCATCCAGCCTTAGCCTTAAAATGTGTTCTAGAGGCTCATGCAACTACTTACAGCAGGCAGCACAGTGTTGTTACCCAGTCGGCTACAGCTAGGGTTGTTCTTGCTGCAGTTCACAGTCTGCTAAGTTGATCCTGCCCTGTGCCTGCATCTATGCCTGCACCTCGACGGCCCATTGTAGGCCGGCAGCTGCTGCTGGCGAGTCCACGATGCCTCCAACAGTGATGCGCCAGAAGTCTAGCAGCAGCGTCACCAGCATGCCTGCAGCAAGTGCGTCCAGTGCCACCTGCGACACAGCAAAGGCAGCAACAGATGCCAACAAGCAAATCATCATCATCATGTAACCCATTCAACCAGAGCATCAACGCCATCGGGCTTAAATGTCTCAAGATGCTGTGTGCGATATGTGCTGCAACTAGAGAGGGTGCAGTGCTGCAGCATCCGATGCTGGCAAGCTGGCACTGCGTTGAGCAGCAGCACATGGCTCAACTGCAGAACCAACACGCCTCCTCGCTGCAGAACCAAATTCCTGCAGAACCAGCACGCCACCTCGCTTTGCATGCCCTGTGCAGAGTGCTGTTGGCAAGCGTCGCGCATGCTTTCACCAACAGCTGAATATGATCAAGGTGTCCAGGGTGCGGCGCCTCACCTCCCGCAGGCTCCAGCGCCGCCCGCCGGCCTGCTCGTCGAGGCGCATGAACATGGGGAAGCTCACGAAGAAGTAGATCGCGTAGAACAGGCTGCCAATGCTGTACATCTTGCTGCGGTCAATGAAGGTGTAGTAGGGGAACTGCAGCAGCAGGAATTAGCAGGCATGGCCAGCACACGAGCCGCAGGACGTCAGCACACACAGCAATATCATTCGACAAGTGGCAATGACGCAGCAGCACAGGTCATTCTAAGATCTGCCCCATCAACTGCACTGCTCCCAGGCATATTGCACCCGCGCTGCTTTTGTCAGGCATGTGTCAGGCATGTCTAGCGGCGCCGCAGGCTGGCGTGCTGCAGCTGCTCCCGCTCACATGTGATATGGTGAGCGTCTCCATGAAGGCAGTGGCATACGACAGCAGGAACACTGCCAGCGCGCGAGCCACCTTGCGGGTTGCCAGCGGCGCATGAGACAGGTGGCTCTCAACCTGCAGGCAGGCACGAAGTCGGCAGCAGCATAGACACAGGCACGCGTGCAACCGTGGGATTTGATAAGGACAGCAGCACGATGTAGCAAGCGAAAGTAACCTTGATGCAGTTGCGGCTGCATCGCATAGCTGACCAAAGTGCTCGTCTCCCACTTGCACCCAGGTGCAGCCCATCAACAGGCAGGTTTCCTGACTTTCAGCTGCAACAAGCTGCAGCCGGACTACAGCCCTGCTGGCGGCTGCCCAGCACTGCTCACCCTGCGCAGCACCATGTTGGCGAGTGCGTGGTAGAACAGGAAGTACGCGTGCGTCATCAGGAACATCACCAGCGGGATCTGCAGCAGGCAGCCGGCAGCGGCACGCCAGCGTTGCATCATGCTGTGGAGCCAAGGTGGCAGGGATCCTGCGTTGTATTGGTCTACAACGTGTACTCAACAGGACAGTGGGTTTCAACGCCAAGCTCCGCATGCTGGTCTGTTGTTGTGCATGCCTTTTGAGCAAAGTTAGCTGGCGACTGATACCATCACAGGAGAGCCTGTTAGTTTGCTGGCTTGCTGCTGTGCGCTTGTTGTTTGTGCACGGCTGGCGCCTGTTGTGTCGGCTCACCCCGTTGAGCCTGTGTGAGGGCAGCGTGTAGGCTGCACCCAGCAGGTTGAAGAAGTAGTGCGTCCAGAAGTAGTTGCCAATGAAGCCGAATATGGCCACCCACACATTGGCCTGATGGGCGGGTGCAGGCAGCAGGGGGTGCAGGTGCAGGCAGGCAGCGCAGCCAGGGGGTCATGGTGAGAGGTATGAGCAGCAAGGGGGTGTGCAGCCAACACACTGTGCAGATTTAGGCAGGAACTGGTTGGCCAGCTGAGCTGTCTTACCGCAGCACCTGGCCTTCAAGGCCTTCAAGGCAATGTGCTGTCATGTAAGCCAGTGCCTGACAGGGCAGTAAGTGCTGCTGGACTGCCGTCGGTGGTTGCTGCTCTGATTGTCAGCAGCTGCTTGCTGCGAGCTGTGCAGCACCGCCGCACCTTGACCCAGAACCAGTCGTACCACGGCTTGCCCTCGTCAGCCTGCAGGCAGCAGCAGCAGCACTTCTTGGATCTTCATATCTGGAGGCGTGATTCCTGTTGCCACTGACATTGTGACACATGCTGACAGAGTGTGATAACAACAGAAGCAAGCAGAGGCAGCAGTGTATGTTCAGGCAGTGCATGTTCCGGACCGCCTAAAGCCCGGCTCGCTGGCTGGCGTGCTCTGCTGCAAGCGCGCCTGTGGGCTGTCTGAGCGTAGGCGATGTTGCTGCAGCGATGCGGTCTCACGCACCTTGTTCTGCAGCAGCAGGGGCACTGCCACGCAGGGCAGCGCTGCAGCCAGCCCCACCATCAAGTAGCCCCACTCGTTCAAGTGCTGCAGGAATCAGCAGAGAGGCACACAAGTGCAAGTAGCAGAAGCAGCAGACATGAGAGCCGCATAAAAGCAGAGTGCGTCCCTGTGTGTGGCTGACAGCTGTTTTGCAGGCTACACTCTTGCCATCAATTGTGCTCTTGCTATGCAGATGGTGCTCTTGACATATGTGCAAGCAAACTCTGGTGTGCCTGGCATGGTGTAATGGCAAGGATGTATGTGCTTTGCTGCAAAGTAGTATAACATCCACTCACAGCATGCTGCTGCTGTAGGGCTGATTCTATCTGCCACAGCACAGCGTCCCACTCAGTCAGCGCGAACCTCATACAGCTGGAAGGGCACCAGTATGCACAGCGCCCATGCGATCCAGAAGGGGCTGTAGGCCACGAAGAACACCTCAGCCCAGCGCTTGCTGGGGTTGGCCGCCAGCCACACACTGCCTGCTGCGCATGCACCAGGAGCCACGATGAGCGTTTTTAGCTCCTGTATCTGCTGTTTAATGCGATGCTGGCCGTGCTGGATGCTGTGATGAAGGTAAGCTATGAAGTACACAACACAGCCAGGAGGATCATCTGCTGCTGCTTCCCAGGACTACACGGTGCTGCTGAACCAGCAGTAGCCGCCATTGAGCTATTTTAAAGCCCTCAAGACGTCTAGAGCTTGCAGCACATTACCTGTGCTCATTGCACTTTGAATGCTGATGAGGGCTTGCCAGGTACTGCCAAGTCGATGTTGAGGCCAAGAAAAAGGCGTTGCGTTCAACTATTGAGAGATCGAATAACTTGGACTTTGGCAACTCAGCGAACTGCGGTGTGAGAGCTGTAGGGTCGTCAAAACGAACTGCACTGCTGCATGTCATTTGTCACCAACGCCGATCATATTGACAGCCGGAACATTGCATGACACGAAACGCATCATGTTGTTCTGATCTGATTTACCGAGTGGGATTGCAGGTTTTCACAGTTGTGTATGTACATCACTCTGCAGAAGTGCTGTCAGGTTCCTCCGTTGAAATTGCTTAATCTAATTCGTTTCAACTCTCATGTATGATCAACTCAAGCTTCATACGAACGGTCTGCGCTGAGCAGTAGCTGCTGCACCCACCCTGCTGCTGGTGCTGCTGCTGCCAGCAGCAGTAGCACTTGCACCAGCACACACAGCAGCCAGCAGCAGGCGAACGTAGCAGCACATGGACGACGATGAGTTTGCCGAGCTGTATGGCAGCAGTGCAGTAGAGGAGCCAGTTGTGCAGCACAAGCCAGCAGCAGCTAATGGTGCGCCGTCGCCATGCTGCATCCACTTGTCACACAGCATCCACAGCAATGCAGCAGCTGCTCACACATGTGTTTGCTGGCTGCTTACAGGTGGCCTTGTCACGCACCAGTCGCTGCAGCCAGTCCCTGCAGCTGCAGCAGCAGCTCGCAACGATGACTATGACGACTTGTATGGCCAGGTAAGACGTATGCTGAGGGGTACGCTGAGGGGTATGCATGTATGCTTGTCTGCAGACACTCTTGCTACACTGAAAGTCTGAAGCTCCTCCTTTGTCAGCACTGCATGGACTTGCAGAGCCTATAGCGGTGTGGCAGCCTGCAGCAGCTATTGGCAGCCTGCAGCAGCAACCTTGCGGCTGCCCCTGGTGTGCAGCTGATTGGTAGTCATCACTAAAGAGGCGCTCTTTGAATACATCGCATCTCAAGCTTGCTTTGCCTCACATGCCTTTGTGGTTTATTGTTGCTGTGCAGCTGTATGGTGCGTCGGATGATGGCGGCGCAGCTTATCAGCAGCAAGCGCAGCAGCAGCAGCAGCAGCAGCAGCAAGCCGCAGGTGAGCAGGGCTGCTGCATTCGCGGCCAGAAGCTGCAGCCTGCTACAGCGTGTTTTGTCCGCGACAATTTGCATGTGCTGTACGTCCAAAGCAGCAGCTGCAGCCATACATGTGGTGGTTTCAGAGCAACTTGTGCATACTGCAGTAGAAGCGCACTGATAGGTTTGCAAGTGTTTTTTGTGTATGTGCATGCCTACCTGCCACCTGCATGCAGCATGCAGCCCACCTGTACAGCCTGCTGCTGTGCTGTCTGCTGATGTGCTTTGTATGATGAACTTTTGGTTGCAACTTGCAGGGCCCACTGCTACGCCTTTCGCAGCGCAGCATGCCGTGCCGGGCAGCCTACAGCAGCAGAGCTTCACACAGCAGCAGCAGCAGCAGCCAGCAGCAGCAGCACGGCTGGCAGCAGCGGATGATGACGATGATGTGAGCATCAGGCTGTGGCTGATGAGCCAGCTTGCAGACAGTAGTAGCAGCAACGATGTGCAATACATAGCATGAGCATGCCTGCCTAGTAGCTGCTGCAGGCAATGCTGACCGCTGCAACTGCCGCAGCTGTGCCCCTGTCTTGTGTTTGTCAGTGTCACGGCAGCTATCACTTCTCCTGCATACACTCTGCTGCAGCCCCTGACTGTTGTTGTCACTGGCTGCTCCTTCAACGCCATTCCCCCTCATATCATCCCACCAGGACTTTGAAATTCTAGTGGATGAGGACACAGCGCCCACGCCAGCACCAGCAGCCAAGGCAGCAGCAGCAGCAGCAGGCGCCACACCAGCTGGCGGCTACCCCAAGCCCCCAGCAGTGCCCCCTGGCGCCAACCCCCCAGCAGGCAGGGTGCCCAGCAGCCACCTGCAGTACGTGCGGCCAGGGCTGGAGCCGCAGCCCTCACTCGGCAGTGCTGGCGCAGCAGCACACGGGATGCCTGGCCAGCACATGCAGCAGCAGCCGCAGGGTGGGCTGCCAGGCATGCCTGGTGGTGGGCTGGGCATGGAGGGTCAGCAGCGGCAGGCCTCCCTCATGTCTGCGCTGAGTAGCGCAGCCAGCATGGGCAGCCAGCAGCAGCAGCAGTACAGCTTGCCGCTGGGTGTGATGCCTGGGCAGGCGGGTGTGCCTGGGCCACGGCCCCCCCCAGGTGGGTGCATCAGCACTGGGCCACAGGGCCAGCAGCGCAAGGGCAGCTAGGCAGATGTGACAGATAGTGTACATGTGCTGCATGGCCGCCAATTTGGCCACAGGCCAGCAGCGCAAGGGCAGCTAGGCAGCTAGGCAGATATGATAGTGTACATGTGTTACATCGCTCCAGCTGGCTTGAGGCAGCAGGGCAAGCAGGCACAGTAGTTGAACAGCATCATGCCAGTATCGTGAGGTGTGATGGTCTGAGTGTGTTGTTGTCTTGGCATGTGGCTCACCCACTCTGGCTGGGCCTGCATTGAAGCGTGGCTGGGTCTGGCAGCGGCTGCTGTGAAAACAGCTGAGAGCAGCGCCAGGGAGACCAGCAGAGGCCATGCCGTATCAGCTGTATACATGTCTTGCTCGTCCCACGAGCAACTGCACACTGCTCTGCTCGCCCTGTCATGTTGCCTAGCTCTTCTGCTGCGTTTGCTGCTCTGCATAACACGCCCGTATCTGCTTCACCGCAGTGCCGTACCCTGGGGCGCCAGATGCAGCAGGGCCCGCTGCCGGGGCTGTGCCCCCACCCCGGCCCCCGCCAGGCGCCCCACCCGCTGAGGCACCCTCACTCAACTACATCCCAATGGGCATGGCGGGCTACCAGGTGCGCGCCTAGTGGCTGCTGCTGCTGCTGCTGCTTTGCTGTGCACCTGCTGTCCTGTGCTGTGCTGCAGCTTTTCCGTGCGGTGTATGTCCTGCGGCCACACGTACCTCTGTTCATTGCATTTCAACGAGCTGCATATGTACCACACAGCGAACCTGCTTGTGATGCTGGCCCACTTCACGTTCGAATCTTGCAATCTGCTCTATCATGACGGTCACATTCACTCACACTGCTATGTACCCCCCACGTCTCTGCCCTTGCAAACCAGGTCGCTGCCGCGCTGCGTGACGCTGACGCGGCGTTCCCCGGCGCTGCCGCTCCCCGGCAGCCCATCAAGCTGCCGCGGCAGCACAACGTGGACAAGGAGGAGTACAAGGAGTTCCTCAACCTGGGCCATGGAGAGATCTTCAGCCTGGAGCTGGACAGGTGTGGGGGGGGAGTGCAGGCTTCTTGTGCCACAGTACACGGTGTACGTATGTGGGGTGGGGTGAGGTGGAACCTGTACAGGTGGGAGAGTGCAGGACTGGCGAGTGATCACTGTGGTTGCCAAATGAACCTCATCATCATCATCATGTTACCCATTAAGCCATAGCATCAACGCCATCGGCCCCGCGCCCCTCAGGAGCGGAAGAACCAAATGAACCTGTACATATGGCTGCTCGAGCCTGGAGCTGGACAGGGGGGGGACAAACAGCACGCGCTGTGTGTGCGAGTGTGGGGGATTGGGCGCTTTGTGTGCACGTATGGTGAGTGGGTTTGCGCGGATTGGGGGCTGCACAGGTGGGAGATGCAGGCTTCTTGTGTGCGTGTGTGGGATGAGGTTGGATGGGGGCAGGTAATACGCAGTGCGCCAGTTCTTGCTTCCTGGCATCCTAGTCTCACTACTGCAAGCGCTGACTGCTCTTTTGCTCAGCATCCACCCTTCAGGGCGTCCTGCTGCATGCACAACACGCATGAACTGTACCGCGCTACCCAGTCATGACATGCACACCACATGCCTTCAGCATCAAGCTCACTACTGTTTGTGCGCCTGCTCCTGCTGTCTGCTGCTGGGGTAGGCGACAGCGCCGTGGCGTGCTGCTGGTGCTGACATCAGCGACTTCTTCAACTACGGGCTCACGGAGAAGAGCTGGAGGCAGTACCAGGTGCGCGGCGAGGGGGTGGCTCATACGGCTGACTGTGGACTTTTTGTACAGGCTGCTGCGTTTGTTGTTCTGTGTGTGAAACGAACAGGCAGGCGCGAGGGAGGAGGGGGGTACACAAATAGCAGGGCAGTGTCGCACTGCGCAGGCTAGTTGCCCATGCTGTCACCTAGTTGCCTTTGCTCCGAGTTATACTTGTCACGAAGTTGCTGTATACATGCCTTCCAGCAGCTGTGCCTCCTTGTGCAGTACTTGTCAACACAGCAACGACTGCATTCAAACCGGCAGCAGATGGTGTGAATGGCACTGTGGAAACATCAGCTGGTTTCTGGCATCGACCACAGCCGCCCTGCCATATGGTGCCAAGCCTTTATCACTCTGTGCCTGTCAGCAAGCATGCATTCACCCTGTGCTGCTGCCGTCTGCCCAACTCCCACCTGTCCCCTCCCTGCAGCGTGTTGTGGCCAAGTACCGCGCCGCGTATGGTGTGCGCAGCAAGATTGAGGTGCTGGCCTCCTCAGGGGAGGGCGATGACCTGGCAGGGCTGCCACGCGAGGTGGTGGCTGCCGTCAGCATGTGGAGGCAGCAGGTGAGGCGCCTGCTGCTGTTATGCTTGGATTGGTTGACGTGCAGGGGTGTGGCGTGAGCAAACTTACTGCGGTGCGAAGTTTGTGTTTTGTGCAATGACCAGATGCTGCTGTATTTAAATGCAGCAGGTGGTGCACAGCATCATGGGGAGAGGGTGCGGTGCAGGCTGTAGTCAAGTCATCTGCCTGACATGTGTGCTGTGATTGTCATCCCCTGCTGCAGCACCCCAACAAGGACGTGCCCACGGGTGTGCAGCAGCAGCAGCAGCAGTTAGGGGCGCGTGCGCGGGGCCGCGAGTACAAGCGGCATGCTGACCTCAGCGTGGTGCTCACACTGGTCAACTCCTGCGCACCAACTGCAGCAGCTGCAGAGGCTGATGCAAAGGATGGCGACACAGACAGCAAAACTGATGCTGATGCAGGCGCAACACCAGCAGATGCAGATGCAGCAGGCGGCGAGCAGCAGCAGCAGCCGGCAGGCCCGCAGCAGCCGCTGGGTGGTGACTATGACGGGCCAGAAGCAGTGGAGCTGCAGCTGAGCGGCATCCCACAGCTACCACCTGACACAATTGGCCCCCCTAGCCCCGTCCCTGGCATGCCTAATGACAATGTTACTAACGCTGGTAACAATAACATGACATCAGGCGGCATGGCGCCAGGCGGGATGCAGCAGCAGCAGCAAGGGGGGCAGCAGCTGGCGCTGCAGTCAAGGCACAGCAGCGCGTCAGTTGGGCTCGAGCATTTGGATGGCGAGGACAGCAGCATTGCTGGGGCAGGGCTGCGTGGCGCTGGCAGCCCTGGTGGGCTGCAGCCTGGCGGCAGTGCGGAGCTGCAACAGAGTGAGTACGCACATAGTATAGCTGCAACAGAGTGAGTACGCACATAGTATAGCTGCAACAGAGTGAGTACGCACATAGTATAGCTGCAACAGAGTGAGTACGCACATAGTATAGCTGCAACAGAGTGAGTACGCAAATAGTATAGCTGCAACAGAGTGAGTACGCAAATAGTATAGCTGCAACAGAGTGAGTACGCAAATAGTATAGCTGCAACAGAGTGAGTACGCACATAGTATACGGGCAACAGAGTGAGTACGCACATGGGGCATAGCTGCAACAGAGTGAGTACGTACATAGTATAAAGGCTGCAACAGAGTGAAAGTACGCACATAGTATAGCTGCAACAGAGTGAGTACGCACATAGTATAGCTGCAACAGAGTGAGTACGCACATAGTATAGCTGCAACAGAGTGAGTACGCACATAGTATAGCTGCAACAGAGTGAGTACGCACATAGTATAGCTGCAACAGAGTGAGTACGCACATAGTATAGCTGCAACAGAGTGAGTACGCACATAGTATAGCTGCAACAGAGTGAGTAAAAAAATTCAAACAATTGACAACATGGCTGGCAGCACATTGGTGCTTTTAGGCCTGGGTGGCAGGCTGGCTGGCTGCAGTGTTGGGTAGCCCATTGAGTGCTTATAGTGCTGGTCAGTGTGTAGCATTACTACAGCGGCAGGCTGCCCTATTGCCCTGATGAGGCTGTACCAGAAATCAAAGCAGGCTGCCGTAACACCAGCGAACATGCGCCCATCGCTGCGCTGCTGAGCAACTGCCCCTCGGCATCCGGTTATGTCAGCGCTGCCAAGCTGATGCCTTGTCTGCTGCTGCTGCTGCGCTGGTGTGGTGTGTGGTGTGTGCAGGCAAGCCTGGGCGTGGCGTTCAGATCAAGCTGGCTGCAAGGGCAGCCCCAACAGCTGCTGTCATGCAGGACCAGCAGCAGCAGCAGCCTCAGGGCGAAGGGTGAGCTGGCTGCTGTGCGGTGGTGCTCCAGCTGATGGGCTGATGGAGACTCATGCGATCCTGCATGAACAGCAACCTTGACTGCTTGCTGCTCTAATCGTGCCTACTTGCATGCGCGCACGCAGCAGCGTCGATCCACGCGGTATCTGCCCACATGGCCTGCCGAGGTTTGTCTGTCCCGCACATTGCACTGATGTGGCTGTCTGGGACGTGGTCTGCTGCGGTTCATGACTTGCTCATCTGTTGCTGCTGCTTCTGCTGCTGTTGCAGTGACTTCATGGAAGAAGACTTTGACCAGCAGCAGCAGCAGAGCCCTGACGGCAATGGCTTCGGCTTTGGAGAGCAGCAGCAGCAGCAGCCTGATGATGACTTTGATGGCGGCTTTGAACAGCAGCAGCAGCAGCAGGGCATGCGCAAGCGTCAGCGAGGCATGATGCTGCAGCAGGGTGATGATGGTGGCGATGAAGATGCTGCTGCTGCTACTGGCTTTGCTGGTATGGCGCCTGGGGGCATGCCTGGTATGGGCGGCATGCCGGGCGCTATGGGTGGCATGATGTTCAACCCTGCTGCTGCTGCGATGGCTGCTGGCATGGGCATGGGCCCTATGGCTGCTATGGGAGGCATGGCGCCGATGGCTGCTGCTGCTGGGGGTATGGGCTGGGGCGAGGGGATGGGAGGAATGGGTGGCATGATGGGGGCTGGGATGGGTGGGCCGGGTGGTATGGGTGGTATGGCAGGAATGGGGTGGGGTGGGGGCGCTGGTGTTGGTGGGATGATGGGCCCTGGCAGTGTAGGTGGTGGCATGATGATGATGGGGGGTGATGGTGACGATGGCGGCTGGCAGGGAGGGGAGGGGGGCATGGATGGCGATGGTATGCTAGGCGATGATGAGCAGCAGCAGCTGCAGCAAGGTGCGTTTGATGATGATGGAACCTTTGACCTCCAGCAGCAGCAGCAGATGGATGATGGCGATCAGTTTGGCGGTGGGCCGGATGGTGACGGCTTCATGCCGGGTACAGCAGCAGGTGGCGATGACGCGTTTGGCGATGACACAGGATTAGGCCCTGAGGGGGGCTGGGGGGGCGATGGCGGCCCAGATGGCGGCTGGGGTCCCGGCCACGCAGCAGCAGGAGGCATGATGCCACCTGGCCACATGATGGGTGGGCCTGGCAGGCCTCCCGGTGGCAGCTGCTTCAACTGCGGTGCATCAGACCACATGGCGCGGCAGTGCCCGCACCCCAAGCACTTCAACAGCACCTGCTACAAGTGTGGTGAGGTGGGCCACATGGCCAAGGACTGCACAGCGCCGCCGCGGCCCAACCCCGCCAGCAGTGCAGGGCGCTGCTTCCAGTGCGGGGAGCTGGGGCACGTGGCCAGGGAGTGCCCACACCCACCTGGGCGCAGCAGGGAGGGTGGCCCGCCGCCGCCATTTGTGCAGCCGCCACCGCCACCGCGGCCTGGCGGTGGCGGTGGCAGTGGCGGCGCGAGTGGCAGTGGCCCGCCAGCAGCTGCTGGAGAGGCATGCTTCAGGTGGGTGTATGGGTGGGTGGGGTGCGCTGGGAAACTGCCATGCGCTCCCGACCACTGCATGTGCAGCATTGTTACGGCTGTAGCACATGAGGCCAGCTTGTGTCATCGTGATGCACTTGTGGTACACCGCTCACTTAGAGCAGTGTCTGGCATCACCAGCACATCAGCATGGGTGGGCAGTGCTGCTGCCTCGTTCTGTTTGCCTGGCTAACGCTACTGCCCTTTTCCTCCATTGAGGCTTGGCTGGTAGTGGCAAAGAGGGCGAGCGCTGCCTGTGCTTCGCTTGCTGTGCTGTTGTCATTGCTGTATGCTGCAGCGCTTCTCACAGTATACCTCCTTGTGCTGCTGTTTTGCCTTTCTGTGTTTTCAACCGAGCCAGGTGTGGCAAGGAGGGCCACTACGCGCGTGAATGCCCCAACCCACCAGTCAGCCCACCCAGGGAGGGCGGCGGCATGAAGCCACCAACGTGCTACAGGTGCGCCAGGCTGCTGGCGATGATGCCAACATGGCAGCCGTGTGTCACTCAGCTGTACACAGCAGCAGGGTGCACTGTGTTTAGGGAGTTGCCAGCAGGAGGAGCTGCAGGGGATGCTTGCAGCTTCATTCAACTGGTTGTGAATGTTGCACATGTTGCACGTGGACTACCGTAGCAGGATCGTTATTGCTGGAACATGTAGGGGTTGTTGCTGAATGCTCAGAACCACTGTGTTTTTTCTGCCTCGTTGCAGATGTGGCGAGGAGGGCCATTATGCTCGTGACTGCCCCAACCCGCCGCCCCACCGCCCCCCAACCCCCCACGGAGGGCCTGACAGGTGTGCCGCCAAGGCAGCAGGCCTGCAACATACACACAGACAGATCTGCATTCACAGCTTTGCACTTGATGCGGGCAGTCCGCACCACAGCTGCTGCCTTCACCTGGCGCATTGCCGGCATGCACTGCTGTGTGTGTGGGCCTGTATGCACACCACAGACTTGCTGGACTCGTGCCTGCCATTGCACACGGCCTTCCCTATCATCATTGATTGTGCATTGCCCTGCTGGGTGTTCCTGCGTGTGCCTGCTGTGTCTGCTGATGCACAGGTGGGACCCCAGCGGGCCTCCAGGCAGGCCGGGGGCACCAGGTGCTGCTGGCGGGGGCCCTGGCGCATGCTTCAAGTGCGGCCAGGACGGCCACATCGCACGAGACTGCCCCAACCCGCCTCCACCGCGTGGCCGCGGACCCCCCATGCTGCTGCCCCCCGGCCCCCGCTCTGTGTTTGACCGGCTAGGGCGTAGCGGCAGCGGGGGGCCTCCTCCGGGGTGGGATGCTGGGCCTCCGCCTGGCCGGTTTGAGACGCCTGAGGAGCGTACTGCGCGTGAGGCTGAGATTGACCGGCGGCTGAGGGCCGCGGAGGGCGTGCCCAGCCCTGTGAGGGAGAGGGAGAGGAGTGGCAGCGGTGGCGGCAGGTGAGACGCCGAGTGGATTGGCGGAGGCGGGGGGATGGAGGAGGACACTGCATGCAAGTACCTTGAATCGACTTGTTGTGTGTTTGCCGCCAAGGTCGGGTTCGCTCTTGTCTCTGCCTCGCTCCCATCTGCCCTGGCATGTTCATCCTGCACGCACATCTTCGGTTGCTTGCCGTGCTGCCTGACATGCCACCCTTGCCACGCTTGACCTGGTCTCCTTGTTGTTTCAACTTGTGACTGGTGGGACACTACCCCTTGCCTTGCTGCTGCTGTGTCTGCCAGGGGTCTGGGCCTGGCTGAGCGGCAGCGTGCGAGGGAGGAGGAAAAGGAGCGCGAACGCCGCAAGGAGAAGGAACGCGAGCGGGAAAAGGAACGTGAAAAAGAGCGTGAAAAGGAGCGGGAAAAGGAGCGGGAAAAGGAGCGGGAAAAGGAGGCAAGACGCGCCAGCAGGGAGAAGGAGCGTGCCCACGAGCGCTCCCGTGAGCGCAGCAGGGAGCGCAGCAGCAGGCACAAGGAGAAGGCCAGCCGCAAGGACAAGAGCAGCAAGGATAAGGATAGGGACAAGGACAGCAGCAGGAAGCACAGCAGCAGGCGGCACAGCAGCAGGAGCCGCAGCCCCAGCCGCAGCCGCAGCAGACACCGCAGCAGAAGCCACAGCAGAGGGCGCCGGTGATGATGGGGTGGGATGCAGCACGCCATGCAGCCAGCATTACTGTCAGCTACTACGGGCCGGGTCCCAAGCGGCTTCAACGTTGCTATAGCTGGTGCTGTTATGCAGCAATGTAGGTGATCCAGGCATAGGTTGCCGCAACCACAAGTTGTGTGTGCTGGGCGTGTACTAGGATCTGCACATTGATGTGCTGGCTGTTGCTGTTGGGACAGTGCTGCCTTTTAGCAGCATCTGATGCATGCTGCTCGGCTTATTTGTGGTCATGCATGTGAGTTATGGTGTGACTGATCTGGCGCGGCAACCTGAGAATGCTGAGTTCGAGTGAAACTGCCTTACTCACCTGTCAGCATTACTTGGGTTCAGGTTCAGGTGGGCTGTGAGGGGTGTGTGGAGGACGACTGGTAGATCCGAGCGTGCAAGCTTTGTTCTGGCAGTTCTTAGTCACGTGTAGGACGCGGCGTTTAGCCAGACACTAAGTGTATGTGCCGGTGGCACTCTGTCTTGCAGCAGCATGCAGCCATGCCCCTAGCTTGAATGGTGGGAGATCGCCGATTTCAGTAGTAACTAGCGTCTGGAGCGATGTCAGGAGCCCCTCGGGCCGTGAGGCCCGCCGTGAAGCTGATGCGAGTAATGCTGTCAAACGGAGCCACGCTGCAAATGCCCACACCGGCGTTGAAGACACGCCCATACTACGCAAAGCAGGTATGTAAACGCTGAAAACTTCACATTCAGTAAGGCGATCGCATTCACCCGCCAATGGCTGTTGCGCTGCTGCTGCTGCTGCTACTGCTGCTGCTGCTGCTACTGCTGCTGCTGCTGCTACTGCTGGTGCTGCCTTTGAATGAGCAACTTGGCAGCATGCACCTGTGATTCAGCAGTTGTTCCAGTGCAGTGCCTCAGTTTGATGGTGCAGGTAACTTTCCTGTCTCTCCTCTTGAACTGGCAGCATGCAACTGATCAGCACCATCAGCTGTGCTTGATGTGAAAACTTTGTAGCACTCTAGCAGGAAAAGACATGCGGTGACACTGAACCCCTTGATGTGCCCAACAGCTCAGCATGGATCGCTCCCTCCCAGCTACTTATGACCTGCAAGTGCCATTAGTGGAAACATGCTACCACATGCATGCCTGCTGACCTCCTTGTTGTCATCTGTGCCCCGCACCGCCCCTCAGGACCTGTTCCAGCACAACGCGTGGGCCGTCAAGGTGGCAGGCATGGAGGCGGCTGAGGCGTCACGCATGAAGCGTGTCGACTTCTCAGCCTTCTACAACAAGTTCGGCTTGGATGGAGGCGACGCAGAGCAGCAGCAGTAGCTGCAGCAGTTTCAAGCAACGCAAGGCAAGCAGCTGCAGCACCAGGCAGCCTACGCCTGTGCTGGCGTGCTTATTGCCAGTCACAGGGATCACCTCCCTGCACAGCAGCAGCAGCACCACCACCACCACCACCAGCAGCAGCAGCAGCGGTCATGTACGCGTGTACAGAAGCAGCATCGACCGTGCAGATGTTCTCTGTGTGTTGAGCATGCAGTGGGCGGCTGTACACGGCGTTGACACGCACCTGCATATCAAGCTGGGCTGCCAGAGGCGCGTCAGCTGGCGCCAGCAGCTGCTCTAAGGACAAAGTTTAGTGCAGAACAGTCATGCATAGCAGTTGGCATGCATTGCCGTTGTTGCGTCACATCCGCAGCGCCGTGCGTGTTAGCTTAGCGCGGCTGGCAGGGTGTGGCGGACAAGGGTGGGTCCTGCATGCGATCTGATCGGGCGATGGTGGTAGCCTTGTGGCATGTGGCATGAGCATCAAGGTTCACGGCCTGCGCTGAAACATGCGCTGCGCTTGCCAGGCGTGTGTGGTGCCTGATGTGCACCAGGTCAGGCGTGTGTGGTGCCTGGTGTGCACCAGGTCAGGCGTGTGTGGTGCCTGGTGTGCACCAGGTCAGCCCGAACCCTTTTTGCATGACATGGTCCAATGCAAGGCCGGCAAGTGGCGTTTTGTTTCTGATGATATTTGGGGTAGTAGGGGGGTGTGCCGAGTGATATCTAGGAGCATTGCTGAGTATCTTGTCCAAGCTTGGGATGTGCGTAATAATTGCAAACACAATGGAGCAGTGCTCCCTCTTTCTTCCGCTCCTGAGGGGCGCGGGGCTGATGGCGTTGATGCTATGGCTTAATGGGTAACATGATGATGATGATGATGATGCCGGCAAGTGGCCTAGGTTCTGCGGAGCACGATGGATACATGGCCCTGCTCGCAAGCTGCGTGCAAGCGCTGCATACTATGTGTGACACTGCACTGGCATCTGCTGCATTGCGCCCAGTGTGCTGCTTGCAGCGCTGTACTCAGTGCAACGGTTGGCGCGCGGTTACCTTTTTAGGCTTATGAATGTACATTCATAACGACTCGCCCCGGGATGGTTACTTCACGACTTGACTGCCACAGTCTGTAACCCTCTGGCGGACGGGAGAGTTGTCAACGATAGGCTGTTGGAATGGTTACATGCATGGTCTCGTCTTGGACGCTTATGGCACCCGGTGGAGTCCAAGCAGCTTCAAACACTGTCGGCAGTCACTCTGCAGTCTGCTGGCGCTCTTGATGAGAGCCGCCCTCAGGCAGGCTGCATGCAGCAGCTGCTCCAGCAGCGGCATCGGTGATGCAAACTGCAAATGGTTCGGCAGTGTTAACCAAAACCATGTGGAGTATACTGAATTAGGTAATTCAAACTGTGGAACACTGGCCATTCACTGGCCAGTGGCCAGCCCAGGTCTCACCAGACAACTGGGCGCTACAGCATTAGCCTAATGCATGATGCAAATGCTTAGTGATGGTGGCGGCCTGTAAGCTTAGCTTAGTGGTGACCATCAACCACTGCATCTGCTCTTGCATGCACACATCGAACACACCAAATGCATCCAGCCAGGGACTTGCTACACCTGGTTCAAAGCCACAGGCGCAGCCCCAGGCGAGCCCTGCCCCTGGAGTGTGCACGTGCAGATAGGTGCCACACACCAGTGCTGACCAGGACAGCGCCATCATGACGGTCATCTCCATACGACAAAGCAGAAGATACCCACAGATTCCGCGTGCACTTTCGGTGCGGCACGGCCTGCATGCAAAGCTATCTCTGCCAACTTGCTGATGCCGTACACTGTGCAGACTCCCCTACTTGTTGTTCGCAGCATCCTGCACGGCCCTTCTGTGCAGCTGTACATGCCATGCTTCGCCAGTCAACCCCCAACTCAACGTCAGCCCTGCACCAGCAGCCAACTCTGCTGCCGCATGTACAGGGAATGCACACTTGGCAAGGTGCGACGCTGCGAAGCAGCCCCAAACGGCACGTCTCGCGTTCACTTGGCCACTGCTGCCTTGCGCTTAGCAATGTACTCCTACGCGCGCATCTCGCGATCACTTGGCCATTGCTGCCTTTCGCTTGGCGATGTACTCCTTGTAGTTGGCCAGCAGCTGGTCCATGTAGGGCTGGGAGGGGTCGGGAGGGCAGATGGAGCCAGCAACTGCGGGATGCGCCATCACAGCCTCACCCCACGCGGCCAGCTTTGGCAGACCTGAGGCGCGAATTGTGCAGCAGCAAAGAACGCAGGCAAGGGTACTGTGGCAATGTGCATTGCGCCCAGCAGAGTCCAATGCACAGGGTGGCTGAAGCTCAGCTGTCAATATTGACTGCGTGCTGCTGCAGAAGCACAGTGCGCAAACATTGCTCGCCAGATGCAGCCGACCCTGCTGGGACACAATACAACTGTATGCGCAATCGGACTTTCAGCAACAGCACATCTATAACCTGACGGGCCGGTCAGCCGCGTCTGCGGCCCTGCCCCATCCCTGCCTTTTGACCCCCCCCCTCCCGGCTGCACCCTCACCGTCAGGCATGCTGTACAGCCCCAGCTTCTCCAGCAGCTGCAGCCTGATGTAGAAGGGAGCAAGCGCAGCATCAACCTGCGCCAGCACCAGCAGCAGCAGCAGCAGCAGCAGCAGCAGCAGCATCGCCACGTGTGAGCTGCAGAGGGTGGATTGCTGCTGCCTGTGTCATGCCAGCGACCACTGGATCCTCATGCTGCATGCATGCTTGGTGCTTGGCTGTCGCTCAAACACTTGGAATGAGTACTTGTCCAAAGAGAACCAGCGCATGAGCTTCATTCTAGACTACACCACGAAGCATCTGCAACGCACGTCATGCTACATCTGTTGCTGCGTCTGCCTCCCCAAACCCTGAACCGCACCAGGGTGAGCTCTGCCCCCATGATGAAAGGCCCGCTGCTGCTGGCCTGCCCCTCCAGCCACTCCAGTGCCGCGCTCAGGTCAGCAGCAGCAGGCGCGGCATCCTCCGCCGAAGCGGAGAACATCACGCGGCCAAATGCACCACCAAACTTGGCACCAAACTGAAGGCAGGCGCAACAGCAGCGGCAGCAGCAGCAGTATGGCATGATGAACAGCAAGGCACGAAGCGGAGGGGGCAGCTGCTGCAAGGTGCAGTGCTGACTCTCAACAAGGGCTTGGCACGTTGTGGAGGTAATGCTTGAGCACGGTTATGTTGCAATCCACTGGCATACATCACGCATTGCTAGTCTCTGCCACATGCCGCACAGCACCATCACACCAGTAGCTGCTGCTGTCCCCGCCACAGATCATCATCATCATCATCAGCAGCAGCAGCAGCAGCAGGTCATCCCTCCTCAGCCTGCCACGCCGCACCTGGTCGATGATGAGGCGTGCGCGGCCGCGCTGCGTTGCGTCCTGAGGCAGCAGGCTGGGCCCTGGCAGGTCGTTGATGAACTCGTTGCAGATCAGCGACTCATACAGGCTGCAGGGTGGGAAACGGGGGCAGGGTGGGAGAGGGGGGAGCAGCAGCATCAACGGGGCAGGACAGTTAGCTAATAAGGGCATGCAGCGGGCGGGTGCTGCAGTGGCTTCAGGTACAGCTCAAGACCTGGGCTTGCTGCCCTTGAATGCATCTAGAAACAGGCAGTCACCAATGCAACATGCGACACAAGAGCAGCAGCATGCTACCAAAAGCTGCTGCGGCAGCTAGCTACCCAACTGTCTGGTTGGCCTGCAGAGGACATCTGCATGTTCTGACACAGTAGCACATGTCAGCATGTTGTGAAAGTGGCTCACTGGCCCCACAGCATCTGGCCCACTGCTGCTGGCCCCCCGCTGCGCACCTGCTGGTGTCGCCTCCCTCCTTCCAGACCAGCGTGGGCACGCGGCCGTACTCGTTGTGCTGGAAGAACCACTCGGGCTTGTTCATGCTGCAGCAGACAGGCCAGGTAGAGGCAACATGCTGGTGACGTGCGCCTACTCGTTCACGACACCGCATGTGGCGTTGATGCTATGGCTTGAATGGGTGATATTATGATGATGAACGCATGTGCCAGAGGCCACACATCAGGCAGCAACTGCGTGCTGCTGTGGCCTGAGAGTAAAAGTCAGTGAGGGATCTCTACTGCCCAAAGCAATGGGTATGTGTCTCCTGTGGTGCTTGTGAATCTCTGGTCGTCGAACCAATACGCAACAGCAATGCAGCGTGCCAATGCAACACACAGCATACGAGTGTTGCGCTCACACAGCACACGCCCCAGCACTGCAGCTCCATGTTTTGTATGCTGAGAGCCATTCAAGCTATGCTCTGCTCATGGGACGTACATACAGCCATATCTCTGCTGTTTCTGCTTGCGCTGTTTTGTTGACGGCCGGGTCATGGTGCCGTGCTAGTTACACAGCCATGCGCTCCTCAATGATGGTCACTGGGCACCAAATGCAATGCGTGCAGCAAGCACCCCATGATACAGCACTCCATGCTTGAAGGCCGCTCAGGCCACACCACTCACAGGTCCACGAAGACCTTGCTGTACTCGATGCCCTTTGCGTTGAGTGCGATCCACGTGCGCTGCGCGTAGGGGCAGGACCAGGTGGTGATGAACAGCGGGTGCTGCCTGTCGGGGCCAGCAGCCGGAGCAGCACTGCCAGCTGCAAGCACCTGCGTGGAAAGGCAGTTGTGTTGCTGTGGTTACAAATGCTACATCAGCAGGCAACTGGTTGTGTGGTGTGCGAAGGCGGGCTGCAGGTGAAGGGTGTCCTGGTCTCAGAGTTGCAAGTTGAAGTGTTGCTGCTCGCTGCATTGGTGGTGTGCCGTAGCTATGCAGGTGCATTGTAATTTGACTGCACAGGCCAAAGATTTGGGGCAGAGCTGCAAGTGCTGCGAATGCACCCTGCCAATGCCCTCACTTTACATGGTGCAAACATTGGTGTAGTGCTCCTGCTGCAGGCACGGTACGCGCCTCTCCATGCTGCTTATGTTCACCTCTTGTGCTGCAGCCATAGTTACCCCAGGAGATCTGCGGCAGAAGCTGCGTGTGGGGCGTGCTACAGCAGCAGTGGCAAACTTGCACCTCGACGCAGCAGACAGACACTGCATTGCAGCTGTGGCGATTTTTTTCTGGCGCTTACAGGTTCAGAAGGTGCAAATCAGTAGCGTCCGGGCTTGCGTTCGACAAGCACATGGCTGGTCTCACACCACTACCATGAACCGCTATCCCGCGCATTGTTGAGTCAGCAGCACTTCTTCGTTCGAGGTCACGAGTATCAAAGCCATGTAATGCTTGCTGCTGTGCACGCCGTAGTGGTGCCAGCGCAGGAGAGCATCAGATCGGTGTCACCAACCTCTGCATAGCAAACACACCTTGACCGAGCTCTGCTTGTGCTGAACAAAACTTTCGTTGTTGCAGTTGCGCTGTCGGAGTTAGTGAGGGAGCTACGTGCGGGTAGCTTCAGCTGGTTCGACACACCTCAGCGCCTCTTGTTTGCTCTGGCAAGAGTCTGACAGGCTGGCTTTGAACTGTCCTCTCTAGTTTCGGTTTAGGCAGCTGCTACGCCCTGCTTCGGGGTCAAACCAACCGGATCGCGCCAGTTCCAAGCCCAGCAAGCACCAGTCATGACTCTTCTGACGCCACTGGCCACGGCCACCTCTACGGCCACCATCCCGGGCCTTTTCGGGTCTTCTCTACAGGAGGGTACCAGCAGCAAGCATCGCCGCAGCATCAAGCAGCGCTGCCAGCACAGCAACAGCAGCAGTACCAGCACCAGCACCAGCGCACCTGTGGTTTGTGCACTACAAGTGGCAGCCAGTGCTCGCTGCAAGCCTCGCTCGCGCACAGGCAGTAGCACCAGGACAGGAGCGCTGCGCTTCGCCCCATCTTTGACCAAGGGCAAGCTGCGACGGCGCAGGGGTGGCAGCGGCAGCGGTGGCGATGATGACGCTGGAGATGGCTTCGGCTGGCACTGGCACGACGATGCAGCGTGGGAGCAGCTCTGGCTTAACGACTTCAACAGCAATAACAACAACAATAACAACAACTTCTATGGAGGTGGTGGCAACGGCGGCAGCGGCGGTTGGGGCTGGAGCAGCAACAGCAGCGGCGATGGCTTCCAGCGAGCACTGCAGGAGTGGCTGTGGGTGTGGCAGCTGCTGTGTGCTGCGAGTATGCTGCAGAGCTGGTACTTCCTGCTATTCCCTAGGCAGGTCATGCCGCTGGAGGGTGGGCTGGAGGGCGCGACAGCGCCAGATGCAGCGCAGCTGATGCGGGCACGCGTCGGCATGGCATACTAGACAGAATGGGCTTGGCTTGCGACAGTGACGGGCTCTAGATGTTGACGCGAATGCAGTCTATCTGCTCAGCTGCGATAGCTGTGCAAGGAGTTCTTATGTGCTGATGTCCTCTTTGCTGCGCTGATGCAGGCACAGCGTAAACCAGACGTGTCGGTGGTGTGCGTTAGACTGGTCTGCTTTGACTGTTGTATGTTCCAAGCGACTCTGCAGCCCGGCTGCTCGCTTCTTGCCAGGCACCCCTCCACAGCTGCAGTCCTGTGGATCAGGGGTGCTGTGCATTGTACTATACTTGTGCTGTGGCGCATCTGCTGATGTATTCTGCTCATGTATTCTGCTCACATATTCTGCTCATGTTGTCAGCAAGCAGGTAGAGCAATCAGAGCTGGTACACACACAGTGACTTGGCTACACTGCATGTCCTGCCACCTGACTGGCGTGTGGCTGTCCTGTGGCTTGCTCAGCCTGCACTTGTTTGATCATGCATGCTCCTGCCAGCATGCAGTTTTCAAGCGCACAGTACAGCAGTGTTCAAGGGCCTTGAGAGCACTCACAAACATGCAATGCGCGTTGTTGCTGGGCTCACAGTGCACTGCAAAGTGCTGCATCCGCGAGCCTCTCTGTTTGTTGGTTGGTCTGTTTGTATTCTAGTGGTGGTCTATGCACCTGGTACCATATGAGCGCAGCTGGATGTCTGCTGCTCTTTATCTGCTTGCTGCTGGTTCTTGGTCTGCTTCAGAGCTTGGAGGGCCAAGTTTGTACACCTGGCAGCAGCTGTTTTTTGTTTTAGGCACCAGCGCATGTTTGATGCTGATATGCGTTGTTGTCCTGACGCTCTTGTTGTGGAGCTATGGGCTGGCAGTGCACGTTGCGCAGGGTATTGTCTCTCTGCATACACATCACAAGCGAAAGCGGCGCTTGCCAGTTCTCCTTGTTGTATACCACAGTGTTTTTGGTATGGCTGAGTGGCGCGCAGCATCTAAAGGGAAAGCAGCAGGCGTGCGCAGGCGCACCTTGCATCGTGCTGCACTTGTATCGTGCTTCTATGTGCTTCTATGTATGCGCAGCAGTGGTACCATGAGCTGCTTGCGCCAGTTTTGTAGGGGGCATCTTAGTGATGGCTTTGTATCAATGTCACAATGTATCAACAGACAGATGTGTCGGTTGCACTAAGTGCAGAACTGGAGTAGTGAGAGCATGAGGAATTATACGTGTGGCTGCCAGCAGAGGAAAGGCAAGTGTGCTGGTGCATCAAAGGGATGGGTTCGTCACAGCAGCATGGCATGCTGCTGGAAAGTTGGTCATATGCATTCTTTTGGTCATGGAAAAGTGATGCGCAGCGGATGCTATGCTCTGAGGGGAGTTTGGGCACCCCAGGTTACTAGGTGCCCTGGTAAGGTGGCAGTTGATCAGTTCAGTGCTGGCAGATCGGTTTTGCTTGTGCTCCCGCTAATGCACAGTCAACATGTTAAGACAGCAGTACTCTGTTTCGACAAAGTGCGATGTAACATAATGATTGTCAGGTCTTACGTCATTGATGGCTTACCGGCTCAGTGACGACTAAGCTTTAGTCACTGAATCTGCCGTCAACTGAGTTGCACATGCAGCAATTCACTCAGTGATACCTCTGCGTGATACCTGTATTGCAGCTCACTGAGCATGAGTCATGCATTGCATGCCAGCTTCCGAACTTCAAGCAGCTTGGCAAGCATCAGATGCTGAAATCAGGTCTGCCGCAGACACGCGACTACAAACACACTCCTTCAGGCTGAGCTGGCACTCAGCCGTGACGCCTGAACTGGTAGTGACCACAGTCCTCCACCGGACTGAGTCATGAGGAAATCATCATCATGATACAGTTCAGCGTACCGTACCGTGCCGTGACAATCAATTACGCGTTCTTCTAGCAAGAGTGGAACCCAAGAAGGGAGCCACTCCCAAACCACCTTTAGTGATTCCTAACCGGTAGGCGCAAACCCACAAGCTAGGGCCAGATACGGCCAAAACCATCAACGCACAAGCACTCGCCCGGCACGGTCTCTCATTCAATGTTCTTCCGCTCCTGAGGGGCGCGGGGCCGATGGCGTTGATGCTATGGCTTAATGGTAACATGATGATGATTCAATGTTGTGCTGCGCCTCAAACAGGTTGTGCTGCGCCTCAACGCACAGCCCAAGGATTTCAGGCTGCAGAATGGGGAGCAGTCAGCGGAACTTGAGGCATATCAGGATGCTCTGTCGCAGCTTGGTGCAGCCTACACAGCCACGGTCACCACTTTGCAGCAGCAGGCTTCTGCAGGCTCAACTACAGCAACTAGTGCAGTGCAGCAAGCGCACGAGCAGATGCTAGCAGCACTTCGTCATGCTGTCAACGCCAGTTTTGGCTACAAGAGGGTTTGGGTTGGCAAGTCCTTCCCATGGTGGACTCAGGAGCTCACAGATGCTGTGGAGGACAGGAAGCAGGCTTACCTGCGCTACAAGAACTCAGGGCTTGTAGCAGATTGGGCTACTTACAAACAGCAGCAGAAGGCTACTACACAGCTGGTCAAAGCAGCAGAGAAGCAGTACAAAGAGCAGTGCCAGCATGCCATTACTTCTGCATACACAAATCGCATGAATGATGACAGCCTGCTTGGAGAGAAAGACATGTGGCAGCTTGTGCGTCGTCTGTGCCCTAAGCATGTCAGCGAGGCAGTTTACAGCGTCATGCAGCATCCATCTGGGCATGTGGCATCTACCCCAGCTGAGAAAGCTGATGCTTTCAAGTGTCATTATGAGCGCGTTGGCAGCCATGCGGCATTTGCTTCCTCCAACCCCCAGTTTGACGCTGCACACATGTCTTGTGTTGCAGCCAATGTGCAACAGTATTTGCAAGACTCTGCTAACTCCCCTGCCACCCCGCTGGACCTGCCCATCACTGCCGCCGAAGTTTCCGACTGCCTGCAGAGGCTGCGCACTGGCAAGGCCGGCAACCCGGCTGAGGAGGGCATTGTCAATGAGCTACTCAAGTATGGAGGCAGCACGGCCGCAGATATGTTACTGCAGTACTGCAATCTGATGTGGCAGCTTGAGCAGGTGCACCAGGTGCCAGGTACAGTTGTGAACATGCCCAAGAAGGGTGACCTGACAGACCCCACCAACTACCGTGGTATCACCCTGCTTAGCGTGCTTTACAAATTTTACACCAGCGTTCTCAACCAGCGCCTCATCAAGTTTGCAGAAGGCAAGTCAGTGGCGGAGGGCACGACACAGCAACGGCAGCAGCAGCAACAGCAGGCGCAACAGCAGCAGCAGCAACAGCAGGCGCAACAGCAGGCGCAACAGCAGCAGCAGCAGGCACGTCAGCAGCAGCAGGCGCAACAGCAGCAGCAGCAGGCACGTCAGCAGCAACAGCAGCAGCAGCAGGCACGTCAGCAGCAACAGCAGCAGCAGCAGCAGCAGCAGCAGCGTGTAACTGCTGCTACAGCAGCAGGAACGCCGCTGCTGCACGAGAGCCAGAACGGCTTTCGTCCCAAGCGCAGCTGTGCTGACCACCAGAGAGTGCTCAGTGAGGTGTTGGGTGGGAGGAAAGCTGAGGGGAAGGATTCTTATGTGCTGTTTGTTGACACCTATAAGGCTTTCCCAACGGTGTGGCTTGATGGGCTCTTTCAAAAGCTGTGGGACAAGGGTGTGCGTGGAAAGATGTTCCGTGTACTCTACAACTTGTATCAGGGTGCACGCCGTGTGGTGTCTCACGAAGGTCATGTCACTGAGAGCTTCACATGTGACCTTGGTTTGCATGAGGGCGATGTTACTTCCCCCACACTGTACCTGTACTTCATTGATGATCTGCTGCATGAGGTGCATGCAAAGCACCCTGGAATCACCCTTATGGGCCCTTGTGACGAACCTGCTGGTCGGGTTGTGGCAGCCATGCAGGCTGATGACTTTGTTGCTGTGTGCGGATCTCTGGCTGAGGTTCAGGCTGTGGCTGCAACAGTTTATGAATACAGTTGTAAGTGGCGGTTCAAGCTGTATAGCTTGAAGTCTGCTGTCATGCATGTCTCACCAGCTAGACAGCCCAGCCAGTTGGCTGATTCTGGCATCGTTTGGAACGGTGTGCCTGTGCCTGTTGTATCAGAGTACTGCTACCTTGGCCTGTGGTTCAACAATGCCTGCAACTGGAATACGCACTTTGAGAAGATGTTGGCAAAGTGCATCGTGTGAAGGGTGGGCTCATGCCAGTCTGGAAGAGCCGGCTCATCAGCGTGGAAGTAAAGCGTATCATTCTGCTTACATGCGTTCGCCCGATTGTTGAATATGGCAGCGAGGTCTGGTTTCCGTCAACTGCAAGGCAGCTGCAACAGATTGACAAAGTGCAGACTGACATCATCAAGTGCTCAATGCGTTGTGGCAAGGAGCGCCCTTGCACTTCACTTGTTCTGGCTGAATGGGGTGTGAAGCCATTGCACATGTGGCTTCATCAGAGGGCGATGGAGTATTACTTTAGGGTTCAGCGTATGCAGAACTGTCGGTTACCACATCAGGTGTTTTCAGCTGAGTGGAAGCGCCCTAGTGGTGCTGTTGCGGTGACACCTTGGCATAAGTATGTGCAGAGTTTGCTTTGCAAGTATGGTGTGGATGTTGAGGCGGCGGCTGATCGAGCTAATGCGTGCAAGAATCACATCAACCGTCAGGTCCGGAAGCTGCATGCAGACACAATTGTTTGTGAATCACTGCAGCACTCTACTTTGAGCCGTTACATCACGCATGTGCACCCTACACATGCTGATGCCATGCGTTTAAAAAGGGCTAGGCCCTTTTTGTGTTCTGGTGCGCCAACGCGTGGTATTGAGTTGCTGATGCGTGTTCGAATGGGCTGTCTTTGTGTGCATGAGCGTACCAGTCGTTATGGCGGCAGCAGAGCTGATTCTAACACAGCAAGTCCTGCTTGTGGTCAGGGTGTTGAGTCTTTGTCACATCTGATGTTTGATTGTCCCTCTACTTCTGCTCAGAGGGATACTATGCTTGATGAAATTCGGTCTGTTTTGCGTGATGTTGCTGGCGGCGCTGAAAAATTGCGCAATGTGTTGTCGTTGACTGATGCATCCGCCAAGTTGTTGCGTTTTGTTTCTGATGATATTTGGGGTAGTAGGGGGGTGTGCCGAGTGATATCTAGGAGCATTGCTGAGTATCTTGTCCAAGCTTGGGATGTGCGTAATATTTGCAAACACAATGGGGCAGTGCTCCCTCTTTCTTCCGCTCCTGAGGGGCGCGGGGCCGATGGCGTTGATGCTATGGCTTAATGGGTAACATGATGATGATGATGATGATGATTCAATGTTCGCCCTAAACCCTAATCACTGATGGCCCTGAGCTGGACCACAGCGTCAGTGCACTCGCGTGTGGGATGGATCCTCCCACAGGGGCACTGCCAACCCACACCAGCAATCATAAGCGGCTCACTAGTAACCGGATACATCTGCTGCAGGCGCTGCTGTCTCATGAGTGACTGCTGCTGCCTGTAGTGAAAAGGCGCACGGGAACGCTGCAGGGGAGCCCCCACAGCGTCAGGGTGTGTGACCCTGTAGACCAAATAGCGCCAAGCGCCCCTCATAAGACAATAGCCACGCAACTCATCCATCTTATGAGGGAGTTCTAGCCGCTGTAGATCGCTGTGTACACAGTTCTGCCAACGCATTGAGGGCCGACCCCTAGGCCGCTTTGTAACTCCATGCAATGACGAGAACAAAGCAACTTGGGGGATCCTGCCCTCATCCATGCGTACAACATGCCCCAGCCACCTCAGGCGAGCCGCCGTAAGGTGTTCTGCAAGGCTGACTGTGCCACACTGCTTCCTGATATCCACCAGAGGGTGTCTATCAGATAGCCGCACGTGCAACAGCTGCCGCAAACAGCTAGAATGTACACACTCCAGGCGCTCCGTCTGCCGCTTAGTCAATGCCCACGACTCACTGGCAAACATGAGAACAGGCAACACATACGCATTATAGCAACACATCTTCACACTCACAGACATGTTCTTCATCCCCCAAAGTCTTTGCATCTGAGCAAACCTGCCTTTAGCCTTGCTTATGCGGGCATTCACTTCTGCATCACAAGTGGCAGTTGTATCCACAATACCACCCAGGTACTTGAAGCTAAGCACATAGTTTGCCACCCCTCCTGACAGCTGCACACCTTGCAGCAGCGAGCCGTCAGCAGATGGTGCCGTGACCCACCAATTAATCTGCATGCTTAGCTTTTTACAAGCCACCAATCATACTTCCCACGGTGAAAGGAAACAGCGCTGCACGCACAAACCAAACAACACTGAGCATGACGCTGTGCCAAAGTGGTGTTGAACACCAGCCCGCCAAGCCTGCGGCTGGCAAGCCAGCTACGTAGCGGAATACCTGCAACAGTGCAGCTGCCGCTGTTGCACTCGGCCCCATACTTTGTTGTCCAGCAACCCTTCAGTGCCTGCTGAGTGTCATCCTCGCCCTGCCGCTCGCCTGAACACCACCACATTCGCACCCACAATGCCCAACACCTCCTGGCTAGCCCCACCCTTCTGCATCAGGTATTGCACCAGCTGTGCGTAGCCCTGAACAGGCACCAGCTTCCCACCCCCGTTGTCCAACCGTCGCTCTGGGAACAGCCGCGGGAACACGCAGCACGGCATCACAGCAAACGGCAGGCCAGCTTCTAGCGCATAGTCTACAATAGGCTCAGTAGCCTCATCTGGATGCAGCCCGATAACTAATGAGAAGCCGCTGCTGCTGCTGCTGCTGCTCCCTATGAGCTGCTGCCAGCCGCTGCTGCGCCACAGTGCAGGGCCAAACCAGCCCTGCACTTGATGTAGAAGCAGCTCTCGCTGTGGCTGTGGCTCCTGCTCCTGCTGTACGATATGTTGCTGTTCACAAGCAGGTGCTACGACAGGTTTGGGTTGCTGCTGCTGCTGCTCCTCCTGCTGCTGCTGCTGCTGCTGATCATCAGGTTGTTGCTGCTGCCGCTGCTTCAGAGGCAGCCGCTGGGCCCAGAGGCAGCCGCTGGGCCGTGACGCAGCCCTGCTGCAGCTGCTCTGCTGACCAGCTGTGCAGCACTGGCAGCGTGCCTGCCTTGGCCAGGTGCTTGTGCTGCTGCTTGTTGAGCTTCAGCGGCCGCGGGTCAACCAAGGTGCACTTGATGCCATGAACCAGAGTCAGCTCAAACGTCATGCCACCAGCTCCACCTGCACGCACACACAACTACGTTATCAATCTCAAAGCAGCAAGACACACACAGCCGTGACTCCGTCACTGACTTCTTTCAGTGCCAACAGATGCACTGCAACGTCCAACATATGCGCGTCAGCCGCTGCAAGTGGGTACTGTGTCCTGTTTCGTTGCTTGGCGTCCGTCAAGCTGCGCGTCAGTGCCCATTCCAACCCACCTGCAACATCCAGCACGCCTGCCCCTGCATTGAGAGCCTCCTTGCTGTATGTGTAAACCAGCCATGCTGCAAACAGCTGCGCGCGCCGGCCCTTGGCTGCTGCTGAGTCATCAGCAGGGTGGCTCACACCCAGCAGCGCCGACGACAGCAGCTGACGCTCACCACGCCTGCCAGCAGCAGCAGCAGTAGTGTGAGCAGATGAAGCAGCACATAAGCAACAGCATCCTCAGCTGTAAGATGGCGAGCAGGGAGAGCTGCCGTGAAGTGCTTACCCCTCCGTACGCAGCCAGCATACCACGCAGCTCTCGATGCGTGGACACTGCAGCATCTGCCCCTCGCGTTGCCAGCCAGATCACGCTAACTGTCTGCTATTGCAGCTGCTGGCAGTGCAGGCACATCACTAGGCAGAAACACCTGGTTACACTTCATGGCTGTGCCTACACGGACATGACTTTCCCTACAACCTGGTCAGTGCCATCAAACATGCTGCAGCTGCAGCACTGCAGCCCAACAGAGCATACAACTGCTCAGCAGCATCGCACCGCACCTCCTCTTGACCCATGACGTCCTGGCGTCCACCAGGTGTGCATAGGGGCAGGCATCACCCTTGGCACAGCGCCCCGTGTTGACCCAGAACTTGCAGACCGCCAGCTGCGGCTCTCGAAGCACTGCAGCTCCTGCTGCTGATGCTTGTGGGTCTGCTGCTGCTGCTGCTGCTTGTGGGTCTGCTGCTGCTGCTGCTGCTTGTGGGTCTACTGCCGTGGTGCCTGGGGTATCAATGCCCCCAGCATCAGTACAGCCAGCTTCAGCAGCGGTTGCGGGCTGGCTCACATCAGGAACCTGCTGCTCCGTATGCGTATCCTGCTGCTGCTGCTGCTGCTGCTTCTTGTGCAGCTGCTTCAGTGGCGACGGGTGCGGCTTGAACGCAGTCTGGCCGTTGCTGGTCTTCCAAGCCTGCAGCACCGTCACTGTCACTGCCTGCAGCACATGCTCGTTCTCACAGCTGCCAGTGACTGCCACGGTGTCGCCAAGCTTGATGCTATCCCTCAGGTCTTTCACTGCCTGGACATCGCCACACACACCCTGCACAGTGCAGTGCAGCGCGGCAAACTTCAAGCTACGCACCAAGCCTATGCTCAGCAATGCGTCGTCGTGCGTCGTTCAAGACAAGTGCGCTACCAGCGCTTCATGGTGGTATACATCATTTGGGTGTGGAGGCAGCAAGTAATCCCAGTACTCTGAATATGCAGTGTACAGCTGCCTGCCGACTGACTGACCTCTTTCACGATGACTTCAATCCAGTTGTCACTGCTGTTGCTGTTGCAGAGCAGGTCATAGAACACCTGCTCCATGTGAACAAAGGCAGTAAGCCAGGCATGACAACACGAAACAGAAGCGAAGCATGTACAGCATCCAGCACAGCATGCCGTACCAGCTTCTTGCTGATAGCCCTCCTGTACGTGACTTGACCCTCGATGGTCTGCATAGCACTCAGCAGGCACTACTGCTGCTGCTGCTGCTGCTGCTGCTGCAGCCGTTGCTAGTACTGCTGCTGCTGCTGCTGCTGCTGGTTGCAGCGTTAGCGGACGGACACGGCCATCTTCAAGCGATGTCCGCTCGTTGTGCATGCATCCCAGTCTTGTGCAAGCTGTCTATTCAAGTGCAAGTGTGGCAGCACGAGCTGCAACTACGAAACCTGCTGCCGACTATACAGTGTTGTCTCGGCAACAGCGGGCTAGTGGAAGATTTTGTCGCGGCTTCCCTCGCATTGCCGACCGCTGCTCGCCAAGGACGAAACCATGGCAACCTGTTGTCATGTTGGCCCCAGAAATTTGACCATCAACATGCCAAACGTCAAACCCAAAGCTAATGCGTGCCACATCGTTACACCTGAAGTGCTGATTATGCACCAGCACGCCGCAAAATCACGGTTGCAGGCAGTACATTTTGCACAGCCCAAACATGTCACAGCCGAGCGCAACCCTGGACAGGCAGGTCAGGGTATCTGCAAGGCTTGCATGCCAGAGCAATGCTGACCCTGTGACATGCATCAAGCACCACAACGCCAAGGCAGCACAACGACGGCTTACTCAGCAAGTGACAGCTCATGACATCACACGGTCCAGCCAACAACTTCTTGGCTGCTAGTAGAACCGCACCCACTAGTACCGTACATGGCATGCACTCCCTACAGTGCCTGCCGCGATCCCCGCAGCGCAGACTTGGGTGTAATCGGCCTAGGCAGCACACTCCGTGGCTGCAGCTCCCCTGCATGCTGCTCAGCCGATTGCCGGCCATTGGCCGCCACCCGCATGTTGCCACTACTAACATTGCTCCTGCCACCTTGCCCTGACCTCTGCTGCTGTGCGGTGTGGGCCTTGCTGGGGGAGCCAGGCTGCAGCGCAGCCCCTAATCTGCTGCGGCCAACTCCTGCTGCTGCTGGCTTGCTGGTGCTGAAGCTAGGCAGGTAGTAGTGCTCCCTTCTGCTGTAGCAGCCAGGTGTGTCAGGAGTGCAGGCTGCCCTGCAGGCATGCCACTCTGGGCTATACATGAGCGGCCCAGGGACAGGCACCAGCCCTGGGTGAAAGCAGCAACGACCAGGACTGCGCGCATCATCACTGCCACAGCGCAAGCACTTGCTGCTGCTATTGTCATCCTGCTGCTGCTGTGCTGCTGCAAGCCGGTTCTGTTGCAGCTGCTTGGGTGTTGCCGGCCCCGTGCTGCTGCAGCTGCTGCTGCCAGAGTGCTGCGTTGCAAGTGCGCCGCTCCTAACACCAGTTCGACCAATCAAACTAGCAGCATCCTGCCTGGCCCTTGAGGGTGACCGCACCCGTCCACCGCCATCAGCAGCAGCAGCAGCAGCCGTCCCAGGCGCAGGCGCTGCCAGCCCCAGCATCTGGTCCAGCTGCTGACTGAGGTCCTGATACATCTCAGGCTGCAGCTCATCGGCCAACTGCTGCTGCAGCAGCTGATGCTGTTGCTGTGCATGCTGCTGCTGCACGCGCTGCTGGTGTGCTGCCTGCATCGCAGTGGCGCGTGGGCCTGAGCCCAGCACAGCTGCAATGAGAGAGCTCATTGGCGACCCAACACTGCTATCTTCACATCCCGTACTGCTGCCTGCTATGTTGCCAAGGCAGCGCTGCCTGCTAACGGTTGGACTGTCTCGACCAGCAGTCGCCACGTCATCAGCAGCAGCTCCATCTGCTGTTGGGCGCAGTGTGGCTTCCGCAAGCATCCCAGCATCATCGCCAGTGGCAGCATGCACCTGCTGCTGGTGTTGCTGCTGCCATTGCTCCCACAGGCGCTCTGCAGTAGCTTCGCTTTGCTGCGGGTTGATGGGCGCTTGCTGCTCCTGTGTATGCAGTTGCTGCTGTGTTGGCACTGCCGGCTGCTGCTCTGCTTGGCTGTTGATGCTGCTGCTGGACTGCTCTGCATGCAGCTGCCGCAGAGCTTCCAACTCCTGCAGCAAGCCAGTGTGCTGCTGCTCACGCTGCTGCAGTGCTGCTTGGTAGCGCTCCTCCTGCTCTTGCAGCTGCCTGGCTGCTGCTTGCTCAACCATGCCAGCTATGGTAACAGCACTGGGCAGTGCAGCAGCCTGGAGCGCAGAACACAGCAGGTGCAGCAAGCAGAGTACATGCACTTTTGAGCAAGCAGAACGCACGCGTTATAAGTGGGGCAGGAAGCCGGTTCAAAATTTACCAAGACGGCTCCACACAAGAACTGTGCAGCAGACAGTGTGCCTGGCAGCTCATCATTGGTCTAAAGACGACTAGCCAACCGCCAGATGACTACACTGCTGGGTCGCATAGTCAGAACTAGCCTGAGCCACTAACAGCATGAACTGCCTCACCTGTTCCTTGAGTTGTCGTGTGAGCGCGTCAAGCTCCTGTTTGGTCTGCTGCACCACCCCCTCCTGCTCCTGGCGCGCTGCCTGCAGCTGCTGCTCATGCTGCGCCTGCGCCGCTGCTAGCGCACTTGCTGCCGCGACTGAGAGCTCCTGCTGCAACTGCAGGCACACAACACGACAGCAGCAACATGAGTCAGTGCAAAGATGTAACAGCACCGGCACATCATCTCAAACGGTTCCAGGATAGTAGCAGTTGGCTGCTAGTGTACATACTTTGGGCACACGCATCTAACAGCACAGAGCAGAAATCAGTATTTCAAGCAAGCTGCCCCACCTGCTGCACTTGCTGCTGCAGCTGCCGCGCGTGCTGCTGCAGCTGCTGGTTCTCCTGCTGTGCGCGAGCCAGCTGCTGCCGCAGCTCGCCCTGCTCTGTGGAGGCAGCAGCCAGGCGCGAGCATGCGTCCTGGTACTGCTGCGTGAGCTGGCCCAGGGCCTCTGTGTGGCTCTTGGCTTGTGAGGCCAGTGCCTGCATCATGCAAAGCAGCAGCAATAACAGCAACATCGACTATAAGGAGCAGGTGCATTTGTATGCATAGGTACTCCGAAGCAACCACCTAAAGCGCCCCTGCACAAGAAGTGAGTGAGCAAGCGCACCGATGAAGAACATGTACAACTATGCAGCTGGCTTGGTGAGCATGAAGCCGAACTCTCTGGTCTACCAACCAACAGTCAAGAACCCAGCAACCATACACAACACCACGCAGCTCACCTGCTGGTGCTGCAGCTCGCTCTGCCGCTGCTCCTGCTGGTACCTCGCCTGCACCTGCCGCAGCATCTGCTGGTAGGCCTGCCGCAGCCGCTCCTGTGAGGCACCAGCAGCTCCCCACATGCCACATGGCCCGCGCTGAGCACCATACGGCGCTGCTGCTGCTGCTTCTGAGGCTGGTGCGCTGCGCGTTGCCTCCCCAGGTGAGAGGCCCAGCACTGCTGCACGCAGCTGCTGCAGTGGGTCACTGGCCAGCACAGCAGCAGCTGCTGCGTCGCCAAGCTCCAGTTCACGCAGCAACTCAGCAGAATCATCTCCTGGCTGCTGCTGCTGTGACGGGTGCTCTTGTAGCTGGGCACCACTCTGCTGCTGCTGCTGCTGCTGCTGGTAAGTGCTGCCGCTGCTGTGGCCGCTGACAGCAGCACCAGCGCCGCTGGCTGCCGCTGACAGCTGCTGCAGCTGTTGCCGCAACTGCTGGCACTCAGACAGGAATGCCTGTGCAGGCCCAGACGAGGCGCCGCGTTGCGAACCCACTATACTGCCTCGTGCATGATTTTGGCTGCTGCCAGAATCGGTCAACTGTTGCTGCTGCTGCTGCTGCTGCTGCTGTTGCCACGGCTGCCTCGTCAACTGCAGCTGCTGCGCAGTGTTCTCTGCAAGCTGCCGCAACGATTGCAGCTCCTGCTGCATGTTCTGGTGCTGCTGCTGTGCAAGTATCCTGGCCGCTCGCTCCTGATGTGCTTGCTGGGCTGCTGCCTCGCTCGCAGTTTGTGCCTGCTGCAGCTGCTGTTGCAGCTGATCCTTCTCTGAGCGCAGCTGCTCTACTGCTTCTACTTGAGCAACCTGCAGCGCAGGCACCAGAGAAGGGTCAGGGACGTCGTGTGTACGGGGAAATGAACGGCAAGGTGACATGCGCCAAGCGTACTGGTGATTAGCAACACCCGGCTCGCAGAGAGCCGTGCATGGCATGATTGTTGCATTTGGTGCAGTCTTGCTGTGCCGTATCATCCCATGTCCTTTGTGTGTGCTGCCCAACACATCCTTGGGTGCAGGCAAGCATGGATCAACTCAATACAAGCCATCGATATTTAGCTTTGCACTGTTCTCCTCCACACCTACCGGGCATGGTTGCAGAGTAGCACCCAGCTTGCTGGCCAGCTCTGCTGGCATCTGCAGCTGCTCCACCTGCTGCTCCTGCACCTGCAGCAACTGCTGGTACTTCTGCGTTGCTGCTGCCCACTCCTCAGACGCTGGCTGCGCAGTTACACCTTGCAGGACACTGCTGTAATATGCCGCAGCCCTTTCTAGGCCCTGCACATGCTGATGCAGCGTTACACGGTGTGGGTCTACTGCTGCGTGCGCTGCTGACAGCCGTGCGTCCAGAGCTGCTATGAGCCGGCCCTGCTGTATTGCCTTTTTCTCAGTCAATGAGACCTTGACAGAGTCCAGGTCTTGCAACTTTAGCAGTGCATCCTCCCGCAGCGTAGCAAGGTGCACAATACGTCTGTGCAACTCCAGCTGGTGCTGCTGGCCTGAGCTGCCGCAAGCATTTCTGCTTGCGAGGTTGCAAGGCAGAACTGAGGACAGCCATTCACTCCCATCATCCTGCTCTCGAGTCATGTTCAGCAGGGCCTGCCCGGCTAGTGAAACTGTGTTGTGCTGATGCTACAACAGCAGGTGTCTGTGCTGCTGCATATCCTGTTAACACTCAAGCTGTTCTGGTGACAGAACATGTATAGTCACATTTACAGCCTCGTTTTACTTGGAAACAATACTTAGGCTGCTGGCATGCGGAAGTGCGATTGGGCAAAGGCGCCTCGACAGCTTTGATTTGAATCAGCTTATAAGACTGTGCACGATGCACTGATGCTTGGTCGTACTAATATGACCACAAGTGATGCTTGTTTATCCTTAGCTGACAAAGCGGCAACCCTGCCAGGCCTGCGTCTGAGCAGAAACCGACAGCACCCCAGGCGCACGGCATTTGGATTCACCTATAAAAAATATTTTATTCGTAGTATTGTGAGCACAAATGTTGACGATCGTGTTGCGCTGCTGACTTGCAAGCCGTGGGTGACCGTTGACCAACTCAATCATACCTCTGGCAGTGCCGGAGCCGGATGTCCCAGTTACACATTTTCACAGCACGCAGCAATGCAGAGCAAAACAACAAACGCAACGTCTTTCCGTAATCCTGGTGGCAGCCATACATCTGCTGCAGCAGCATAGCCCTGACTGCCAAAGTGTCAGGGCGGACCTAGACAAAATGAGGCGACAGTCTGAAGTGCAACAAGTGATGCAGCATCTTCCAGCATTCATGCCCAATCTCATCACCAGTCATCATCATCTGATTCTGGTCCGTCTCCGCCATGGCCCTCCTGCTGCTGCAGCACGTACTTGGCGCCATGGCGGTCGTTGTATGCCTCGTAGCGCTCAATCTCTGCAGGCGTCACGCTGGCGCGCTGCGCCTTGGCGGCATGCTGGAAGTCCTTCACCCGCACCTGCATGGTGGCAGCAGCAGCAGCAGTAACACAGTCGCGGTGTAAGGGCCGAACACTTGCAGATGATGATCACAGCACACACATTTGCAGGCATCAGCAGTCACATGTCCCTAATGCCAGCAGCAATAAGCAGTACATTCTGTCAACCAGCTGCTGCACCGCACCCCAAACAACCCAACTTACTGGTCGAAGGTCTGCATCGCTGAGCGTTGCCACTGCCTCTCCCACGCGTGCCACTGCGTCCCTCACTGGCCCCTGGCATGCCTCCTGGATGAGGTTGCGCATGTCACTGCCGCTGTAGCCGTCAGTCTTGGCCACCACCTGCCAGCACGATGAAATTATTAGCAAGCAGTATCAGTCAGTCCGCAGCAGTGCTGCTCTACTGCAAGCATGAGCGGTGGCAGTGACTGCTGTAATGTGCTGCCAGCGGCTGGAGTGTCCCGGTTCCCACGCCTGTTCTGCATCGTACTGGTCACACACTCACATCGCACGTCGCACACCAATGTGCAACAATAATCATCATCAACAATACATAAAACGGCCCCAGCAACAGGCGGCTGCGGGTGCAGTCTGCCAGTCTGGCCGCACCTTGTCCAGGTCAGTGCCTGACAGGTCAGCAGCCACCTTGGCGCCTGGGCCCAGCTGCCGCAGGATGAGCTGCCGGCGCGCCTCAGCACACGGCAGCGGGATGTACAGCTGCTTGGGCATGCGGCGCCGTGCAGCTTCATCCAGCTCCTGCAGTGGTAGCAACAAAGGGATGCGGCTTGCGGTTTGAAAATCTTTGCGTGAACATAAGCCGCTTACCTGCTCAGCGTATCAGGTTATGGTAGTTGGTTCCCCTTCAAGTTTTGTGACAGCTAGCACTAGGACTTGCACCGAGGCCTAGCAGCACAGTCAACAACAGCATGCCAGCACAGTGAGGCTTGGGGGCAGGAGGCTCCCGACACACGCCCAGACACTGCGCAGGGATGCGCACCCATACATCTGCTGCAGGCGCACCTCTGGCCTGTTGGTGGCTCCCACCAGCAGCACGCGTCGTGACGAGCTGCTTGGGTCGCAGCCCTCCATCTGCACCAGCATCTCCGTCTTGAGCCGCCTGCTGGCCTCATGCTCGCCTGACAACGTGGCAGAGGCAGGAATAAATGACTCGTCAAAGAGGCAGTCCACAGTAGAGGAGGCTGTGTAAACAGTGCATCACCTTGGCATTCGGCAGCCTACACAGTGCACTAAGAGAGTTCAGGAACACTTGGTGTTGTACACGCAGGGCCATAGCGCAGCAGGGAGTCAGCCGATAGCAGCCAGCGCACTGAAAGCAAGCAACATGCTGCTACCATGCTGGCATATCCATTTTGGCCCGGAATTCGCACAGCTGCAAGCTTTGGTGCGCGTGTGCGCTCACCCTCAGACTTGCGCGCGCTGAGGATGGAGTCGATCTCGTCAATGAAGATGACCGACGGCTGCATCACACCAGCCACAGCAAACAGCGTCTTCACCTGCAGCAGCAGCAGCAGCAGCATTAAGGCTTTTGACTACAACTATGTGGTGGTGTGCCACGACTTGCTCTGTGAGCAGGCAGCAGTGATGCAGCCATTGCTGCCGCTTATGCTCCCATCAGTCAAGAGCTGTGCATCCTACATCGCAGCACATATCGGGCAGCAAGCGCACTGTGCGTTACCACACAAGGAACCCCTCGATATTGACCTCACCATCTTCTCTCCCTCTCCGATCCACTTGCTGGTGAGGCTGCTGGCGCTGATGCTGAAGAAGGCTGCGCGGATGTTGCTGGCCACAGCCTTGCCGATCAGCGTCTTGCCAGTGCCTGGGGGGCCAAACAGCAGGATGCCCTTAGGCGGCGCGCGCGGACCCTGCAGGGAAATAGCATACATGTGGTGGTCGGCGGCTGGAAGACATTGTGTTGCGTGCTGGATGTGTGCAGGTTGGTGCTAAAATAAGCACGCATCTGCCTGCTGCATGGTGCCATCCCTCCTTGCCAGCAGGGGTCCGGGACACATCACATCAGAACGTGCTTAACTTTGCTGTCCCTGCTGCCACAATCATAGCTAAGAAGAATCGTGCTGGTGTAGACGAGCACATGACTGTCATTCCTTAAAGCACCAGCACACCTCTATGCATGCAATGTTGTGGGTCCTGCCTGCCGGCTCTTTTTCCACGTCTGGAAAACAATTTAAATGCCTTACAGCCCATGTCCAAAACCCATGCAAGACCCATGCAAACCCCACACAGCAAGGTTACAAGCAAGCAAGCTTACATTACACCACAGCTGTCAATGAAGATCTGCGGCTGAGCATGCCCACGCAACATTCTGATCATCGACATACGCACTCTACTCAGCATACACCAAGCACTCGCCACGCCGCGACTTACCGTAAAGATCTGCGGGTTGAGCATGGGCCACACCACAATCTCCTTGATCAGGTGCTTGGCAGTCTCAAGGCCCGCGATGTCCTCCCAGGCCACGCCCCCGCTCGCGTCAATGACCTCGTTGCACACCTGCTCAATGAGCTTGGGGTCGTGCTTGGCCAGCTCAGGAGGCAGCTCGCCGTCAGGCAGCACTGAGGGTAAAGGGCAAGCAGGGGTGAGCACAGCAGGCAGGTAAGTGGTGGCTTGACTTGCCGCATGAGGTCAGAAAGGCAGAACTGAGGCAGAGCTCAGGCGGCAGCTCGCCGTCAGGCGGCACTGAAGGTAAAAAGCAAGCAGGGGCAAGCACAGCAGACAGGTGAGTGGGTCAGCGAGGTGGCTTAACTTGCCGGATGAGGTCAGTCAGGCAGAACTGAGGGAAATGAGCAAGCAGGGAACAGCAGGGCAAGCAGGGATAGCAGTTGTGTGATGTGCTCATCACAGGGGACAGGTGAGTGGGTGAATGAGGTGGGGTGACTGGCGGCATTGGGTCTCTGCAACAGAGCAGGCATAAGGTCGGTCAGTCAGCTCAGGCGGCAGCTCGCCGTCAGCAGCCACTGAGGGTAAAGAGCAAGCAAGGAAAAAGCAGGGGCAAGCAGAGATAGCAGTTGTGTGCATATCACAGCTGGCACTGAGGGTGCAGAGCATGCAGGGGATAGCAGGGGTGAGCACAGCAGGTAGGTGAGTGGGTCGGTGAGGTGGGTTGACTTGCGGCAGCAGGTCAGTCAGTCCGGCAGGACTGATGTGCGCAGCAAGGGCGGAACATTGCATGGCAAACATGGACCAATGCACAAACTGGTTGTACCTCCTAGCAGCTCTAGTGTGCGTTCTGACAACCGTCCCTCCTCCACCAGTGCCACAAGCATCAGCAGCATCAACAAAACACACAATGTTTCCTATGAAACCTCAACAAGCGGCCTTACCTCCCAGCACCTCCAGTGTGCGTGCTGACAGCGGCCCCTCCTCACCAACAGTATGCCATAAGCACCAGCAGCAGGGCCTGCCAGCAGCATGAAAAATCGCCAAACGCCACCTTAACAAGTGGCCTCACCTCCCAGCATCTCCAAAGTGCGTGCTGACAGCGGCCCCTCCTCACCACCATCCTTATTGGCACCACCACCGCCACCACCGCCAGTGTGGTTGTCGATGGCTTTGCCAACAAACGGAGGCACAAAGCCTCCCCTGCCAGCACCTCCAGCAGCAGCACCGCCTGCCTGGCGGCCGCTGCCGCGCGGTCGCGTAAGGCCTGTGCGGGGTGCTGCCTGCTGCTGCGAGCATAGCAGTAGACACATGGCGGAAACAACCACAATGTTGGTGATGTCATCAGAGCGGCGGAAGGTGCATGCACGAACATGCACAATGCCGGCAAGTCCATGAACAGGTGCAAACCACGCAACAAAGCGCCATCCAGCATTCAAGTTGGCCTAGCTAGTCTGCTTGCCGTGTACTGCTCGCCACCACCCTTACGCTGTTACCCAACAGCCAGGCCGCCGCACAATCCAGCAGCAGATGCATGTGTGCTGTTCAGGTGCAGACCTCCTAAACACACAATGTACACGCTGCTTCACTAGAAAAGAGCCTCGTCACCCTCACCTGGTTCAACCGGTTGGCCTGCTGGTGCTGCCCTTTCTTGCGCAAGTCAGTCACCATCTGCGCCCGTGCACTCATAAACCCGGGCCTCCCAGCGCCATCCACGCAGCTGCCATCCTCCCCCCCACCTCCCCCGGCTGCCGCTGACTCATTTGCTGCTGCGCCACCACCCTGTGCATGCCCCTGCCGCATGATCTGCTGGAACGGCGTTGCACCAGCCCTGCTGCTGCTGCCAGCTGCATGGCCTCCAGCTGCAAACCCTCCTCCCTCATTATCATCATCATCATCTTCAATCTCTTCCGGCCCCTGTTGGTTGTGATGGCCTGCATTGTGGCCAGGCCCTGCAGGAGGTAGCCCACCATTGCCGCCCGCCGCCATGCGTTTGCTGGCTGGTGCAAAGACACTGCCGTTGCCCCAGCGTGCCGATGCTGCTGCTGCTGCTGTGGATGGGTCAGGGCCCAGCTGCTGCTGCTTAAAGCTGCCGCCTGCATCGCGCTTGCGCTCCTGCGGCCAGCAGCACGGCAAGAAATGTGCATGTGCGTGTCACGTCATGCACCTGGTGATGGTAAACGCATACTCCAGGGACAAGATAGTACAAGCAGGATATGCAAGGATCCTGGGTGCTCTCAACAGCATGTAAACTGCTGCGGAAGCAGTGCTAAGCGGCTGCACAATGTGGCTTTCTTTGAGCTGGGCGAATCACCACCTCTCATTGGTGTATGCATGCAAGAGGTATGACACAAAACCGCATGCCTGTTCACAAGGCACCCGCACCTTGCAAGGAACTGCAATCTCCCTCCTCCTGTTGCCATTGCCTGCGCCTCCACCCAGATCGCCATGCTGCAGCCACAACAGCAGCCAGCCACACTTGTGGTCAACACGAGTCAGCAGGACTCGGCACCAGTACACAGCAGGGCTGCAAGCATGCCGTTCCTGCAAGCAACAGCTCCAATGTCTTGCAGGAGTGCAGTTTCTGTACTGCTCGTGGTCAAAAAGCATGTGAGCTGCACCTCACTTGGCTATTCCATCACCGCGCGCCCGACAGTCAACTGCTGTTTCTGACGCATGCCCACCTCTTGGTGTGTTGCTGCAGTGCCGCGGCCTCGCTGCTGGTCTCTGCCAGCCAGGACAGCCTGCTGTGCTGCCAGCTTGCTTTGCAGCAGTGCAGTCGCCTGCAACAGCAGGTAATAACAGCAGCAACACGGGTATTATGAGTCGCTGCGGGTCACATGCAGGCTGCAGGAGAGGCATGCTTACGTTCTTTCAGCATGTGAAACAAACAGCATGATCATAGATTGAACAATTGCTGCATGCCTGGTCAACCTTAGACAACACTTTCCAAACCCCACCCCTGTATATTTGTCCCGTGCGACGCTACGTCAAGAGGTGCTGCATGGTGTGCCTCAGCCAATGACTCACCTGCGCCAACTGCTGCTTTGCTTTCTGCCCCTGATCCAGCAACCCTGCAAAGCAAGTGCTGCTGCTAACAGGCTCCTGCAAGCACCGACCAGCAGCACAGAGACACTGTCAGTTGATCATCAGTTCATCTTGCAGGAAACAGAACAGCATATGACAACTGCGCATGCACACAAAGAAAGCTGCTACATTCACCGCCTAGCCACAGTTCGCAGCTGATTTATGCTGATGTGGTGGCAGCTGCCTGTGCTGTATGGCTGCAGTGTCACATGCGTACGCACCAGGCCAGGTGCCTGCAGCACAAGTCCATTGGCAGCACCAACTGCGGCCCTTCGGCCAGCCCTGCGAGCGGTTGAACAAAGAAAGATAGTCAACCACGATTCAGTGTTTCAGCATTGTATGATTGGTGGGCAGCTGTTGTTGGTGATGATAGAGCAGCCTGTTCGCCTCGCCACACCTGGCCTCTGCTGCTTGATTGCTCAGGTTGGCTTTGGCCAGCAGCTGGCTGTGCTCAGCTATCAATCCCTGCCACAGCTGCCCATTAGCAGGTTCTCTGGTGGCTTCAGCACAGGCTGCAACGCCCAGCCTCAGAGCATGCAGCTGGGCTGGCAGGCCATCTGCCTGTGCTCCACTGAAAAGCAAGTACCGCCCTACATCCTGCATGATAACCAACTTTGCAAAGATCCTCCGCACGGTTTGCTGGTGGCTGGGCGATGTTGATTAGAGCACCGAGATGGTTACAAAGACGTTCAAAAGATAGGCACCGAGGTTTACGGCAGCTGGAGCAACAGTGAAAGCATTCCGTTGCAGAACCACTCCATATCAGTTTCAACGACGTGGTCTACTCTGTCTCACACCTTTCAACACAGCACCAGCTGTTGCTCCGACACAGTACCTGCTGTTGCTGCCACAACATGCACCGCGCAACTGGCCAACTCTTCGGTCAGCATGCAAGGCTCCATTGCTGCTGATGAGGATGCATCTTCTGATTCCGGCTACTGCTTGACCCCTAGTGCCATCTTGCAGTACATCATCAACCCACGAAAGCAGAAGCACAAGCAGTACATCTTGCAAGCATGCAGCAACGATGGATTTCTGCTAGAGCTGCTCCCACCAGCTTGCAGAAACGACAAAGACATCGTCCTAGCAGCAGTACGGAACTCTGGCAGCGCACTGCAGTTTGCCAGCACTGCCTTGAAAGCTGACAAGGCAGTTGTATCAACGGCAGTTCGCAGTGATCCATTCGCGCTGGAGTATGCCTGCAGGAGCTTGAAGAACGATGCAAAAGTAGTGCTACAGGCAGTGCGGAAAGACCCAGCGACACTTCAGCTTGCAGACCCAAGGCTCTTCAGCGATGCTCAGTTCATGCTGGCAGCAGTAGCAGCAGATGCAACAGCAGCAACGCGCGCTGCGCCGGCATTGCTGGCTGATGCAGAGTGGCGTGCAGCGGCACTGCAAGCTAACAATGCTGTAGCACACTACTTTGTGAGCTCTGAGTTCTTCCCTGGCTTGCCTGGGGAAGGGCCAGCACCAACTAGCAGCAGTGATCAGCAATGACAACACTGTAGCACGGTGCTCGTGTGGTGCCGTTGCCTGGGGGTGAAACTTCAGTGTGGTCACCACACCACTACCACAGTGGTAGCAATAGAGGCCCTCTTGTCTACATGGTGTGTGTCGCATCTGCATGCATTGGTATGTGACGCGTGTGCTAGAGAGGCGCTTGGCCAATACATGAACCTTGGTGACATCATTTGGTGAAATGCTGGCATGTACAGCAACCAGCCGTTGATGGCACGTACTGCATTGCGCTGTGAGCTTGCAAGGCCAGTGCTAGTACCAGCAGCTGCATGGTGGCGTTTGGATCAAGATAGCTGTTAGCATTGAGCATCAAACGAGTTACATGGACACAACGTGCGCAGCCAACTGGCGAGGCAGCTGCATGCCGTGACTGCATGCAGTTGCTGCACAGCCGCTGTGCTGCACAAATACGCTTCCACTGGCTACCATTGCATGCACGACATGCACCTTCATCGCATGATCCGTCTAAAGACGCATGATCTGCTGTGGACGCTACCACAGCCATTGTCACCTGCATCTCATCATAATCAATTTATCATCAAGCCATAGTGTTTATACATAGCATCAACGCCATCGGCCCCGCGCCCATTTGCACCTGCATCTATCCGGACTTCTGCACAAGCACCCTCCTCTGCTGCTGGCAGCGCTGTCATCTGCCGCTGACAGCATCTTGGATCTGTGCCAGCCTGCTCAGCATCTGCTCGCGCATCGGCAGCTGCTTGGCGGCTGCGGGGCCTGCTGCCAGAGCTGTAGCCTCGTCCCTGAGGAACAGCCGCTGCGCAGCCAGCGCCTTGCGCAGCTCTGCAGGCAGCAGCAGTGGTGGAAAGACCAGAGAAAGACATAGTCAGACAGTGCGTGTGCGCAGCTGTGAGTTCATTGTGTTTGATGCTGCGCAGCAAGCGCCTTGCGCAGCTCTGCAGCAGGCAGCCGCGGTGAAGGGATTGACGGCAAGGACACAGAGAGACACAGTCAGACCGTGTGTGTGCACAATATTGGATGCATTGAGTTTGGCGCTGCACAGAAGCTGCCCTGTGCAGATCCACAGCAGCAGTGGAGAATTGACGGCAGCAGCAGCAGCAGCAGCAGGGATGCAAGCACTGCGAAGGGAGCCTTGGGGTGACGTGGACTGCGCAGCTGGTGTGGACTTGCAAGGTTCTAGTAGCAGTGAATAGACCCTGTAAACAACATTAAATGCACTGTGACATGTGCATCTAGCTGGTAAACAAAACATGTGCGTGTCTTACATATTCTCTAGGTGAAACTTGGTGAGAATAAGGTCAGGTGTACTGCACACACGTGTTGCTGCTGCTGCTACGCACCTTGCCGAGTGAGCCGGTCGAAGGCTCTGCGGTGGCCCAGTGCATACGCCCTGTCAGGGTCTGTTACGAACCCCTTGTTGTGCCTGCAGCAGCAGCAGGAGGAGCAGCGTGAGCAAGTACAGCAAGTCAGGGACAAATTACAATGCAGCTGATGTGGGCAAGTTCCTACTGCTGCCCTCGCTACTTGACATGATATGCACAGCAGCATTCAGCACCACAACGACTACGTAATGTGATACAAACAGCTTGTTTCAGAAGCTGGGTCAACTGCTCCTCAAGATCTCTGCAGCAAGGGCAGAATTGCGCACCCAGAGCCGCCAACTTGCAGCTGAGGGCCACATGGCAACACATGCGCAGCGTGGTTGCAGCAGGTGTTTATGTGAAGATGGATTGTTACGTTCACGTTCCATGTGACTATTCTTACTCATTACACTTACTTGAGGTATATGTTCAGCTCCGGGTCATCCAAGCTGATGTGGCGAGCACGTGCTCTTTTTGTGCTGCTGCTGCTGCTGTCGGCCGCTGGCGCTGCTGCTGCTGCTGCATCTTCGCTGCTAGCGCTGCTGCTTGCAGCTGGCTGCTCCGCATCAGCCTCTGCAGAAGTGCTAAACATGCTTGCGTATGAGCGAACACACGGGAGGTGATTTATCAAATGCGGCTGAGCTGGTGTGCAGATGATGTTTTTGAGAACGCTGCTGAGCATGTGTGTTACTTCACCTGCCGTGTCCTGAGAGATGCCATTTAGCAATGAAGCTAGCAAATGCAAGGCTGTGATACGTTGAACGTATGCGAACTGTGCTGGCACCCTGTTGCTGCACTCACCGTCATTGGTGCTGCAGCTACTGCTGTGAAAGTGGCAGCAGCAGGCTGCTGCTGTTGGCCAGGAAGCAGCAGCTAGCCGAAGTCCTGCTGCTGCGCACACCGCCGATAAGGCTGATGTGCTTATGGCTAGTTGCTGCATTGCAGAAGCTGCGGGCCCAGCGAGGTTCGAGATCGGCAGCATTCAGCAGGTACACCAGCAGCAGCACGAGACTTCAAAGGATGCTTCTCACAACAACGTCGTGCTACTACGATAATATAAAGACAGCTGTTGGCACATCAACAAAGCACAAAGCAGCAGCGTCAGTCGCACACCCGTGCCACGAACCCTCGCAGTCACTTTGTCACCGCTGCTCAAGTGGCACCACAGCAAACTGGACGCTGTAAAGTCCTGTTGACAACTCGCGTACATGCTGTGCCATTGCTGTTTGTTAAGGGCTCGACCGGGCATCCTGCAGACATATAAAGTTTCACTGCTGCTGCTGCTGCTGCTGCCGTCACTGTTCGACCTGTTTGGCTTATCTGGAAGTCAGTGCGATCGATAGTAGCATTATTCAACCTACTTGTTAGCATGTCTGCTAGCAAGCAGCAGCAGCAGCCTGCCGCCTACAGATTATTGGCAGCAGATGAGCTTGGTGTGCTGAAAGGTGTGTAATGCCAGCGTACCTGGCATACAAGGGCTGTCAACATGCCACTTTTTCTATTTATTTCTAAAACATATAATTGTACCTCCAACTGCAGTAATAGAAGTACCTGATGGCCCAAAGTGGGCGGATGCGGCTGTGGTACAAACCTGGTGAGGGGAGGGTAGCAGTCAGCAGCTTGGTTGCTGGTGCATCAACCTGCGCTTGGGCTGCACGCTACAGCACTCATGTAACTCCAATAACTGTCCCCTGTCAACTGTAGCACAGCTATGATGTGACTAAGCAGCCAGAGTCGTATACTCCCATCCTGGCAGCGTTGGCTGCTGACCATGAACGAGCCAAGCAAGCACAGCAGCTGCCCAGCAAATGTGGGCCATGCCAGACTTGTATGCCATACGATATCGTGAACTAGCATCCAGCAAATTGGTGTTGATGATGTTGATTTCGCAGGGGCGAAGCCAACAAGGATGCTGGCGTGACGTGTGTGGCCTGCTCAGCTAGCAGCTTGCAACCAGGTGAATGTAACGATGGTCAAACAACCTATACTAGGGTTCATGCAGCAGGCGGCTAGCCTGAGCAGCTTCTGAACTACACATGGTGAAGTGCAGAGGTTGCTTAAATTTCATGTCATGATCATGAGAGCTGAACGCCACGTCATTGGCATGCATGCAGCAGCAGCAGCACCGGCACCTTCAGCAGCAACAGCAGCAGCAGCACCAACACAACGCCAACCCTACCACGCTGCTGCTTTTCTTGCAGGCACTGCTGGGCTCATTGCAGTGGGCCGCAAGGGCAGGCGCGTTGAGCTGCTTGATGCAGCCACAGGAGCGCAGCAGGCCAGCCTGACAGCAGCAGCACCTGACAAGCCGGCTGGAGGGCCAGCAGCAGCCAGCAAGGTGCAGCTGGCAGCAGTGGCGTTTGTGCAGCCACGGGCAGACAGGTACGTGGGGTTTGTGAGTGATCAGCCATGATGGCGTGCAGCGCTAGCAGCGCTGCGCCTAGTCACGCTCTCCAGTTATGATTGCTGCTAAGCAAGGTCTCAAAATCCTGCCAACAGCACGCCTTTGTTTTGGACTTCAGGCACCAACAGCAAGAACCCTCCATCACCTGCGCCAGCAGCAGCCTGTCAGTCTTTTGTAGCATGGTGCACTGGAAGATAACATACCATTGAGTGTGGTTGGTGCTGCGGAGGAAGCAGCATTATTGCTCACTAGCACAAACATGTTTCTATCCTTGCTCCACGAATGACCCGCAATTGAATCCAGCCCTCACCCACTAGTACGCCTGCATCCACTGTGCTGCCTCTGCTGCTTTTCGCAGCCCGCTGCAGCTGGTGGCAGCAACCTCGGACGGCGTGGTCAGCATCTGCAGCTGCAGCAGTGACGACAGCAGTGGCTGGGCAGTCAGCAGGAGCTTCCAGGCAGGCCCAAGTATAACATGCATGGTGAGGCAGCCCCCCAATTTGATTGCACCGACGTACAAGTAGTTGTTCGGGATAAGCCAGAGCTCTCAGATATCATTGGTCAGCAAGCATACTGAAGCATGCCTCCACAAGAGCCACACGATATATCGTATTGAACTGCAGCAAGCATAGGCACGAGGGCGTGGAACCCCTGTTGCTTTCATGCTTGCCAGCCTTGGTTCATTGGCTCTTCCTAGGATACTAGTGGCATCGTTTTTAAAATTCCTCTGCCTGTTTGATTATGGGAGCTGTGCTTACCCTGTGCATGTTGGCGCATGCTGCTGCTTGCTGCGCATTGCGTTGCGTCCTTGCATTGCGTTGCAGGCCGTAAGCAGCAGCGGCCAGCATCTGCTACTTGGTGGCGAAGGTGTGCAGCTCAGCATTTGGGACTCAGCAGCAGGCGCCAAGCTGTGGCAAGCAAAGGGTGGCAAACCACACCGGCAAACCCTGCTGGTGGACAAACCCTTCACAACAGCAGTCGCGTTCCTACCAGACAGCAGCAGTGATAGCGGCGCAGAACATGCAGCAGCAGCAGCAGCAGAAGATGAAGATGCTGGAGATGCAGCAGCAGCGGCAGCAGTGAAGCTTCGGTTTGTTGCTGGCAATGCATCGTCCAAGGTTCATGTGTATGACACTGCTGCTGGCAGGCGGCCGCAGAAGGAAGTTGTGTTTGGGGAGACGCGAGTCACAGCACTGGCTCCAGAGCATGATGGTGAGCGGGCAACACCCAACAGGGTTAAACGTTCTCGCCATGCATGTACAGCTTGTATAACACATTGCACCCTCTGTTGTGGTGGGTCATCTCTGCATCTGCGGGGCTGCGATGATCTGTTCGACCGTCTGCCTGTGGCACAAGCGCAAAGGTTAAGGCCCGCACACCCACAGTATAGCGCATCTGGCCCAGCTTGACATATGGCTGCCCCCTTGGCTGCTGACCTGTCGGCTGCTGCTTGCTGCTGCTGACATGTGAGTACTGCATTTGGTTGCATGATTTCTTGCACTCTTGTGTCATGCAATCCTTCATATTGCTGCTTGCAGGCATGCGCGTGTGGGCCGCCAGCGGCACCGGCCACATGCCGGGACAATGTGTTGGAAAATTGCACCCTCGCTTGTGGTGGGTCAGCGCTGCATCTGCAGGCGCTGCAATGATCTAGTCGGCCCTCCGCCTGTGGCACAAGCGCAAACAGCACGTCGCATCTGGCCTAGCCCGACATGTGGCTGCCCCCTTGGCTGCTGTCCTGTCGGAAACTGCTGCTTGCAGGCACTCGCGTGTGGGCAGCCAGCGGCACCGGCCACATGCAGGTGCTGGACATGGCCAGCAACAAGATGATGGACGCCCTCAAGGGAGCAGGAGGCTCCGTGCGAGCACTCGCGCTGCACCCCGGCGGACAAACCCTAATCGCATCAGCGGGGTTGGACCGCTTTCTGCGGGTGCACAACACAGCGACAAGAGCAGGTAGCTGCAGGGTGTACCTGAAGCAGCAGCTGACGACGATCTGCTGGCTGCCGGTGCGGCAAGTGGCACCTGCGGCCTCTGATGCAGCAGCAGCAGCAGCTGGTGTGTCTGCTGCTGAGGAGCAGGCCGGGGATGCAGCAGCAGCAGCAGCAGTAGGGGAGGGTACACCACACAAGAAGAAGAAGAAGAAGAGCAGCAAGAAGGGCAAGCGGGAGGCGTCAGCAGCAGCAGCTGGTGAAGAGCCACTGCCAGGGCTGAGCAAGAAGAAGCGGCAGAAGGCATAGCTCATCCAGCTCAGCAGTGCTGCTCGGCAGCACTAGTGCTGCCACGTGCACATGATATATGGCCGCTGGCCACAGCGTGCTTCTGGTCATGACCAGAGACCTGATAAGGTCTAAACAACCTGATTCAGGTGGCACCGTGCCAACCCTTGCTGAGAGCTGTTGTGTACCTGACTGCAAGCATGGTTGAATGGTTGTTTTCGCAGTGTAACATGTGCATTGTGAGTATACGCTGCTGCTTGAAAGGTGTACTTCATGTGCAGCTGCAGTTCACTGGACGCTTCCACAGCGTTCAGTGCACCACTGGTCTGGACTGGTGCCACGGTCACCGAGCAGCCCTGAGGACGGCTTTCAACCAGCCTACAAGGTTCACGGGACAGACTCTGAGTTGCCGGGATGACACAGCAGCAACATGGCGGTATCATGACGACAAGGAGACATGACCTGTGGTTACAGACGTTGCTGCCACATACGATTGCCAATCTGTGACAGACCGTCTGCTGGGCCAGCACCCCAACTCAACTGAGCTGAGCCAAACCAGGATTACACAATTGAGTACAGCCGCAGCAAGAAAACTTTGGCAGATCATGCCGCAATAATAACCATGCACTGCCGCAGTGAGTGCCTCGCAAAATACGGTAGTACACATATTGATCGGTGAGCCCACACAGACCCCTCCACCCGCCCTGCCTGTGCACGGTTCGCACCGCATAAACACCAAATGCGGCATACTACATTATTGACCACAAGCACGCAACGCATTGAAATTCACAGGCCTGCACTACTTGAGCATGTACAAAACACGGAGCTGTACAATAAGCCCAAAGCCGCCATCCGCCTGTGGCTATACCACACATACAGCACTAAGACACAGATGCACCCAGAAGTTGCCTCAACCCAAACATGGTTTACAATATCTGCAGACAACATACAATTGAGTTCAACAGCTCATTCAATCACCTGTCAGTGACAGTCAGAAACGCTGTGATTCCTGTCTGCCACTCTGCTCGTGGTCTCAAACGAACAGCACAGACCACCTTTACAAGCACACATGCTACGTCACTGACCTGGCATGCAGTTGCAATGACACGCTCACACACGCCTCCACACAAGCTGCGCACTGCACACCCGCGCCATTTCCCGTACACACCGAATGATCGATTGTGCATCCCTCCTCATATCACACACCATTTGCTGCTTCACACCACAGGTGGCATGCCCTCCAGCCCAGCCCCTCTGTGGCTGCCTGCACTCTGCTGACGCCGCATCCCGCTGCCTGCACCTGCATCAGCCCCTGGACTGAACCCACCAGGCACACCCACCAGCGGTGTGGCACCAGCAATAGCACCTGCGCTGCTGCCAGTTGCTGTGCTTGCACCAACCAGAGGCGTCACACCAATCATGGTTGCCTTCAACCCTGGTGCTGCTGCTGTGCCAGTGGTGGTGATACCACCTCCAGCTGTAGGCACCTGTAGGTTGTACAGCGCGTCGCTGATCTGATCTGTCACCAGGCCGGTGTCACTAGTGTCACTAGTTACACCAGCGCCCTGCTGACCTGCCATCCACCCAGCCGTCACTGCTGACTCATCCTCACCCCTGCGACTCTCACTCTTACTGTGCCCCGTCACACTATCCACCACAGCATGCCCTGCATTCCCAACCGCACCAAAGATTGCCTGGAAGATCTCACTCGACATGGACAGCGATAGACTCGCTATAAACACCGGACCCATCGCCGCAACCAGTGCTGCCAGCAGGCTTGGGCCCAGCTTACCCACTAGCGCCACATTTGAACCCACACCGAGCTTTGTCACCAGGGCTGCCACAAAGTCAGCACCCATGGCACGCACCAGCGCTCCTGTGGTGTCACCGCCAGCTGATGCGACAATGCCAGCTGCCACCTCAGGACCCAAGTGCTGCACAAGCTCCGCTGTGAGGTCCACCCCCATGTTGTGTACCACAGAAGCAGCCAGATCTGGCCCCATTGCAGCCACCAGCTTGCCGATTGGTGCTGCGCCCACCTCCTTGACTAGGGCAGCCGTTGGCACAGGGCCCATGCTCTGCACGATGCCACCTGGTAGGCAGCAAATAACCGCATTATGATGAAAGAAAGCAGGCGGCAAAGAAGCAGGTGTGTGAGCGACATTGCCATCAGTGCAATGGGTGCGGTGTTTGTGCAGTTCGCACAACGTGTTGGGGGCTATGAGGCACGGCTGCGGATGGGTGGCGGAAGAGAACAAGCCACACATGCAACAGGAGATTGAGGCGGCAGAACTGACGCCTGAGGCGGCAGAACTGAAGCAGTACACATCAACCGTCAAGAACTGGCAGCTCCTCACCAAGCACCTTTCAGCAGGTCTGTACCAGAAAATGCTGGCATGCTGCACACACATGGTATGCCCTGGGCTCAGCATGGCATAGGTTCAATGACACACATATTTGTGCATGCGCATGCCCCGACACACATGCGCCAAGGCCCTACACCCAACGTTGGTAGTGCCGCCTGTGCTTGTGTCACATTGCAACAGAGTCCGCACACCGTGAGTATGGTCTACTCTTTGCAGCGCTGCACATTCATGGCATGTGCAGCGTGCAAAAGGACGACCTCAGACTATGCTGATGCCGCAGCACGAGCACATTGTCCAAAGCTCTGTCTGTGACAGTGCTAGGTGCAGCAGCAGCCCCGCCCACCTGTAACTTCTCCTCCCATCTGGCCGACCAGTGCGCCGATCCTGTCCACGCCAGCAGCAGCCACGATGCTGGCCGTCAGGCTGCTGCCCATGGACAGCGCCAGGTGCCCTGCGGCAGCAGCAGCAGCAGCAGTAGCAGCAGAACAGCAGTAGTTCAACAATACAGTGCAGCAGAACAAGCATACATGGCATCGTCACAGGAGTAATATAAAGGCACAGGGAAATACGTCAAGAAGCATGCAGGAGTGGCGATCAACACTGCAGCCATACAGAGCAGCAGCTCAATGCACCAGCCCCTTGGAGCACAACTTGTGCCTGAGGCAACAACTCACACATACACAGCATGCTGAGGACTAGTTGCTGCCCTCACTGCTGCACGCAATGCTGCCTTGACTGCTGCCCCCAGTGCTGCCGCCCACCTGTGAGGTCGGGCCCCAGCGCCCTCACGATCTGCCCAGTCAGCACAGGGCCAAAGGCTTGCACCAGCGCTGCAGCAGCAACAGCACAACAACAGACGACAGCAGAGAATGCGTACCCAAAAAAACAGCATATGTGATTTTGAAGCAGAAACGATTTCATCAACCAGTAGTAAGCTTGTATATGGGGTTGGCGGATCGCCTCAGCTGTGTGTGCATGTCAATACTTGTAACACTGCATCGTGCTGTGATATGTCGGCACCACCACCACACCTGACTGATTTCTAACACATACACCACCTGGCAAGCCTCACCCCCTGTCAGTTGGCCGCCAAACCTAGCCACAAGCGCAGCGGTGGGTGTCACGCCCAGCTGCTGCACAATGCCTGCAGTGAAGCCAGCACCCATGCCCTGCAGCCAGCACACAGCACAGATGAGGTGACATCACAGCAAATGCGCAGACCACTACACTGCAGCCAGCACACAGCAAACCTCAGTTCATACGCCTGCAACAGCTTGCTGCTGGGGTCAGAGCAGAGGACATTGCAAACATACGTAGACCACATGGTGCACTGCACTACAACTGCGAGACTCCATCCACCGCTCACAGTGCGGAGCTGCTGACAGATTGCGCCGCTGTTGACCACGCTGACAGAGTGCGCCACGCTGAAGGCAGACGAACACAGCAACGTGTGGGCCGCATGGCATGCTACCGTCCAGCGATTACGAGACCGTCTGTCTTTTGCTGAGCCACATCAACTCACCTCCACGAGCCTGCCCACTCCATCAGGGCCGATGGCCTCCACCACGTCACCCGTCAGGTGCGGCCCAAACGCAGCCACCAGGTTTCCCGTGAAGGCAGGCGTCATCGCCAGCACAATGTCTGCAGGGCAAGGCAGCAACGCGGGTTGGAGTTCAACAACAGGTGCAAACATAGCTAGCACAGGCATGCAGCCACCAGGATGCTTGTGAAGGGAGGCGTCATTACCAGCACAATGTCTGCAAGGCAAGGCAGCAACACAAAATTGGAGTTGAGCAACAGGTGCTGATATCGCTAGCACAGGTATGCAGCCACCAGGGTGCTTGTGCAGGCAGGCGTCATCGCCAGCACAATGTCTGCAGCGGGCACATCAAGAGAAACAGCCAGCATATGTTTGAGCAGCGCATCACAGTAATGGCACTTTGTTGCTGGCAGGTAGCTGTGCACGCACGCCGTGCGTGTGTGAGTCACACAACAACATCTGGACTGACCCTCACAAGAGGACTACCAAAGGACCACACTGAGTCGATCAACAGCTGCAGCTGATACAATGCCAGCGCCAGCATGCTTGTGGTGTGCCAAACATGACTGCAATAAATTTGACCAACCACCACGCCTCACCTGCTGTCAGCGGGTAGCCGAATGCGCGCACCAGCTGGCTGGTGAAGCTGCCGCCAAACTCCACCACCAGCGCAGACGTGAGGCTGGGGCCCATGGCGTGAACCACGTCGGCTGTCAGGTGCGGGCCAAAGTCACGCACCAGGCCAGCTGCACACACACAGTCAGCAGCAGCGATGAGCAGCACTGAGCAGCAACACAGCAGCAGCTCTTATACATTGACAGGTGGGTGTGGTGCTACCACAGTGGTAGCTGGATGTAGCAAACAAGCAAAGCGTGTGGGACACTGTGTCCTGTTGACGCCAGCACGTGCCACAGCCCAGTGCGGTGAGGCACTTCATCTTGAAATTTATTGTACGAACTTCGTGTTGAGTAACGATTTACACAAGGATAACAACTCAAGCTGGCGCGCGAAAATCACAGCTGAGCACTCCTGCTGTATGCAGCGCTCTACACGCTACGTGCTGGCTACTGACAGGCTGAGGAAGTGTCCCAGCGAGCACCAACCTGTGAGTGGTGGGCCAAAGTTGCGCACGATGTCTGCCGTCATGGTTGGCCCAAAGGCCTCCACCAGGCTCCCAGTCAAGGCAGGGCCCATCTCACGCACCAGGTCACCTGCTCAGCAGCAGCAGAAGCAGCCAGAGCAGCAGAGCAGCAGCAGGAGCAAGGCATGAGCAAGGCGATCAGCCTACTAGCAAGCCGCGCTGCACATTGCACGGCGAAGCCGCTTGAAAGCAGTCGGCGTACATCACATGTCTCAGCGGCTGCGCATAATGTCCAGCCACCACATCGAAACATCTGCAGTTGCTTCTGGTGCGATACTGATTGACCTTCCACTGCGGCAGAAATCAGTGCTTGGCTTGACACAAGCTTTGCAAATCCCTTAATGACACTGGCATCTGCAACCATTACGCTGCGCCCCTACCTGTGAGTGCAGGCCCCATGGTCTCCACCACCTCAGCCACTGTGGTGGGCGTCAGGTGCTGCAACAGCAACAGCACACATACAAGTACAACAAGTCAGGCAAGAAGATGCCTACAACAAAGCAGCACTACATTTCGGCTACATTGGGCTGCTCATTGCCTGTGCTCAACTGCAACAGGGCTGTGCTGTGCAGCTGGAACTTCAAGACCCTGTTTTGTGTGTCACTGTCACCATGCACCAAAATCAAGCACACCCAGTGCAGCTCACCTGTACAATCTCTGCAGTCATTTCTGGCCCAAAGCCCTGCACCACATCGGACGTGACCTGCGCATGCACATTGAAGAGACGACAAAGCATGCAACAAGTACAAGTGAGTGCTGAACAACAGATTGTCTTGAGGTTGAAGCTGAAGCGCAATCATATGCATAGTACATGTGGATGCTTTCTGGAGGTACAAGAGAGCAAATGGCAGACAGCGCACTATAACAACGGGCTGCCAAGAATTCTAGCATCTGCCACTGGCCCACGCTTTCGGCAAGTGTAGGCTCTGATCTACTGCTGCATCAGTGAGCAGCTACCGACCTGAGATCTTATGTCTGTCACAAGCGCCACTCCAGTCTATGGAGAGGTGCTGGTGACAGACATCATGATGAGACCTCAGGTAGATATAGAGTCTACAGTGATCCCTGCCTCTTGGCCTGCCAGGCACAACTCCAGCACACCACACATCACTGCGCACACTTTTGCAACAGCACTGCAGCCTCAACTCCAGCCACACAGCAGATTTGACTGAAGTTGACATAACACAGCAGGCAAGCCTGTCAACAAGCAAAGTCACATAACATGCATAGTTAGGTTACAACACAAAACACACACCCTGCTGCTTAGACAGTGCAGCCACTGCACTCCACACACACCTGCCGCAGTGCCAACACGTCCCTGTGCAACCACGCACTGCAGCTACCCAACGGGCGTGTGATTTGCACAGCAAACACGACACGGTGTCACAAGCTGTTAGTGACAGCAACTAGCCCACCTGTGGCCCCATGTCTGTGACCAGCTCCCCGGTCTGGGGCCCGCCCAGCTTCTTGGCCAGTGCAGCAGTCTTGTCCCCTCCCAACTTGTCTACGATGGTCTGCACACGGTCAGGGCCCAGCTCAGCAGCTGTGTCTGCTGTCGTCTCAAGCCCTGCAGGGTGAGCATCAAGCAGCCACATGGCAGGTCATGCATTTTGAGGCTCAGGCTGCTGCTTCTTGTGTCAACAACGTTGCGGCTGACCCCGTTATGACACCGCTGCTGCACTTTGCCTGCTGCTCATTCTCAGTACATGCAGCTGATGCATGCGCTCAACACACAGCACCAGCCACCCGCATCGAGTGCAGTACAAATACACATGCCGCAACGTACACGCGGCGTGCAGCCCCCCCGCCCCCGGTGGCAGCAGCACATCGATATAAACAAATCCTGCAGTAACACATGCCCAGTTCCTGTGCCTGCCTATAAGCGTGACCACTTGATAACACATTGATAACACAAAGTAACAGATCCAGTGCTGCACCGCACTCACCCAGCACGTTGAGGATGCGTGAGGTCATGCCTGGCCCCATGGTCTTCACGATCCTGCCGATCATGGCAGGGCTGAGTGCGTCAACGATGCCCTTAGTGGCCTTGGGGATGGTGCCTGTCTTGCGCTCAGGGGTGCGCTCAGGCCAGCCCCTTTGGGATGAAGTTGTTGAGCGAGACGATGGAGAGCCTGGCTCTGAGGCAGAGGATGAAGCAGAGTAGTCACTGCTGCCGCCGCCGTTGGTGCCCTCACCTGCGATTGGGGGCACGACAAGGGCAGCGCGACAGCGAGATGCAGCAATTGAGGCAGCACAGACGTGAGCAGCGGAGCGTAAATGCACCATGATGATGTTGTATTGAGGGGTCCGCTCAGGCCAGTCCCTTTGAAATGATGCAGTTGAGCGAGAGGATGGAGAGCCTGGCTCTGAGGCAGACGATTAAGCAGAGAAGTTGCTGCTGCCGCCTGCATAGCTAGCCTCACCTGCAAGCGGGGGCATAAAAAGAGCAGGCGCGACAACCACATGCAGCAAACAACGCAGCAGAGACATGAGCAGCAGAGCGTAACGGCAACATGTACTGCCAACGATGGGGCAACACATAGCATATAAGCAAGGCAGATGCATGCATTTGCAGCCCACCTGCAGCGCTGCCGCGCTCCCCCTCCCCCCAGGGCCCCGCCTGCTCCTCCTTGCTGCCACCAAACAGCGCCTTGAGCTTCTTGCCCAGCCCTTTGCGCCTGTGGCGGCGCTGCCTGTGCCTGCAGGAGGGCAGCAGCAATACGCGGGTGTTAAGTGCAAACCACGCTAAGCTCATTCATTCATTCAGCAGCAGCATCAGCAGCAGCAGCAGGCAGCTGCATTTGCCGCAGCAGTGGCATGCGCGACGCCGTCAGCTGCGGCAGCTCACAGGCATATGCACATCCCGAAACGGAGTGGCACTTGACCTGTTGTTGTGGGTGCATTTGGGGCATGATCATGTTGTTGTGCCTGTTCTATGGTATGCTGCACCCACACAGATGAGGATAGGTGTCACCTGTCCAGTGGACAAGCTTCACATGATGGCAACCGGTGCTGCAACTCGACTGGCTCATGCTTGCTGCTGGTGGCTGACGTTAGTTGAAATGTAGCAGCACTCTAGCAGAAAAGCATGCAGAGCTAGTGGCTAGTGAATAAGCTAGGGCCCAGCTTCGCACCCCTTACCTATGGCCTGGCTCCGGCTCTGCTGCTGCACTGCCAGCCAGCACAGCAACAGGCACAGGTGCAGCGTCACCAGCACCAGCAGGCACTGGCAGGGAGAACACGTTGTCATCTGCAGACACAGGATGCACGCGGCTGGCGTATCCGTGGCTGCTGCTGGTTGTGCTGCTGCTGGCAGGGAATGCAGCTGCAGCTGCTGCCTCAGCAGCGGGTGCGATACGTGCTGGGTGGTGGACGTGCTGCTGCTGCAGGTTGAGATTTGCCAAATCAGCTGACAGAGGGGTGACTGAAGCAGCCACAGCCTCTTCTGGTGGTCCTGCAGGCGCTGCTGCTGCTGCCACTGCTACTGCTGGCGCTCCTGGCCTCAGCTCTGTTCTGTACAGCGTGACTGGCTTCACATGAATGATGCATGTGCTGGCGGTGTCAGCAGCAGAGCTGGTGTCGTGCGACACGATTGGCCCTGGGTGGGGCAGATCTGCCGGCAGCAGCACCTTTGCAGAGTCCTGCAAACAGCCGCATTGATACAAGCAGCTTCATGCAATGCCAATGCAGCCAGCAGCAGCTGCGGGTGCCCTGTGTCGTGCAAAGTGGTGGACACAAGAGGTTGCATGGCTGCTGACAGCAGAGCAACATCTCAGCAGCTGCCTGTATGTCACGAACTCAAACCGTGTAGAAGTGGATCGCCAGGAAGCAGAGCATATGCTTGCATGGATGCTGACCACAGTGAGGTGCTGTGCTCCAGCACATGCCTACCTGCTGCTCCGAGGTAGTGGCCATCCTGTTGTACGCAGCCGCATCATCTGACGGTACGTTCTGCATTCTGCGAGAGCTGGGAGTAGCTCGGACAGCTACTGCTTGCCTAGGCGTGAAACTGATCGAGTTGGCGCGAGGGTTGAGCTTAGACGTGGCAGAGTTTGCTGGTCGAACGAACTGCATCGTGCGACAAACGTAATCATAGCAAATGACGACGTGAGGGACCCTGTTCTACTCAGTGCTGCTGCCACCACTGGCTCCCCTTGGTGGTCATGATGACGTTCACAACGCGGAATCATCGTTTGCACCAATTGCTCCCGAACGTTAACCAGCACACGCGTAAACGTATAGGATAAAACACTATTTGATCTGCACAAAAAACGTATAGGATAAAACACTATTTGATCTGCACAAACAAGCCAATGAAGCAGCTGGCGGCACTACAGGTTGTAGCGTCAACACGTGCATGTGCCACATGCTGAGGCTCAGCAGGTGCACCGGTGCAGCAGCACGGATGACATGCAAACAACTGCTTGTCCAGTGCAGGCCAGCATCCAAAACAACCACAACTCAACTAGTTCGAGTTTATCATCTGAATGCTTCAACATGCAGCATGCCATGTGCAGCTCCTGCTGATGTTGAGCAGCTGTATCAGCAACACAGCAGCTTGGGTTGGGGAGGGCAATCCACACATTACTGTGTGCAAAGATTTGCCAAGCTGCACACCAACCCATTTGTATTTGATCTTGTGCAGTGATGTAACAACACACAGTCTATAAAAGCAACTCAACGAAGCATCAAACCTTCTTGCACTAGCAGACCACATGTCGTTTGAAGAGGCGAATCAGATTGATGACAAAAGGCATGGGTTCATCAGTGCTTCACCCCAACAGTCTATACTTGTTGGCCCAAAAGCCATACTACATGCGACCAGCAGTTTCTAACATACCATCGCTGCCGTTGGGATATTCAACTCAGGGACTGGACCGTATTTTTGCCAATGAGTGGCTGTACCGCTTGCAATCACACACAAGTAATTACTTTATTACGCACCAATAGCTGAACAAGCCAGTAAGGGTCCGCATTCCCTGAGCTCTGCATCTTTGCAGAGCGAGTGCCAGTATCTGCCCTACAGCTCTTGCCCATACAAACTACCACAGTAACAGCTGCAGCGCACGCTGCTCACCCAACCTGCAGCACCTGCTGGCTGTGTCGCGCTACACATCAAACATCAACTGAACCAGCAAACACCACATCTGCACTGCTCACCTACAGCTGCCTCAGTAGTTGTGCCCCAGGCAGAACCGCTGAATATCAAACTCGTTGCCATGGTTCACAACCGACGCCAGCACATTCTTATGGTCCATATGCGCTGGCAGCAGCTGTGCCTTGCCCACCAAATGTGCAACCAGCGGCACCAGCAGCCACACAGCGATGCACACCATCCCTAGCATACCCATGATGAGTGAGAACGTCAACAGGAAGTGTGACTTGAGGTTCAGCTTCCTGAAGATGAGCATGCCCAGCGGGGCCAGTCCGAGGTTCAGGAGGCCGTACGCTGCTGCGAGCTGGCGGTGCAGATTGCCTGCGATGACGTAGGCCACAAACACGCCAAAGCCTGCAGGAGGTCAGCAGCGCAAGCAGAAGCAGGCAGGCAGGGCAAGGCATGTGCTGGTTAGAACAAGGCACCAAGGCATCTAGAAGTGAGACAACAATGACAGAACTGCTCATGTTCACTAGTTGCTTACAAGCGACAGCAGCATGCAGCAAGCCTGGAATGTCCAACAACACAGTTGCTGCAGTCCTCTGCAAAAAACATCTTCCAACAACGCATCCCCGGTTACTCACAGAAGCACAGCACCAGGAAGCGGCTCGTGCCTGCCACCACGTGCGGCTTCAGCCCCAGGTTGAGCAGCAGCCACGCCATCGTGGGGCCAGCAGGCAAGCCCAGCGCACACGCAAAGACGCCAATGAGCAGCAACGCAGCGTTGTGCAGCATCAGGCGCGGGACGGTCCAGCTCTTGTACTGGTTGCGGCTGTTGCAGGCAGTGACGTTGATCACTGCTGCGGCTGCGGGAACCCACGTCCATGGCAAGTGCTTGCGGCAGTTGCCGCAGCAACCACGTGCCTTCGCTCCTGCGCCCGTTGCTGCTGCGGCAGCTGACTCATCCGCTGCTGCATCAGCCTGCACTGTGATTGCCGCCTCTCCCGCTGCTGCAGCAGCAGCGCTGCTTGTCACCAGAACTGGCTCTTCTTCGGCTGCCAACCCATCCTCCGCTGCTGCTGCTGCTGAAGCGCCGTTTGCTGCTGCCAGCTGCTCCTGCTTCCGCTTCTGCATTGCTGCTGCCAGCGCATCAACCCAGTGCGGCCCCCTCCAGAGCTTGTGCCTACTGTAGCTGGTCACCACGAAGATCAGGAACGCCGTCACAAGCCCCGTCATAACGCACAGCATGAACCAGAACCGCGTGCTGCAGGGCTTTGTGGTTTTGTGCCTCACTGCTTCGGTCACCAGGTGGAGCACCACCACCTTGAGAATCAGCGCAAACTCAAAGTGGTTCTGCAAACCCCACCAAGCCTTCCAGCGCCAGGTGAACCTGCTGCTGCCTGACCGCTTCTGCTCTAGCAGCTGCCCCATGAGTAATCGCTCCTCATCAACAACTGCGATTACTGACGGCGATGACATCAGCTGCAGAGGAGCCTGCAGCTGCCCCTTATGCTGCTCTATGTACTGCTTGGTTGACGGCATGTGGAAGGCCGGGTACAGCAGTGCAACTGCCTCAACTTTTTCAGCCTCTCCTCGCAGCCTCTGCAGCTGCCGCAGCAGCTGCCCGCGTGACTGCTGGCTGTGCCCCTCGTCCCCACCGGTTACTGCCGCACCTGCTGCGTTGCCAGATGCAGCTGCTGTAGCTGCAGCTGTCTGCTGGTCTATGTCCAGCAGCTGCTGTCCGTGCTGGCGCACCTCTGCGCGGATTTTGCGCAGCCGCAACAGGCTCCAGACCAGCTCTGTGTTGCTGACTGCCATAAACAGCACCCACAGCAAGGCCAGCAGCCAGCTGGGGAACGCCATGTTGACAATGACACCTGCAGGTAGCCAGTACACCACCAACAGATCAGACAGGTGAAAGAGTCCAGTTGCATGCACAAGGAACAGCCAACACCTGTTACAAGTACACCACTCTCAGTGGCAGCTGGCGGGGTAGGGCAAGCAGAAGAAGCATGTGCACGGCAGCAGCTGTGATACCCGTGCCGTGAGGAAGTTGGCGAGCCCACGCATCCAGAATGCGGTCAGTTGCAGAGGTGTCATTTGTGCTCATTCGTGCTCACCGAGTGACAATCCCCAGAACATGGTTGGCAGCAGGATGAGAGCACCCGGGTAGTCCACCAGAGCCAGCACGCCACGCTCCGTCACGTACGGCTCTGACATTGCCGCAATGGCAGGAGCAAACGAGCCACATGCCATTGTAAAAGCTGTCATGGCCATTGCATTGCGGATGGCTGCATGGGTGGGCGCAGCAGCAGCAGAAGAAGAACAGGACCAAGTCATGCAGCAGCAGAACGGATCCAAAGGCATGTTGGCTGATGGTTGACTGCTGCAAATGAGTGACCATAGCTGCTGTATGCTACCAATTTGGCATATGAAGGCAGCCGTGCGTGCATGGCATATGTGTACCGTCGCCTGGGCGGCGCATGCAAGGTTTGGGTGTAGGCATGTTCACGCACACATCATCGGCTGACACGGCCTGCTGCAGCCGTCTCTGCTGCTACTGAGCCAGCTACTCACGCATATCCAGCAAGACAGCAAACAGCACCAGGTACAGCGCAGCTCCGCACTCCCGGTCCACAGAAGACGTAAGGGAGACCTGCGGTGTACGCAACATCAGCGACAGCAGCAGCACTGCAACATGTCAGGCAAGCAAACTTCTAGCTGTGTGTGCTGCCGGCTGGCTGCATCTGCTCTAAGACTGCTGTACATACATGCACAGGCACCACCTGGCTGTGTGACTGCAGCTTCAGCCGGCTGAATGCTGGTACAAGGTACATCATCCTCACAAAGTGCTTGCATGCTGTCACTTTTGTGCCCTGCAATCAAACTGCCTGTAAGCCAGCTGTCAGACAGAAGTGCTCACCAGGACCGACAGGACGAGGCCAGCAATGTTGTTGGCGCGCTTCCAGTTTATTCTGCGGCGCGGGTAATCTTCCTGCACTTGCTGCACCTGGACGGCTGCCAAGGTGCGTCCGCTGCAACACAGAAACACAGAGGCAATCATCTGTGGCAATCGCTGCAGTCCCTCTACTTGCAGGACAGCTCTAAATGATAGCACAGCAAGTGCGTCCTGTTTTCACACCCTTACAGTGTTCATGAACTTCTAAACTGCCAGAAGTAGCATTGTGAACAGGGTCAAGTGCAGGCTGTCTGCGCATGCAGCAGCAACCGCTGCAGAGACACAGGCAGAGGCAACTGCTCAGCTAACGCACCTGTGCCCTCCCTGCCCGTCATTTTCGAGATCAATGCTGTCAAATACATAAAAAAAGGCTAGGATTGTGGTCAAAGCAAGGAAGATGGCCGCTGCCCATTGCACCCTTGGCCTTGCCATCTCCGTCCTGCTTCCGTAAGAGGTCCAGACTCAATGATATCTTGGTGTTGCTACTAATACCCAAGCACAGCTGCAGCAGCTACACAGCAAGCGTGTCGATGCGGTGATACCGACCAACAAACACACCCGACGCACGATGATTGGGCACGGAAGTGTTTTCGACCGAGGAACTCTCGCGGAACATACCTAGAAAACCTGCACTGTCAGTATGGTCCTGTTGCTGCAGCAGCTGCGCTGATTAGTCCATGATCAACAAAGCTTCTCACTCACTTCTCATTCCTGCCAGTTACAACCAAACCGCCCGGTCACAGCACCGCCAGCAGTGCAGCAAGCTCGATTTCTAGAGGAATTATTGAAAATGATTACGGCAAAAACTACACAGCAACTCAGCCGTCGCAGCAACTTCTCTCCTCTCTTCCACCTGCCAGCTGCTGCTTTTCTCATATTTGTCAACCACCCCCCACACCAGCACAAGCACAATCATAGTAGATTGGTCAACCATAACATCAGCAAAAAAAATCACTCATCAACGCCTTTCACATGTGGCAATACTGCAATGGCACACACCGCACCGGCAACCTCAACCCCAGACCTGCACACACATGGACATCCAGCAATTGCACAGACCAAATACAGAATCAATCAGTCAGCACTCCCGCCACCGCCAACATCAATGTACTCAAACAACTACCATGCAAACTTGGGCAGCTACGCACACAGGCTACCCTAGTAGTGAGACGCTGGCTTGCGCAGGCTCAGCTTGCCAGCCCTGCCCGACTTGGTAGGACTGCCACCTCCTCCACCCCTACTTGCCCCACTCCCAGCTGCAACACCCGCACCGTAACCAGATGCATGGTAGCCGCTGTAATCCTCTGCCATGCGCCTGCTGCTGCCAGCACCTGGTGGCGTGCCCTGCGCTGCACGCTTTGCTGGCGAGCCTCCGGCAGCCACGCCTGCCTTACCCGCTGAGTACTGCTGCCCAGCACTGCTGCGGCTGCCGCGCAGCTGATGCTGCTGCCCAGGCGTGCTAGACCTGCTGACAGTGCCCCAGCTGGCCTCTGCTGTTATGCCTGCAGCCGGGCTGCCGCTCCTGCCCTGCTGCTCAAATCCGGCTGCCAACCCTGCGCCGCGCAGTCCTTCCGCAGCCCTTGGTGATGCCAGCGATGCACTGGCACTTGCAGCAGCACTGCGCGACCCGCGCAGTGACAGGCTTTGGCTCTTGCTGTACGCCTTGGTGGGCGAGGAGCTGACACCCTGCTTCTTGGCAGCTGGAGCAGCCGCTGCTGCTGCTGCCGCTGCTGACTTGGCTGCCTTGGAGGGCGAGTCCAGGCGTGACGGCGACTCAATGTCACTGACATTGTCATCACAGCCAATCTCACGCTCATAGATCTGCAGAGGTGCTGGCGCCTTGGGCTTGCTGACGCTGCTGGGTGTCGCGCCCGCCACTGCAGCAGCAGGACTGTCGCTGGCAGCAGCACCGCGGTTGCCAGGCGTGTGCTGTGATGCTGCTGATGACTGAGGTGTGGCTGCTGCTGCTGCTGTGGATGATCTGATGGGTGTGAATCCAGCGCCTGCTGCTAATGGGCCAGGCGTGTATGTGCTGCTGCTGCAGCTGCCGATGCCGCTGCTGCGCATGGGGCTGGGGCGCTTCTTGGGTGACGGGTGCAGGGGCACCTTGTGTGGGGAGTGCCGCATGCGCATTGGCGTGGCAGTGTCCATCACATCGCCCGCCAGGTTGACCTGCAGGCACAATCATAATGTCAAGCCTCGTCACAACTATGCCTCACGCCACCGTGCATGCCAGTCTGGTTTGCATCCTGTGGACCGCATGTGCGGCAGCAGCTTAGCTGCATGCACACAGCCACAGACCTCACGCATGCATGTGTGCAAAGATTCAACTCACATGCACCCACTCAGGAACAGCCACAGAGCTCGCGCATGCATGTGTGCAAAGGTTCAAAACGCATGCAGCCACTCAGCAGTAGCTGTGTTGCACATGCCCTCACCTTGACAGCTGCGCCCTGTGACTTCCAGGCGTGCACTTCAGCCTGGCGTGCCGCCTCTTCAGCAGCAGCCTCCACAGCATCTGCCAGCTCATACCAGCGGCTGCGCAGTGCGCGCCTGCGAGTGCGCAGCATGGTGGCGCAGCAGCAGCAGTAGAACATATAGAGTCAGTGCATAGATACACAGTGCGGGGGTGAGTGCAGTGTAGACAAGATGAAGACATCGTGCAGCTGGCAGTGGTCAGACATTGACACGCAGCACACAGTGCAGCTCATGTCTGGTGTGTCTTCATGAAGCAGGTTCTGGCATATGCATATTGTTGTCTCTGCTGCTGTCATCGCTGCTCACCTGTAAGCCATGTGGAACTTGACTGCCAGCCGCAGCAGCTGCCAGCGGTATTGTGCATCGGGCCGTATGGTGCGCCCAGGGCGGGGCGGGGTCATGCTGGGCAGCGGCTGAGAGTCCTGGCACCTGCAGGAGACGCAGAGGTGCATGGATGCCAGTGTGATGTGCAGGTGTAGGCAAAAAGGGCTTTTTCTTTACATGGGCCTGCCTCCTGTGCATGGTGATCCATGCCAGCGAACACCCAGTTGTATCTACACCCAGCCAGTCCAGCACGCTGGTCAGGCCCACATCACTCACTGCGCATCAACACCACCATGCCGCGCACCCTGACACCAAGCAAACAGTCACGGTTTGAACCTCACCTGGGCCAGTTTAGCGCAATCACCACCAGGCCCATGTCGCTGTGCACGTCGCGCCTGCTCAGCCCGCCAGCTGGGTAGTGCTTGGGCAGGTGCAGCCGCACCGCGCTGCCCTTGGCTCCCGCTGGCCTGAACGCCTCAGCATCAACCACCAGTGGCAGGTGCTGCGGCAAACACAGTTGCAAGAAAGCAATGGAACGTCAGCAGGCATTCACAGCGATTTGTTTTTGCTGACGTTGGTTGATGCTCTTCTGAGCACGCACTGCAGGTGATGCAACAAATGGCATCACAACGAACGCTCTGCATGAGCGCTAGTGGTCTGCCTCAATTCCTGCACCACAGCAAGTAGCGTCAGCAGCAGCTGCATGCTACTACTTACTATCGCTCCTTGTATGCCACAGTGCACGCTTGCATGCGCATTGCCGAGCATGCTCAGCATTGACTGCTGCAACATCAACCGGCCAAAAAGCACGGCTGCCAGCACACGAGATCTACTCACCGTCAGCTCGTCGTATGACAGCTCAGGCAGCAGCTCCTGCTGCTGCAGCTCGCCTGCCGTCAGCAGCTGCTGCTGGTGCTTGTCCATAGCCAGGTTGTGCTTGCCCAGCGCCTTGAGCAGCGCATGGTGCATCACAATGCTCGCCACGTTGGGGTAGCGCGCAGCCTGCACGCCAGACACATCATACCCAGGATGCGGGTAAGCCTGTGCATACAGTGTCATGAGTTCAGCCTGACGCATTGCCAAAATGCTGCCATGCTGCAAAGTCCAAGAATCTGCACAGGCTGCATCTCACTTGCTATATTTCCAACTGTATATGCCCTGGATCCCTTGAAGAGAGAGCGTCATCTGTACGTACGCCCAGCAGGCCATGCCGTTGAACTATCAAACCGTGAACGCCTCCCCTGTCTATGAAGCAGCCGCGTACTCGTGTTGCCCCACATACCTTGCCAGCTGCTGCAATTGCCTCGTCAGGTGGCAGCTCCTTGCTGGGCCTGCCACCACGTGCCTTGGCCCTGCTGCTGCCCCTGCACCTGGCCCCCTTGCCAGCGGCAGCAGCAGCAGCCTCCTGCTGCACTGCTGCTGCTGTCAGCGCCTGCTTCAGTGCGTTGAGCTTTGCTGCATTGAAGTGGTGCAGCAGCAGGCCGACCTCGTGCGGCGGCAGCACCTGCAGCAAGCCCTCACTGGCCAGCACCAGCGCCTCGTCTGTGCTGGACAGCTGGCTCATTGTCACCTGCAACCAGCAGCAACACCACCGGTGTCATGTGACTTGCATAACGCAAGAGTGCTCTAGGCATCTGCGCCCTTCGCTGTGACATGCTGGGTCGACTGCTATGCCTGTAATGTTGCAGAGCGTCGGGACCGGGTTTGCAGCAGTGGTGAAACTGGCGGCATAGGCTGTGCCCCCCTGTTCAACATACAACGCGCTCACCTCGCAGCTGTTGCTGATGAATGGCAGCTGTGGCAGCTGCATCTTCAGCGCTGCTACGTCATCTTGCTGCTTCAGCCAGGCCTGCTGCAGCTTCCCAGACTTGCCATAGCCCAAGCCAACTGCATGAGTGTATGTTGCAAAGCCGTCGCTGTCTGTGCTGCTGCGTGACTGCTGCTGCTGACCCCGGTTGAGCATCTCTGACAGCAGCACCCTGCATAACAGCGACCCACACAGCAATTGCAGCAGCACAGCATGAAGTCCTCGACCTCGATCATTGGCAACAATACATCATGCAGATTGCTGGCACCTTGCTACTTACAGCATAATGCTGCATGCAGTGCATATCACCGCTGTGCGGTAGACTGCTGCTATGCCTCGTGGCTGCTACCCAGCTGAACGCACCTGTGGCCTTTGCTTGAAGCGAGATGCTTCACCTCCACACTGGTGGTGTTGAAGGAGCCTGCACGAACACCAGCACATATGCCTGTTGACTAAACCGTGCTTCATGGCAGCTGCAGCGACAATGACGTCATGGGGTTTGCGCAGCGCCTCAAGTTATACATGGAACTTTGTCAACTGACAGAGGCTATAGATGAGGAACGCAGCACTGCTGGTGAAGGCAAGCTGCTGTGGGAGTGCAGCAGGAGCATGCGCTGCGCCTGCAAGTGAGCTGCTGCTGGCTACGCTGCACTAGTGGCTAACCTTTGCTGGCTGCGACAAACGGCATGCTGTCGCCAAGGCGTGCCACACAGCACTGGTTTGTGCGTGTGTTGATGAACAGCATTATGCCTGTTGCGCCTACGCCAGCTTTCACCTGCACCAGCACCAACAGCACGTGCACTGTCAGCAGCAGCAGCAGCCAACTGCCAACCACCTGAGTTGAATATGCGCTATCTGCTCAGTTGCTGCGTGACACAGTAGTGTGTAGCTCTGCAAGCTCTGGAGCTGCTAATTCTGCGGTGCTTATACAGTTACATGCAATGCTGCTGCTGTTGCTGCTTACAGCATCGGGGAGGTCAGGTGAAGCCAGGTACGTCTTATCCAGCTGCTGCGTTGTCTGCCGTAGGGCCCAGCATGGGTCAGGGTTTGACTGCATGCACTGCAGCAGCAGCTCATAGCAGTTTGACACGCAATGGCGTGCTGCCTGCGAGCCACCATGGCCCTCCCACAGCGCTGCGAAAAGGTGGCCGTCTCCCAACACCACCCGGGTGAGCGACTGGTAGGGGTAGCTGGCTGGGCATGCGGCCGTGAAGGGCAGCAGCTGCACACCAAAAAAGTAAGTGTTAGGTTGTTTTTGCTGAGAATGAAGGGCAGGTTGCTACTGTTGATGGCTGCTGCTGTACCTCTCACCTTGCAACCACCCTGAAAACTCTTCTGCCGCAGGGCCCATGTATCGGTTGTGCTGACAGTCCTTGGGATATCCTGCGGCAAATTATACTCTGAGCTAGCCTGATAGCGCCGTGGTGCAGCGAATTCCTCTCATTGGCACTTGCACTCACGATGAACAAGTCCTGCTGCTTGCTGGCGCAGCAACCCATGACGCGCTTTCTCAAGAAGACTCTAGTACATAGTAAATGTACGCTATCAGCAGCAGCTATGCATCAGGGTGCCTGCTCGCTCAACCAGGCAACAATGTGTTGGTGATGCTATGGTGTGAACCCTCAACGGCGCAGCAGCTGCTGTGAACTATCGAACTAGAACATATAGATACAGGCACGAGCAGCGAATGTGCAGCTGTCGTGTCGAATTTGTACTGCAGAGAAAACCTAGTGACCGTTTGTTTGCTTGACTGATGGACTTGTGTGTTCACCGGCTGCCGTATAGAACGTCTCAAGTCTTTGGTGGTATATTCATCACCTTTACATGCATCCTTCGTCTTGTTGTGAGGAAACCACCAGGCACATGTGGTTCAGCCAAAATTCCTGGGCATGGGACTCCATCTAACAGGTCACATAAGATCTGACTATGAGAATTTCTGAGAACAATTTATGTAAACTTGGTACATGTGGGATCGAAGCTATCGTTGACCGGGCCGGTGCTTGCATCACTGTTCATGCTCTGCCCTATGCGACTGCTAAGAACTTCGGGGCATGCATTGCCAATAAGGTCTATATTTCCTTCATTGATACCTCGACAAAGGCGATCCAGCACACGTGGAGTCGTACGGCGCTGGGCTCTTAGCAGCAGCAGCACAGGGCAGGACAAGGTTGTCAACTGGCTAGCACAGTTCCAGCATAGCACAGGAGCGCGACAAGGAACGAGCTACTTCAGACAAATAATACTTGAGAACGACCAGCTCCAGGCAGCATGCAGCTACAGCAGCAGCAGCAGTGTTTCGCTGCTGTCTGCCAGCAGCTTGAGCAGCAGTAGCTCGCTTGTAGCAGACACCATTGCAGCAGCAGCCAACGTCTCGACAGCAGGCATCACGGGCAACACTGCCAGCAGTGCTGTCATTCAGGCAGCTGCCAATGCTGTCAATGCCGTGCTGCACCAGCAGCATGTGCAGCTGCCTGGCAGCTTTGCCGTACCCAGCCAGACAACTGTGCCCGCTTACCAGCTAGTTGGACTGTTCAGAAACTTCTTGGGCTGGCCAAACCTGCCGCACGGTGCTAAGGCTACCTCGCTTGAGGCCAAGTGGCGCCTGCTGCAGCTGACGCTGCTGCATGCGGCCCAGCAAGAGCAGCAGTTCCAGCTGCAGCTGCAGCACCTGACAGATGGTGTCCTGCTGCCACAGGCACAGCAGAAGTTGGACAAGGTGGGTCCTCAGAGGCGGCATAATGGGCCTTGCAAAGCTCTGTATGCGGCGGCGTTGTACCTGTTGCTCGCCCCTGCATGCACATCAGGCTGCATGACATGAAGATGGCGTGTTAGGGGCCGTGTTATGCACGTCTGGCATATTGCAGAGTTAGTTCTAGCCACATTCATTGCTGTCATTGTTTCTGTGGGTATCGCTGAACACTATCACTCCCACTAAAAGGACGCATCAGCGTAGTTGTGCATCATTGCCCGGCTTGCTGCTGCTGCTGCTGCCGTTGCTGCAACCGTTGTGGCTGCAGTTGCTGATCTGTCCTCTGCTGACCAATGCTTCTGCTGCTCGTGCTGCTCATTTGCTGCTGCTGCTGCTGCAGGTGCTTGCCAACCCGCTAGTGCCGCAGCCCAACAAGGACAGCGCTCAGCAGCGCTACAACACTCTGCGCGCAACCTGCCTGGACACCATCACCCGCTGGGCAGCAGCAACAGCAGCGAGCCCAGCGTTCGTCCACCTGCAGCCAGCCATGTCGCTTGTACAGCCAGCCATGGAAGTCTCACTCGCAGCTGGCAGCTGGCAGTGTGCATCGTCGAGTGCAAGCAGCGGCAAGCTAATGGAACAGGCAGCTGTGGCAGTGCTGCAGCAGTCCCTGCCTGCTGGCTGGTCGCTTCTGCCCAGCCTGCACCTGCTGGGTGTCGATGGGGAGGCCTTTGTGGTTCAGCAGGGCTGCAAGTATGAAGCTGATATGCTGGTGTTGGATGAGCAAGGGGTTGCTGTAGCTATCGTGGAAGTGAAGCTAGCAGCAGCCAACCCCTTGATGAGCCTATTCAACGACTGCAGTGCATTGATGCGCCTGGTGGATCAAGTGCGGGGGAAGACGCTCACGGCTATCACGCGTAGTGACCTTGGGGGTTGTGCAGCAGCGGTAGCAGGCATGCTACAGGAGAGGACAGCTGGGTTTGATAAGCCAGCTGCAGCAGTGGCTGCAGCAGCAGCAGCAACAGAAGCAGTAGCAGGGCCTTCAACAGGAGTAGAGCAGGAGTCTGGGGAAGACACGGCAGGCAGCACCATTGACAGCTTAGACAGCAGCAGCACCGAAACAAGCAGCAGCAGCAGTGGAGGCGGGGGCTCTGCCCTGGCGAAGGCTCGTGCAGCAACTGCCACAGCGCCTTTTGCGAGCAGCTCCGCTTGGCAGACGGTGCATGTGCAAGTGCATGCTGGCATCTTGCCTGTGTATGTATTGGGCAAGAGCATCGGTGAAGCTGAGGTGCTCAAGGGGCTGGCATCCTTGGTAGACAGCTCAGCACTGAAGCTGCTCTCGAAAGCGCCAGCAGACATGGCACAAGCCATCATGCAACCACAGCAGCAGCAGAGATCCCAGGGCAGCAGCAGCAGCAGCTCGAAGAATGGCGCGGCGCCCAGCAGGATTCCGTTGTGCCTCAGCGCAGAGCAGCAGCGCAGCATCATGCATCACGTGCACAAGAGGATGGATGCGTTGGGGCACTGCATGATCTACAGCCTGTGCTCAAAGTAGGCGGCATACGCAGCAGCCGGGTGTCTTATGTCACATGCGTCACGTACAAGTTGTTTGCTGTATACGCTGCATTTGAAGATGTGTCTGCAGTGTCACAGACGGGGGACGTGGCCTTATTGAACAGGCTATTGGAAAACCACATGAACGTTGATGATCAACTCTCAGAGATGACTCGGCATGATCTCAGCAGCTGACTGAGGATGACGATCTTCGGGTGACAATCTCTTGTTGAGTTGTGCCACTCTTCTCCTAGACGGTCTAAGACCCGATCGGATTGCTGCCCAGAAGGCTTGCCTACCTTGCTGCCTGCTTAGCATGCAACATACATCGTAAAAGTAATAGCAGCACCCAAGCAGCAAGACATGCAGTGACACCCTTCCCCTGCATTGTATGAAGAAGTTGCTCATGGTGTAGAACATGGGGTTACATCATCATCATCAAATTACCAGATCAAGCCATAGCATCAACGCCATCGGCCCCGCGCCCCCCCCCCGGGGCGGAAGAAAGAGGGAGCACCGTTCCATTATGGTGTAGAACATGGGGTTACATAATTACGTGGATTGCAACAGATACCACCGTGTCAATGACAACCGCGTAGTACGCGCGCGTACAATGGGGCCAACAGCGGTGCCCTGCATCATCATGGCTCAATAGATCTGCTTGCAAAGCCTGCCAGCTGGGTACCACTGCAGTGCAGCGCTACTAGCGCAGTGCGGCACCTCCACTGGACCTGCAGGTCACCTGCAGCCAGCTGGCAGCTTCAAGACAGTCACTCTCCTGGCCAGGCCAGGCCCATGGGCACTGCAGCAACTGCCGCATGCCATGCACACACATGCACCATACACAGGCGTCCTGCTCGTAAACACAAGCTCCTCCTCATTGAGGCAACAGCGATATGCGACTACGTAGCAGTGTAGCAAAAAGCAAGACCTTTGATCTGTATGATACCCTAGCAAGGGGACAGCAAGTGCAGCACCGACAACATCCAGACCTCCACAGACGTCCCACCACTGGCAGTGCCATTGGACGCACTGCACTACCACAGCAGTACACCCAGGAAGCAACAGATAACAATCGGCGGACGTGATCTACAGCTGCGCAGCAGTATGCTGGATGCAAGCCAGCCAAGCCACCACCGCTGCAGATGCACCATCCAGTAAACTAGCAGCCTAACCAACAAGCAGTGCATGTTCAGTGCCAAAGCTGTACCAAAGCTGTCGCGAAAGAGTCCCTCCCACCAAAGCGCGACGCAAGCCCACCACCCACATCAGGAGCTGTACTCCAGTGTCAGATGCTAGAGCATCAAAGCATACAGTCGCTGGAACAACAAGCACGCAACTGCCAAAAACGCAGTGCCTGGAGTGCTCATCGAGTGGCACATCCAAGCCACTGGCGGTCCTGGCCTCTCTTGAAAGCAGCCTTGCCAGAGTTGCAGTACGCACAGCATCCATGATGCTGCAGCACCTCTGAGCAGCCTGTGTTGCTGCTCGCCCACCATATGCACATGACAACATCTCAAGGCCCTGCGATGCATGTGAATAGATACATATCGGGCCGTTCTATTCATGCACAAGGGGTATTTAGCAAGGAGCAGATGGGATCAGCTCCAACATGCACATACGTACTACGTAGCATAGTATGCCGCACTTTGACCTCTGTGTGGTTTGCTGGCATGTTGACAGCCCAGCCTACCAGGCGAAGCACAAAGCTGTTGCTGCAATAGCAGCCGCATCATTTGTCAACACAGAGACACACACACACACACGCATGCAAGTGAGAACGCACACATGCTCACACTGTCCAGACGGGTAGCCAACGGGAAGGGAACAGATTCAAACTGAATTACGCGACACCTGACGACGGACAACACGACACGGCGAGATACCGTTGCTGCTCACATGCATGCTGTCAAGCGATAGAACCACATACAGCACACAATGGATCTACGGCGTTCAAACAGACAGGGTACCGTCCAAACAGACCTCTCCACAACCACCAGACCACAACCAAACAGTCGTAAAGACACGTCATACAAGTACTCCTGTCCCCAGACACAGTACTGCTGCTAGACACCGCTACAGGCCGGACTCTCAAGCCCAACCAAGCACCCAACAAAGCAAGCAAAGGGGATGCGTTTGGCGTAGAACAAAGCTATTTGAGATGCACCTGTGATGTCTGCATGCACCAGCACTGCACGCTGCAACCCCCCGCCCCACATCGCAAATCAGCAGCCTAGCACAGCAGTTCGAGTGTTGCCTGATCGACACACAATCAAGGCCACAGGCAACACGCCATCAGACATGTGCACCGGCCAACAGGTAGAACTGTCATAACCAGGACGTAACATATGGCCCCTGTCGTGCGTTTGGCAAGCATCGACACGTACCAACATGCTGTCAACTTCCGACCGCCTCACACATCAAACACACGCACACATGGCCGCAGCCACGCACACGGCCGCAAACACCACCCTGAAACCACACATCACAAGTCCTACGCAGCCTGAAGCTGTTACATAACCTCACCAACACCAGTGCACAACCACTTGCCAGCACAGCTGGGATCTGACATTACAGTCTCCTCTCGCCCTTCACACTTCTTTCTGCCCTGCCATCCATTCAGCCACTGCCCTCTGCGCTTCTCTTCTTTAGGACCTGTTTTGACAAGACCCTTTTTTCCCCTCTCCTCGCCACTGTTTCAATCGCAGGGCAGCTCCACCTGCAAACCCAGGGCACTGTATTCACCTACCAGGCCAGCACACACCACCAACTCCAGCGCTTCCAACCACGTGAACTCCACAACACAAGTGTTGACCTAACAACGCGTGTCCCAAACGGTTTGATGACACAGCAAAGGTGTGTGCCATGGGGCCAGCCATTGACACCGCTGCACCTTCCAACCAGCCCTCGTAACACTTGCAGCAACACGTGCAGCCGCGCCATTGCAGGCGTGCACTGCAGAACCACAAAACAACATGGCCCAATAGGGACGGCGCAGTCGACGACCAAACGACAGCACGGCACAAAACAGGCAGTGCCTGGCTGCTGCAAAAGCAGCAAGTAATGCGGGCCCACCTACGCCCACAATCCTCATCACACATCTCACACATCACACTGAGCTGGGCTCTCACACATAGCAGCTGCGGTGCAAGTGCAACAGCATAATGCTGCCGCTGCACCCTGACCGCACTGCAAGCACGGCATGCAAAAACAAAGCAAAGCTGACAGCACTGATCTCACAGCATGACATTCGCGCCTGCCAAACAAGCAGCATAACAGCTGATACACAGCATGCATAGCTGACACCGTCAGGTAGATGCATGGTGATGGAGGGTCAAACGTTTTGTGAAGGTTGTGTGAAGCTTCCTTTAGTATGGAGACCTCTCTCAACAAGCATAATGCACTGTGAGCACAAGAAAATGCGACTCCACACTCCGCGCAAACAACACTGCAGACAGACTGGGAACGGTGCAACAGACAAACGCTGCTCTGCTCTTACGTCTTAACACGCCAGGCCAGACACGACAGCCTGACGCTGCACAAAATCTCACAACACGACCTGATAAACGCGGGAACCGTTGGCACCCTACGATGCCAAGTGCACACTGACTGCACCCGCACACGGCCCATATGCCGCCACTCCTCAACTGCATGATCTCAAATGCGTACGTGTAGCAGTATCGCCGTACGCACGCCACACCACAGCACAGCACAGCTGTGCACTCACCAAGCCTCGCAGCACAGCTGTGCTCTTACCAAATCTCACAGCACAGCTGTGCTGGTAACACACCTCACAGCACAACAGTGCTCCCACTTCGACACCAAACAAATCAACCGCAGCTGACTGCTGCGAAGACAGACCTCACCCCTAACAGGCTGCACAGACCAGCCCAAACAACCGATATCACTACCGAAGACGTCAAACTCACACGAAACAACCTTAAAGCTGGAAGGGGTCTGGCAAGCTCAACACGTCGCATATGCTCATGTCAGGCTGCGCGGCAGGGCCACACAATAACAGGCGGCAAATGACGCTTTGTCTGTCGGCGAAGGGTCTCATCAGCTGGCCAGCACACCGTTCACAACAAACACGCACAGCACGAGTCACAACAGGCAGCCGCAACAGGCATATGCATCGCCCAAACATCCATCCACCTCGCTCCAGCCTTGGACACAACACGCCCTTCAGCCTAACCGCACACAGCCTGACCATCCTTGGTGCCATAGCACACCAAACACAACCTAGACCACGCAAATCAAATGCTGTCAAGCGAATTGCACACGTACAGTTTACTGGCACGACGCGGACGGCTTGCTCCTGCTTATATGCCGAGCACTTGCCTCCAACAAGATCTATAAAAACTCCAAGGGACCATCGCAGCACTGGTCATGCACTCATGCCAGATTGACTCTGCCCTGTTGTATTTAATTGAAACACCCTTCACCCCTGGAACAGCCCAGCAGCACCAGGGAACATCATCAGAGCCATCAGCTGCTGCTGCTGCAACTGCTGCTGCCGCTGCTGTGCCGCAATCTGCTGCTGACGTTGCTGCAGCTGCTGCTGCTGCTGCTGCGCCGCCAGCTGCTGCAGCTGCTGTGCAGCTGACGCTGCAGCTGCCGCAACCTGTTGGTAGTAAGCAGCTACAGATGCCAGCTCACCGAACTGACCTGCTGCCCCAGGCACTGCCCCTGGTGCCGCTGCTGCTGCTGCCGCTGCTGCAGCTGCAGAGCCTGCGACAGCTGGCGTCTGTGCTGCCTGCAGCCTTGCAAGCATCTCGGCTAACCCCTGAGGTGCACCAGCAGCAGCAACAGATGCTGTGGCACCAGGCACCATCGCATTGCCAGCACCTGCAGCTGCATCCACAGCCATTGGCTGGCCATCCACATCACCTAGTGGTTGGCCCTGTGTCCGACCGCCTGCTGCAGCTGCTGGGGCACCTTCTGTGTTGCCTTGTTCTGCAAATGCGTCCATATCAGGGTCAGCAGTCTCACCCTGCTGCTCAGCGTCAGCATCAGCCACACCTACTGCTGCTGCTACTGGCGTAGCCGCAGCAGCAGCCAGCTCAGCACTTCCGCTGCCAGCCGCTGCATCCCCGCTGCCGCTGCCGCTGCCGCTGCCGCTGCCGCTGCCGCTGCCGCTGCCGCTGCCGCTGCCGCTGCCACTGCCGCTCCCACCACCTGCTGCTATTGCACCCGTTGCCTCGCCCTGCCTGCTGCTCTGATCTAGCAGTGCAGACCATGCGGCAGCAGCAGCAGCAGCCTGGCTGCCAGGCCCAGCCTCAGGCACTTGACTCCTTAGAAACCCTTCATAAAACCGCAGCAAGTTTGCTGCTGAGTTCACCTCTGCAGCCAGCACTGAGCGTCCCAAGCCCGCTGTAGAGCCAGCCGAAAACGGCCCTGCTGCTTGCACTGCAGGAGACCCCAAGCCCAACCCTGCTGCTGCTGCCGCAATCGCAGCAGGGTTGCCTAATCCTAGGCCAGCCGCCGCAGCTGGGTTGCCCACTTGGGCAAAGCCAGCTGTAGGGGCAGCGGTATTTGCTGTGTTCGCTGCTGCTGGCGCTGTGTTGCCGCTAGCACCATGCTGCCCCAGCAGTGACGCCAACCAGCCCAGTGCAGCATCACTGCCGCTGCCAGCTGAGCCGGAGCTGGCGCCAGCCCCTGAACCAACACCTGCTGCTGCAGCAGCGGCAGCTGCAGCAACAGCAGCATCACCCTGCAGCCCTCCAGCTGCAGCCAGCGCTGACAGCAGCTGGCACTGCTGCTGCTGTTGCTGTTGGGCTTGCTGCTGCTGCTGTTGCTGCTGCTGCGCCCCCAGTAGCCCAAGCCACCAAGCCACAGACGGGTCATGTGCTGCTGCTGCGGCGGCTGCTGCAGCGCCGGCACCCCCCCCCATACCAGCAGCACCGAGGCTGCCTGCACCAGCCAGGAACGGCAGCAGCGCTTGCAGCTGGCTTGCGCTGTTGCTGCCTCCGCTGCTCACATGTCTGTTGCTGTTGGTGCCGTGATGGTGGTGGTGGTGGTGACGATGGTGTGTGTGGTGTGTATGTTGCTCTTGCTGCTGCGTCTGCTGCTGCTGGGGTGTGGCGGATGGCCCGCCATTCTGCCCTGCAGAGCAGCTGTTGCTGCCACTGCCAGATGCCATAGCTGGCAGCGGCTGCTGCTGCTGCTGCTGCTGCTGAAGCAAGCCTGCAATGCTGTTCAAGCCAGAAGTCCAGTCAGACACTTGCTGCGGACCTGCTGCCGGTGCCTGCTGCTGCTGAGCTTGCTGCTGGTGCTGCCGAACGGCCTGCTGTTGTGCCGCAGCCATGTATGCTGCAGGGTTCAGAAGACCAAGCAGCGTGTTCTGCTGCTGCTGGAGCAACACTGACTGAGGCTGCTGCTGCTGTTGCTGCTGCAGCAGTGACAGCAACTGCATTTGCTGCTGCTGCATTGCCAGCTGCTGCTGTGCCTGCTGTTGCAACAACGGCAACTGCGGTGTGGCAGGCTGCGGCTGCTGCTGCTCTGCTGGTGGCTGCTCCTGCCTCAGTGCCTGCAAGCAACAGCAGCACCACACAGCTGAGTAACTGAGAAGCCATTGCATCACTGGCTTGCAAGTGTGCGCAGACTATGCAACACAGCCGCACAAGGAAGCCGCCGACATACGCTGGGATCACAAGCAGACCAGCAAGGTATGAGAATGCACAACAACCATGCGCATGCGCAGGGCCAGTAGCAGACGGCTCAGCCCCTTACCTCTGCACTGCGCTCCCTGTGCTGGCGAATGGCCTCCTGCTGCAGGTGCAGCAGCGCTTGCCCCCCAGGCAGTGGCGCAGTGGGCGGCAGCCCTGCCATCTTACGCAGCGCAAGCCGGTACTTCTGTAGATGGCTTGCCACGTTCTCACGTGACAGCCAGGCCTCATCTAATGCCTGCAGCAGCGCCTTAGGTGTCACAACGTCAACACCAAGTGCCATACAAGCCTCCATAAAGCGCAAATGCAGCAGCGCATCCCACACCACACGGCTACTGCGATGCTGCCTGAACTGCTGCTGCTGCTGCTGGCGGTCCTGGGCAGCTGCTGCTGCCTGTTGCTGCTGCTGAGCAGCTGCAAGTGTGGCGGGTGCCTCAGCGCCAGCGTGTGTGCCTGCAGTTTGCTGCTGCTGCTGCTGCTGAGCTTGCTGCTGCTGCTGCCACCACCACAGCAGCTGCATTTGCTGCTGCTGAAGCTGCTGTTGGGATGCTTGCGCATCATCTGCTGGTGGTGGTGCTGCTGCAGCGGCTGCAGCTGCACCTCCATCTTCTGCAGCCTGCAGCTGCTGCTGTTGTGCTGCCCGGGTGGCGTCAGCGTCAGCATCTGCCGCGAGCTGCCCGCCTGCAGCTGTTGAGTGATTAGCAGCAGCAACTGTCTGCGTTGACTGTGTTGACCAGAGTCCTGCAGCTGCTCCAGCAGCTGCTGCTGCTGCCGCTGCTGCGTTGGGGATGGTCAGTGCAGCGGGGTTCCACAGGCCTTGCATGCCGCCAGCTGCAGCTCCTGCACGCGGCAGCAGTGCCTCTAGTCCTGCAAGTGCGGCACCTGGCTGTGCCTGCTGCGCGACAGGCCTGAGCAGCTCCACTGCCTGCCTCTTGGCTGCTGCCTGTCCTGCATCATCTTGTTCAGCTGAGTCACCCTGCTGCTGCTGCTGTGCAGCTGCTTCTAATCGCGGCCTCTTAGAGCCAGCACCAGCGGCGCCGAAGGCAGCAGCAGGCCTTGCTTGATGTTCCTGCAAGGCATCTGCTGCTACACTCAACAGCCGAGGCGACAGCAGCTGCTGCTGCTGCTGTTCGTCCTCCTGGTGCCGCTGCTGCTCTTGCTGTCCGTTCGCTGCCGATGAGGGAAGCATGCAACCTGCCACTGTCGGCTGGCTGCGCGGGGCATTTGCAGCCAAGGGAGGGCTGCTGCTGTTGTCGAGCTGTGGCCACAGATACCGCTGTGGCTCCACTTGTCAAGAGTCTTAGTAGCCTGCAGCAACAGAGCAAGCCGTGGGAGCCACAGTGTCATAGAGGTTCAAGGTACTGTACATGTGGTTGCTTAAGAGACTGGTGCCCTACTGATGCAGCCAGGCTGATGCTTGCACCAGCAGGAGGAGGCAGCAATGCTGCTGCACTGTGGTCTCAGCAGGTGCCAGGCAACCGCAGCTGGGAGGGAGCCGGAGTCCTATACGGCGTCAGATAATGTATCAGGTAAACACTGTGGCCGGTTATCGCTGCTGTGCGTTGCAGGGCATGTGTATGGTGGGCACACCCAAGCACAGCAGCAACTTCGCCGTAGCAGCCACTGCCGGCAGTCCCAGCCATAGTTAGTGGCATATACACATATAAGGAGTAAAGAAGGCGATGCGGCGGTGCTAGGGCAGCGTGCGGCATGAACATGCAGGAGTCGTGCGACGTGAGCACTGCCTTCATGCCTCACCTGTACAGGTAAAACAAGAACTACTCCCAAGTAGTGCCAATCCTGTCTTCAAGGTATCTCGGAGTAGTGAACGCAAGATGAGAGGTTGCAGGATACTTGTGGGCCGACTTTAGACTAAGCATAGTATTGAATTAAGAACGACGATCACTTATATAAGCATCGCAGGGGAAGCCAACGCAAACTATGCTGCTGGCGCCACCCAGATTCGCTCCGCTGACAACGCGCTGCAGCTGAGATATTGTGTGTTATATTTTGGCGTGGAACGAATCCAGCCTTCAACGCTTCTGAAAGCTGTTTGCAATCATTACATCGGGCTCAGCAGCAAATTGATGTCCGCTGCTCATCGCAGCACTAACGCCAGCCAGGCTGTCTCAGGCTGGCCCGCCAGTTGCCGTGATCTTGCGTTTCTCCCTGTTGTTCTGCCTAGCTTCGTATATCACTAATCCCTATGTTGCAAAGGCCGTACGCGGCCGTGAGGCCCTCTAGTAATGGCTAGCTAGCCTGATAATAGTGGTCAGCTTTGACCTGAGCACACTGTGTGTGCTGGCAGCAGGCATGGCAGGCTAACAGGGCACGGTGCTGCAACAAGTGATGGAAACTGGCTGTATGTAAAGTACACGTATGACTTGAAAGGGACGGACCTGAGATCCAGGTTGTTTTCCGCGGAAGGATGCAAGCATGAAATGAATTGCGCAGGCTTCAAGCCTGGATGCCTAGTATGCCTGGAGCCTGGTCCTAAGCTCTGTAACCGCGTCATGACAATCCGTCCAAATTGCCGCTGATGTTCTGTGATGGAGTTACAGATGCAAACGAGGTCTCTTCCAGCAAGCAGGGGGGTCCTGACGCATCATGCTTGCGCCCTCCTGGGCCACCTCCATTGCCCCAGTAGCTGCAGCCAGGGATTGCGCATCCTGAACTAGGTGATAAGACGGCATCATCAGGCAGATCAGGCTGAGGCGTGCGGCCACACAACCCAAAACATTTTCCTAACACACCCCAGCAAGAACCACTTGGTTTCAAAGGTGCCTGGTCGACCCACCCCTCCCACGTTCCGCGCTCAAAGCTTTTGACGCAAGGCACAAACCTCAAAAGCTGCTGTTGCTGAAACCATTTGCAGAGGCGATCATACGATTTGACACTGTCAACTGCACACTCTGTCACCACAGACGCACCGCGCAAGCAAACATGCAGGCCAATCTATGCAAGCCGCAAGCAGGCGCCAGTGTTAGGGGTAGAATTCAGGCGTTCAAGCCCGCTGGCACCGTGGCTTGGCGCAGGCCAACAGCAACAAGGTGTGGCCAGAGTACGCCTGTAGCAAGTGTCAGGCCATTCACACGTGCAGCGCTACCGATACCCGCAATTGAAATCACCAATGACCAGATGATCTGTATCAATGTGCTGGATAGTCATCCCTTGCATGCCAGAGCCCAGCAGCACATTCATACCACAGCAACGCTGCTGCTGCTGCAACCCCATGTGCATCCTTTGCTTTGCAATTCCAAGGCCACTCTTTGATGTGTTGCACCACCGCCCCTGCACACACTGTGACATGATCAAAGACACCAAGGCACCTGAAACACTGTACACGGCTGATCCTTTATGACTTGCTGTCCCCGTTCGACATGCTTCGTCACGCCTCAACCCACAATCGCCTAATTCGGCCCCCTTACTAAGGCCGCAACTCTTGTAACACCATTGTCCTGCAGGCAGCAGCATCATGTGCAGCCTTGCCGCGCAGCCAGCGACCAGCAGACTGCCACCACATCAGCAGCAGGCCAGGAGCTCGTGGCAGACAGCGAATTCAGCATCACCAAGATCTCATACGGCTCAATTCTGACCCCAGTCGGCCTAGGTCTTATGATCTATGGTTTTGGGGCCTACTTCACGCTGCTGCCTGGCACAGACATCTCCAGTATCTTGCTGATCTATGGCTTCCCTATGAGCATCCTGGGTTTTGCGCTGAGCTACGCACAGCTGGAGCCCGTGTCCTGCAAGACAACGCGCGCTGCGTTTGAGCTGCGCGGAAGCCAGATGACAGACATCCAGAAGCAGATCCGCGAGGACACCACTCGCTACAGGTGCGGTTTAGCGCGGCAGCAGTGCCGGGGTTTACGGTCAAGCGTGTGGTGCGATGAATGCAAGGAATGTTGCAGCAGCGCTGCCAGGACGCCTTCTGCCGTTGGTGGATGTGTGTCCAGGTTATGTATACTGGCTGCTTGATGCGTATCAGGCAGCAAGTATGAGGTGTCAGCCATGCGGATGCAACGGCGGATGACGAAGACAGTGTTGCGAGAGGATACATTGCGTGCCTGCAGTGTCACATGCAGTCTGAGCTTCAGGCAGGCACAGGGCAGGGCTCAAGTCAGTCCTAGCTGCAGCATAACGGCTGGCTGAACAGCGCCACCTGTACGATCTTGTCATAGCCACGTCGCGGTGTGGGTAGCTAGCCGGGATAGCCCTGCAGGAGCCACCTACCTGGTTGCAACTTATAACACAGCTACTGCTGCTTCTACTGCTTCTGCTGCTGCTGCTGCTGCTAGGTATGGTGATGAGAAGCACCTTGACGAGGCTCTGGACAAGATCTGGAAGTTTGGCCGCCAGGGCAACCCCCCCAAGAAGATGTGCCCCACGCTGACAGGCCTGCGCGAGGAAGTGGTGGATGTGAGTGGGCTTGCTGCTGCTGCTGCTGCTGCTGTATCGCCATTGTGTTGCTGGATATGCCTCCTAATCTGCTTGTTGATGGTACGGCGGGCGGTGGGCGTATCAGTGTAGCGCTGCTGAAGGTGCAGTTCACCCATGCGCTGCCATGCTACCTGCAGCAACATGGACAGAGCCAAAACTGCAAGGATACTACAGAACAATCTACCTGCAGTTTGATATCGTTCCAAGGAACGCTGCACTTTTTGATCCTCTCGTTGTATGCTGCTACTGCGCGTCCTCACATGCAGGGTGCGTACTGCTTGACGCTGGAGTTTGCATCCAAGCTGGAGCTGTCAGTGTGGGAGGACAGGCAGCCAAAGATCCAGAGCTTCTTTGGACCAGGTGGGTCAGAGGTTTGATCCTGCCTGTGCGCAGACGATGTGTATGTGCATGCTGAAACGGTTATACTCTTTGGACCACATGGTGCTCATGTGTCAGAGCAGTTTGGCCTTGCGGCGTTGACCCTGCAGGAATCGTTGCCAGAGTCCAGCGCTCAACAGGGCACCCACCACAGTGCTGTGCATACTAAATCTGTTACTGAATCCTGCACCGTTCTGGCACCGCGTGATGCCTTCTGCTGCTCTGTGCTGCAGGCATTGTCGCAAAGATCCAGCCTGCAACAGGGCACCAACCACAGTGTTGCACATACCGTGACTGTCACTGACTTGTCTCGCCGCGCATGGTGCCTTGTGCTGCTCTGTCCTGCAGGCATTGTTGCAAAGATCCAGCCCACCGAGCAGGGCGTTGACGTGCAGCTGGTGAGCGACGGCTCAGGTGCTGGCAGGGGCGGTGGTGAGAAGAAGGATGTGCTACCCCCGCTGATGCCTGGCCTCAAGGCAAGGCAGCAGTAAGCAGCAGCAGCAGAACGCAGTTGCAGGCTGCTGTGCTGCTGCGAATGGACGCCCTGTGCACCTCGAGGCAGAGCAGAGAGCAGAGGGAGGTGGTGATCTTGTGAAGCAGGATGTGCTGCTGCTGTCATCAAATGCCTTGACTGACGGCTAGGCAGCAGGAAGCAGCAGCAGGAGCACCGGAGGTTGTATGTAGGCACGGCCTTGGTTTGCACAGCCGTGCTGTGCTGCTCCAGGCCCAGTCAGCAGCAGCGGTGAACAGCATCAGGGTAAGGAAACAATGCTCGGCAACTGTTTAGTGACTGCAGCGCCTGTTATCATGGGCGCCTGGGTCCACGGCAAAGCAGCAACAGGTCTACTACTCCTTGTTGGCAGACGTATTTCTATACAAGCACAGCAGAACCGAGTTATGGAGTGGCGCGGTTGCAGGAGCATTGATGTGCAAAGAGAGTGTGTTTTCTGTGGTTGCTGCTGCTTATCTTGCAGTGGTCTTCTGGTTGTCTGGATGGCCGGTTGAACAGACTGGTCAACAACAGCCAGCTGTGTTGGCGGCTTTGTCTGAAAGAACAGTTTTCAGTCCTGCATACTGGGTGCCTGATATTGCAGCTGGGCTGCAGCAGCTGTCGCACCCTCACTTACAGCAAAGTGATGTGTGTAAGGCTCATGATATTGCTCGAAGTTGTCATCAAAGCAGCTGTCGTACCATACCCTTTCCTGCACTGCATCATTTTGATGACCCTGTGGCGCACCGTCTTGCTGCGTTGTTGGCAGTGCCAGGCGTTTAGACTTGGTTGCAACAATGGCCTTGAGCATGGTGCTGGCGCGAGTACTACTGCATGCTGAGAATCTACATGGCACTGATGACAGTATGGCCAGCAGGTGTGCAGAACGTACGCTGGGAGCAATGCTCATGGATTGATGCCAGGTGTTCAGCACAGGCTGTCGTGTGTTAAACAGTGGTTCTTTACCTCAGCTGCATGTCTGGTTGTGCAGGATGAACAGCAGCTTATCCGTTGTTTTGGCGTGTGAAAGCAGCAGCAGTGCTGAGCACCATTGTTTTTTACCCCGTTCATGGCATGTGTATCCTGCCATGTGTCATCACGCCTGCGCTGCTGCTGCAGGCTCGTCAGAGGTGTCAGATGATATGCCACCGACATGATACGTTGTAACCTGTGGCATGGCAACACGCGCCAGTTTTTAGATTGTCTCGCAGCAGTAGTGTAGCGGCTGCAGCAACCCAACAGTAGCTTCCTGTTGAACACCGTCTGTTGCCAACACCCCAGTGACTGCACTCGACTACTCGCATGCTGCCATAGCAGCCCAAGCAGCCTTAATCAAAGCTCGCTGACGGTGATGTCTCCGTGATACGGACGCATATGCCTGCACCTCGGGCCCAATGGGGTGTACAGGATGAGCAGCACTACTGCACTCCATTAGCAATGTCATAACAAAAGTGCCATCCGCCCTGGGCCTCTTCTGCCACTATATAAGCCACGCTATGTGCTCCAGACCGTAGTTACGCGCACTCGCTCTCAGACTTGAACTACTCTTCAAGCATTCTGGCAAGCTCGGTTGCACCAGCATCCTCTTTCGTACTTGCAAACTGTCTATACCTACGGAGAAGGCTCCATATACTTAGCTTTCAAATATATTTTTACAACAAACAAACTATGCAGTCTCTTTGTGGTGGTTGCGGAAGCCTGCACAGCGTTAAGACAACGCAAAGGCATTGTTGTGCAGGACACCTCCTCTCTCGCCCATGCAAGCCCGCCCATGGGAGGAGGTCTGCCTTCAACACATACACAGCGTTTGAGGAGGTGAGGAGTTGTGGGTAGTTGCAATAGCGGGTTATGTGTGTCGAGCGGGCAGGTGCCCGCCAAAGTGGCTTCCGGTGCGGTGTACAGTGCAGCAGGCGAGCTATCCTATTCAGCATCATGAGCAAGCTGCTAGACAGTGCCGCGAACACTATCGTGTCTTCGTCAAACGTGCAGCTGCATACAGTACTGTATAGTACGCATGTACCTGCAGCCGTTGAGCTGGACAGCCAGCTATCAACAACACTGCTGCAAAAGCAGCAGCCTGCTCGCACACATGCTTTGCACCATGACCACGACACTTACCACAAAGATTGCATCTCCTGCTGCTCTCTGCTTGCAGCGCCAGATTGTGACCCAGCCACTGTCTGAGACTGGCACCAACTGGTACAACACCACTGAGGCGAACTTCAAGGCAACGTTGCTGTAGACAGCCAACAGCTCGGCTACAATCCTGGCAGAAGAGACCACATCAAGCGCTGAAACAGCAGTGAGTAGCAAGCGGTACTGGAAGCTGCAGTTCTGCAACCTCTTTTCACATCTAGTGCATCATGCACAGTGTGCACACGTGGTCTGCGGTGGCATGTACTGTTCAAACAGCACCCCAGCTCCAGTTCGGTTCGGCACACAGGCTTCTGTAGGCACCCACATATGTGCAGCAGTTGCTTACAAGCACATGTACCTGCTGCTTGCCTGTCTCCTTCGCCTGCCCCTGCAGGATATGCAGCAGTCGGCAGTGCAGCACCTGCAGGCAATCTTTGACATGCCTGCAGCTGAAAGCAGCACAGACGGCCCAGCACCTCCCTCCAACAGCAGCAGCAGCCAGCAGCCATTCCTCACGCCCGTGTGGATGAGCAGCCAAGATCTGCAGCAGCTAGTTGCCAACCAGCCACGCAGCAGTCCAGCATGTGGCAGCACGCGGCTGTGCAGCGGTGCAGGCGCTGTCTCCTTCCACCCAGAGCTCACACTGCCTTATAACTGGCACACACAGCCAGCAACAAGCTTCGTTATTCCACCTGTTGAGTCCTTTGTTGCTGACAGTATCAGCAGCCAGAGCAGCACAGTGGCGCCAGCTCCCAGCAGCAGCAGCAGCAGCAGTGGGGTGTAGGTGGACCTAGTTGACGGCAGTGGCAGCACGCAGATGGCCTTGCTGCTGGACCCGCTGAGCAGCGCAGGCGTGCTGTTTGAGGACTGACTCTCAGGACTTCAGTGGGCCTGGCGCAGCAGCAGCAGTGGCGGCTGAGCGAGATGAGGCGTATGCAGCTATGAGGTGAGCAATGCTGCTGCAGCACCGTGCTTGCTTGTGTTACACTCTGCGGCTGCAGCATGGTGTTGTGTTGCAGCTACTTGATCAGCCATCCATTGCTGCTGTGAACCATGCTAATGATGCAATCCCTGACCCATGACACTGAACATTCCCTCCCGTGCACATGTCCTGTGACTGCAGGGCCATGCAGCATGCGCACCGGCAGCAGTGCCAGGAGTATGAGCACAAGCTGGCACAGCTCAACAAGCGTGTGCAGCAGCTAGAGCAGCAGCAGCAGCAGCAGCATGTGCCCAGTCGCTGCAAGCCGCTCTGCCAGCACTACCACTGAGAGCAGCAGCAGCAGCAACAGGGCTGTCTCGAAGTCTTCTCAAGGTTGCAGCAGCAGCAGCAACACGGCTAGCTCCAAGCGGTGCACTGTGCAGTTCAGCAGTTCAGCATCGCGTGCCCCACTGCATTCGGTCAGCGCGTCTGGCTTGTCAGGCTGGTGGGCAATGCAGCTGGCTTGGGCAGCTGGGATGTTAGCTGTGGGCTGCAGTTGAAATGGGCTGAGGGTGGCAAGTGGGTGGGCAGCGTAGACCTGGATGCAGCTGCCACGCCAGCCATCAAGTACAAGGCTGTGCTGCAGTGCGGCCCTGGCGAGTACAAGTGGGCAGCTGGTGATGATTTTGAGCTGGCGCTGAAGCCAGCCACAGCGTGGAGCACGAGTTTGCTTGAAGCCGTTTGTGGCGGTATTATGTATGAACAACTTTTGTCAAGGCACAGCAGGGCCAAGAGGGTGATGAAGCTGTTGTGCAGGTTGAGGGGTGTAGTACAGCAGCAGGTGGTGTGACTCTCAGCACTGGTTGTAGGGTCGCTGCTGCAGTTGTCTTTCTGCATCATGTTGTGTTTGCCAATCATTGAGACTCAGTTGTGGAGGTGCAATCATGGATTGTCCAACATATAGTCACAGGTGCTAGGCAAAGTGCTAGGCAGGGTTCAACGTGGCCAAGTCCCGCTAGGCAGCGGCCAGCCTAGCAACGCTAGACTATCTAACATATAGGTCAGACTTGCTTGCAAAAAATGGCCGTCTTTAAGCCGTGTTCCTCCCGAAACTTACTATTTTGAAGTGATATTGGAGAAACTATGCCTGGTGAGGGGGATGACGGGGTTGGCAAAATGCACCCAAAACCAGGGTTGGCAAAATGCCCTCAAAATGCAATCAACTTAGTTCAGGTACTCCAGATTAGCTTACGCGCCATTTCCGTAGGGTCGAAAGCGCCTATTCACGAAGCGGTGTCTGGTGTCACTCATCATCATCAGCTTCAGTATCATCGCGAGCAGCAGCAGCCGCTAAGACGCTTCCAGACATCCCAAAGCATATCCGGTACACCAATGCGAGCCTCCCAGGCGCCGCCAGCGCCCGCCAGCTCCTGCCTAGCATCTGCCTAGCACCCTGCACTATCCAGTGTTTTCCACAAGGCATAAAGATGTTCTTGGCTTTAGCAGCAGCCTGATGATTGCTGATCGTTGTCTTTGAGTGATTTAGTACGGTCCAAGTTGACTTGATGATGGTCATCGCGGTGGCAGTGCGGATGTTGCGGCAACCATGATGATCCGCAGCCAATGCTGATGATGTGTTTGCCTTTTCACAGTGCTATTTGCACTATGTCAGCTAAATTTCGAAACATTGTATGACTCCCATGAAACCATGTTGCTTGTATGAACCCCTTGTCGTCAACTTGACTGATCATCGGCCGCCGAGCGGCTCAGCATGATCTGAAAGCAGACATCTTCTCCTCATCATCATCATGTTACCCATTAAGCCATAGCATCAACGCCATCGGCAGACATCTTCTCCTGTCATTGCTATTTGAATGCAGTGGTTTTTTTGAGCGTAACAGCTAAGGACGGTTGTTGGCAGCTAGCGTGCTGACGCAGCAACATCTGAGCCGGTGGCCACTGGGTGTCGGTCACCGCACCGGGTGCAGTCACAAGCTCTCCAAGATTACACTGGTTTGCTGCTGCCGCGGTCTTTGATGTACTTGCGCACATTGATGAGGAGAGAAATTTGAGATGCATATGCCAAACCATTGTGCTGGTCAGGTCTGGAGTAGCGCTGGGCCATTGTCAAGTTCAGGGTTCATCAGTACGTAGTACGTAGTACGTAGTGCGTAGTACGCTAGAGTACGTGGCGGCTGAGACAGAGTACGCTGTAGTACGGTGCAAAGTACGCTGTACTGTGGGAACTCCCCTAAAAGCCAGGCTGGTGCTTGTGGTTACACAGCTACACGTTGCCCTCACCCCTCAACCTCACAGCTGCCCCCCTCCTCTCCCTCCTCTCCCTCACCCTCACCCCCTCGGCCTCACCCTCACCTTCACCCCCCTCCTCTCCCTCCTCACCCTCCTCTCCCTCACCCTCGCTGCCACTCCCCTCCATCTCCTCTTCCTCATCCCACCCAATGAACCCCTCCTCCCCGACAGCCATCTTCCGCACAAGCCTGCCATTAGTGAACACAAACACTAGGTCACGCGCACGTGCAGGTGTGAGCCTGTTGCGCCGCCTGTTGTGAATGAAATCATATGAGGACCAATTGCGCTCACATGAGCATGCACTTGACACCTGAGACAACAGGGTGATGGCCAGCTTCTGCAGCTGGGGGTGGTCTGCACCATATATGCTCCACCACTGGTGCGCTGGCATCGCAGCAGCATCAGCATGCGCCTCTGCTTCGCCAAACAGCCCCTCCTTGCTGCGAAAGGCAGCATATGACAACCGCACAGCCTGCCTATCAGACACTGCCACCAGCTTGTTGATCATCTTCAGCAGGTCAGACACACATGCATCCCTGTTGTTGCCCAGGTCCATCCCCTCATCTGTCAGGAACTCAGGGTCGAGGCAGTAGGCTGCACCATGCAGCGGGCTGCTCATGTACTCCCACCGCTGCGTCCAAATGTCCTGCACCTCATCCATGACCTCATCATCCAGCTGCACCTCCTGCAGCCGCTGCTGCACCTTGTAGGCGTAGTAGTGGATCTTGCCGCTGCTTGGCACATCTCCATCAGCAAAGCGCAGCAGCCGCAGGATAGGCTCGCACACAGTAAACGCCTGCTCAGCTGCTGTCCAGTGCGCAGCGCTCAGGATGATGTCCTTGTAGGTGTTAGCGGTGTCCTGGAATGCAAAGGCAGTGGCACATGAGCATTGTTGCACCACAAATGCTGTCAGGTGTGGGGTCAACACTTCTCACAAGGGCACTTGTGCAGCCATGTGCAGGTGTGCTGCATGCGGTATGCAACAATGTGCGGCAGCATAAGGCCAAGTCAGCAGCATCACGGCTGCCATGCACCAGGGTTCATCAGCGTCACCCTATATCCTGTGAGAAGGGGGCAGGCAATGTGCAGTTAACAGCTCTGCAAGATTTCCAACACTGCCGCACCTTGTCAGCGGCCTTCATGGTGGCGATGGCGTTGTTCCAGTTGTCGGACACCACAAACTGCTGCAGCTTGGCCTTGACCTTGATGGTGCGCTCAATCATCAGCAGTGCTGACGCAAACCTGGTCTCACCAGGCTTGATGAGCTGCAGCACACTGCCCTCTGCATTTGCCTGGTGCTGCCGCCATGCTGCCAGGGTGTGGTGGTGGTTGTTGATGAAGCCCACAAAGCCCTTGGTGTTGCTGTGCACCTCCTTGAAGTAGGACAGGGCAAAGATGCCCTCCAGCGCCAGGTCGCACACGTGTGCCACACAGGGCGACCACGTGATGTGAGGGTACTGTGCTTCAATAAGGGCACCAGCTGCACGGCAGGCCTGCGCGTTGTCAGTGACAACCTGTGCATGCACACAACAGCAGCAGCAGCAGCAGCAGCAAAATGACAGCAGTAGCAGCAGCGCAACAGCAGTAGCAGCAGCATTGAGTTGCCTTCGTACTGAAACCTGGTGCACAAGTTGTAGGTTGCCTGACAAGGGAACCAATTTTGTCTGTGCACTGCCAGTTCCGCTTCTCCTGCCGCACCTGCACACTGCATCTGCTGCTTGAGGCATGGCCCAGCTGCTTTGCATCTCACCTGCACCACATTGTCAGGGCCCAGCTCCTCAATAGCCTCCATGAGGCATGCAGCAATGAACTCAGCAGACTTGACAGTGCCGCTGGTGTTCACTGCTGTCAGGAACTTGGCGCCCTTGGGGTTCACCGCCAGCACGTTCAGCAGGGGCCTGTTTGCGGCATCACTCCAGCCATCAGAGCACAAGGTGCCGCCTGTCTCCTGCAGCCGCTGCTCCCAGGGCCGCAAGCTCTCTGTGACGCGCTTCTTGGCATCATCCAGCAGGCTGGTGCGCAGGGTGTTGTAGGCAGGTGGAGTGTAGGGGGCAGGCGCCTTCTGGACTGCCTGAATGAACTGGCGCAGGAAGGGGCTCTGCACTGTGCGAAGGGGCAGGCCTTCTGCAAAAATGAAGTCAGCCAGGGCCCTGTCAATAGCCTGTTTGTCAGCGCGGGCAAAAGCCTTGCCAATCTGGTGGGCAGCAGCCACAGCAGCGGGCAGGAGCAGCAGCAGCGGCAGCAATGGTGGTCAGCAGTGGCAGCAATAATGGGCCATGCAGTCCAATTCCACGGCAACAGAACATAACAACCTGCTGTAACAGCAGACAGCAAATGCTGCAGTCCCAGGCTTGATTGCAAGCCTCACCTGGCTGGAGCGAATGGAGCCACCGCTGCCAGTTGGCACTGAGCTGCTGCCGCCTGGCACACTCTCACGTCGCTGGCGCTTGCTTTCTGCAGCAGCTTCTGAAGCCTGACGCTTTCTGTTGCTGTCTGCCTGCTTCTTGGTCTTGGCGGCCTTGATGCAGGTGATCACGTTCTCTGGCACTGCTGTGCAGGCTGAAACACCGCTGCCTTCACCAGTCAGGTGCACATAACAGCGAGTGCCTGTGCCCTTGAATTGGAGGTTGCAGTAGTTGCACTTAAAGTGCTTTTGGCCGTGATTGAGCGTTTCTAGGACCTTGAAGTGGTCTGTTGGGTTGCTGCTGAGCTCATCAACCACAATTGGCGAGTCGGCGCTCATGCTGTGTCAATTGGTGTGCGACAGGGTTTCAAACTGCGTACGTAATATATATAATGCCTACACTATGGCGTAGGCCCTCTAGGATGCCTCTTGGTGGTCTAACATGTGAGTGACAAGGCAGTACGTGTGACTGCAAGGCAGAGACCACGTACTAAAGCCACGTACTCCCCCAATACGCGTACTAGTACGTACTTTCACGTACTTTGGACAGTACGCTGCCCTGAAATCAACGTACTGATGAACCATGGTCAAGTTGGCACACTGGGCAACTATGGATCGCAAAAGCCCCAGTCAGCCTGTTGTCACAGCCTGTGTCAGAACTAGCAGGTTGCAACGCTCGATGCATCAAAGCATGTGAAACATAGCACAACGTGCTCAAGCAGTGAACATGGTCGCCAGCTTGGGCAGGGTGTGGTGGCGTCACAGCACCCCAGGTGACAAACACCAGATGAGGCGAGTGGTGACACAGTGACAGGCGATACACGCACTGTGTTGTCTTACCGAGAAAAAGCCGTTCTTTTTTGTCACAGCTGCTACTGGAGGCAAGATGGTGGCAGCGAGGTTTCCGGTGCAGAAGGTTTCCCGGTGTGACAAGTGACCGGCGGGAGCCACTAGCACCATCATCATTGTGCCGTCCGCTGTGTCAGGTGAGAATCTTGGGTTGAAACAGCACTGAAGGGTGGCTTGGCTGGGTTGCGTGCCCCCACCCGTTGTCGTCTTCTAGTTTTTGTGCAGGGGCTGTTCTTGAGGTTTCACCGCATAGATCGAGTACTTACGTCATGGATGGAGCCAGTTTCAGGTGAGCTGGATGCTTTGTGGCTGCTGCTGTCGGGCGGTTTCGTGATGAGCAGCAGCAGTCGTGCATGGGATTAACCCGCTTTCATCTATATTCAGCAAGCGCACTCATTATGCTGAGTGCGCGGTCTATCTCAGGCCGTGCCTCCTGACCACAATCGCAAGCTACGCTGGTGCACTCAAAGGCTATGTTCGGGTGTTTGCTTGCCATAATGCATCAACAACGTTCTTTGAATGTTTCTTCATGGCTGCAACGCAATCACAGGACCCAGCACTCAGCAGCAGCAGCAGCAGCCAAAAGCAACAGCCGGAGCGGGAGCGGGACCAAGCACTGATGGTGGTGGAGAGACTGCTTCAGAGGTGAGACGAGAGCTGCTGAACGCAGCTCGGTTGCTGCGGCAGCGGTTGCGTGACGTGGTGCCCTTTCAACATGTACCTGCTGCACCTGACCACAACAATTTGCACCGCTGTGCGTTCTTGATGCAGATGGTTGTATCTGCTGACCCTCAGCAGCAGCAGCAGCAGCACGGGCTGAGGGCGCCGCAGCAGGCCAGCAGTAGCTGCAGCAGTACAACTGCAGGGACAGCCCTAGCACCTGGGCCTCAACAACAACAGCAGGAACAGGATGCTGCTGCTGCAGCCACCTCTCATGCTGCTTCTCCTGCTGCGGCAGAGGCACAGATCGGGCAGTTGCAGGCCGAGCTAGCAGCTGTCAAGCAATCATTGGCAACGTATGAGAGCACTCTGCAGCAGCTGCTATCTGCGCAGCTGCTGCCGGCCACCCTGCAGCTACAGCAGCAGCAAGTGGCAGGGCAACTGGCCCAACTTGTTGGCAGCGGCACTGCAGCTGCAGCTCCAGCAGCCAGCAGCTCAGCACAACAGGAAGGGAGCGCGGTGGCGCAAGGCAGCAGTAGTACTGCAGGCGATGCAGCAGCAGCTGCGGAAGGTGCAGCAAGCGAAGTAAGACCGATTACTAGAGAGCAGCAGCCACCACAGCAGGTTCTCTCATGTCTGGCTCAACAAGCGCTTCAGCAGCAGCATCTGCAGCAGGCAGCACATGCCACAGGCTTGCAGGAAAGTTCTTCATGGGCACAAATTGGCATGCCAGCAAGGCCTGCGGATACCCAGGAACAGCAGCAGCAGCCAGAACAGCAGCAGCAGCACGTGCCTGCAAGATCCTCGCAGCTTGCGGCAGCCCTGCGTGCAGGCACAGGCAGGGGCACGCCCCCATCTCCAACCACAGGCAGCCTAGCAGCAGCAGCTGCAGGAGCAGCCGCAGGTGGCAGTGGCTCCAGGCTGCAGGCAAGCGCCAGTGCCCCTGTGGTGAGTGAAGCTGGCTTCTCTGCTGCCGGCGCATCACCACAGCTTGCTTCAGCGTCATTGTCAGCTACTGCTACTGCTGCTGGTGCTGCGGTGATTCCGCCCAGGCCTAGCAGCGCTGGGATAGCACATGCGCCAAGAGCAGCAGCAGCAGCAGCAGCAGGCCTGCACAGCAGCAGCAGTGGTAGTTACGAGTTCCTGCAAGCAGGTGGGAGCCCGCCAGGGCTCCCGCAGGGCTTCCCTGCCTTCCCTCTCGCAGTGCTGCCTGCAGGAGAGGCAGCAGCAGCAGCAGCACTGCAGCCAAGCCTATCGGCTAGCCCTGGCGTTGGCCTTGGCTTGGCAGGCGCTGCTGCTGCTGCTGCTGCTGGTGGGTTTGGCCAACCGCCGCCCCCGCCACCACAGCAGCAGCAGCCGCATGGTCCGTCTGCGCGACTGGCAGCAGCAGCAGCAGCAAGAGGCAGTGGCTTCCCGCCACCCCTGCCTGGTTTTCGGCAGCCTGGGGCTGGCATGACCTCCCCGCTGTCTGGAAGCAGCACGTTGACCTCCCCCCCTCCGCTGCGAAGTGCTGGCGCCAGCTCAGAGTATGCTCCTGCAAACCCAGCAGGGCTCAACCCAGGGTTTGGCCAGCCTGGGGTTCAGCCGCCCCAGGGTTCAGGGGCCCTAATGTTGGCAGCTGACACAGCAGGGAGCCTGAGCATGAGTGGCGGTAGCGGGATGTCACCACATGCGCTGGCGGCAGCGGCAGCAGCGGCTGCGGCTGCTGCTAGCACTGCTGGCAGCTTCAGTTTGATGTCTGCTGTGGCTGGGCCGTCAGGTGCACTTGAGGGTGCTGGGTCGTCTGCTTTTGAGCATGATGTGATGCCTGGCAGCGGCAGCATGGATCAGTTTGCCAGCCAGCAGCTGCAAGCGCTGCAACTAGGGCTGCTGCAGCAGCAGTCCAGCGGGCAAGACGCAGCAGCCGCTGCTGCAGAGCAGTATATGCTGCTGCAGCAGATGCAGCAGGAGGCGGCAGCAGCAGCAGGCTATGGTGGTGCTGCAGGGAGCAGCGCTCCTGCTGCTGCCACTGGGCAAGCAGAGCAGCAGCTCGTAGCGTTGATGAGTCAGATGGGTATAAAGGATCCTGCTACAGCAGCAGCAGCAGTGATGGCAGCAGCAGCAGCTGCAGTGCAGCCTGGTTCAGCATCTGGCCTTGCAGGAAGTGGATCCTATTCATGGGATGCTGCTGCTGCAGCCGCTGCAGCAGCAGCAGGCTCGCCATCTGCTCTGGAGGCCAGTCAAGCCGCTGCTGCTGCTGCTGCACTGAAGACGCAGCAACAGGCGGCGCAGGCCTTTGCTAGCCTTAACTTGCAAGCCCAAGCAGCAGCACAAGCTGAGCAGCTGCAAGCGTACCAGCAGGCGCAACTGGTGCAGCAGCTGCAGCAGCAATATGCGCACCCTTACGCGCAGCAGCTGCTGGTTGCGCAGGCGGCAGCAGCGGCTGCGGCTGCAGCAGCAATGCAGCGGCAGCAGCAGTGGCAGCAGGGGTCTGGCGGCAGGGCCGGGTTAGGTGGTACTGCAAAGCTCCCTGGTGCTGGCTCGGGCAGCAGCAGCAGCGGCAGCAGGCGCAGCAGCAAAGGCACCGACACACATCCGTCAGGCGGCAGGGACGCTCGCAAGGGAGCAGCAGCAGCAGAGCGTGGCAGCCGGGGTGCTGGCAGCAGCAGCAGCAGCGGCGGCAGGCTGCCTCGAAGTTCTGAGGATGCTCCGGATTGGAGGCGTGTGTTTGTGGGCAACATTGGGTGGTGGGTTGATGAGGAGATGCTGCAGCGTGTGTTTGGAGAGTATGGCACCATGCTTGACGCTCAGGTGAGGCGAGGTGTTGACAGCTTGTTTTTTTTCAAACAACCGCTCAGGCACAGCCAGTGTTTATATGTTGCGCGTTTCAACAGCTTGAAGTTCTGCAGCGGCTTGCGTGTGCGGTTGATATTGTCATATATGTGGCACGTGTTTGACAGCAGTTTGTGGCAGTTCTCTGTCAAGATTGTCAGGCATCCTTTCTGTTGCGTGCACGTTAAGTGTAGCTGCGCTACCACGTTCTCAGGTCACATGCATTGAGCTTGTTCAACTGCACTGCACACTTGCAGGTGATGTGGAACACCAAGCTGCTGGCCAAAGGCAAGCGCGTAAACCGCGAGTTTGCGTTCATCAGCTACACCACACCTGAGGAGGCTGGCGTTGCGATACGCCACACGCACGGGCGTTACATTGAAGGCATCACAAAGGATAAAGATGGCCTCACCGTACAGTACGAAGCGCAGGGCATCATTAAGCCTTCTCAGCACACGCAAGCAGCGCAGCAGCAGCAGCAGATGCTGCCGCAGTCACTGCAGCATCAGCTGGGTGCTGCAGCTGCTCTGCAGCAACATCAGCAGAGTGCGGCTGCTCAACAGCAGCTGCTGCTGCAACAGCTTCAGCAGCAACAGCAGCAGCAAGGCGCGCTGCAGCTGCTGTACCAGCAGCAACAGCAGCAGCAGGGGCAGCTGGCACTGCTAGATCTGCTACAGCAGCAGCAACAGCAGCAGAGTGGTGCACTAATGGGGCTGGGGTCTTCTGGCCTCAGCTATGGCGGCCCTGGCTCGTCCCCCTCTGGCCCAAACCTGCCTCCTCATGTACCTGGGGGGCCTGGCATGTGATGTGCCAGCTGCCTCGTCACTGCCGCTGCAACGCTGCAGGGTGTGGGAGTCATCAGTCGGAGCACTACTTGCGGGGACAGGCTGTCTGATGGAGGTGTGGGAGTGTGCGAGCGAGCACTGCTGCTGCTGCCGTTGCTGCTGCTGCTGCTGCTGACATGCAGTGCAGAGGGGTATTTATGTCAGAAGATGGCAGGCGGCCGAAGGGTGTGGGTTGCGTGAGCGGGTCAGCCCCTAGGGCTGCCAACCAGGCTGCTGCTGCGAACCGCTGCGAGTGTGACCAGCCAAATGATCAGCCTTGCTTGCTCTCAACTCTTTGTAGTTTAGTAACTTTGATGCTAGCGCATTTGCTTGTTTGTCTGGTAGGCGTTTGTGTTGTTGCTGCAGTTAGCTAGCTAGCTAGTGGGGTTGTGTCGTGTTGCGTGGGAGAACTGTGTAGAGTTATGCACTGTGGCTTTCTCAAGGGCCCGTGCCCTGACTGTACAACAGCTGCTCTCAAGGGTGTGCTTTGCTTGTGTGCGCACGTTGTTTGCAGACATGCGTGTGTGTATGTGTAGGCCCGGCATTGTGTGGCTGCATGACCAGTCACTAGCGGTGTGCGGTGTGCAGTGGTGACATCAATCAGAATACAGGTTTGTTTTGAAGTGGTGGCACAGTGCCAGCCGTGGGTGCGGTGCGCGGCTGGCTGCAGCATGCAACAGCTGATGCACTTGATGGGTTCTTGGCACATGGTGTGCTGCTTGCCGCTGCTGCTGTTTGAGCAGCTGCCTCCGGCTGTTGCTTGGGCAGGGGCAGCTGTCACTTTCAAATCCAACGACGGCCCGGCAGAAGCACCAGTGCACCCAGAGCTGCATTGTATGCGGCTTCTCGTCATGTGTTGTACAATCGGGATGTGCCTTTTGCCAGGCAGTTGAACCCTACTGCGTGTGTTTTGTTGCATGGCAATGGTGTGCTGTAACCCATGCTGCCTGCAAAGCAATGGAGTGCTGTAACCCATGTGCTTGCAATGTATGCCTTTTGTGCCCTTGTCAGTCAGTGGTCAGTTCTGTTGCGAGACCTGCATACACAGGGTTAGTGGGTTGCCGCAGTGGGCTAACATTCAGTAGCAGTCTGCGATGTACGCAGCACACAATCTAGTCATGGTTGGGTGTTGTGTAAACCTTCGCGTGTGTGTGATATACCAGCTTGATACCCTTTGACTAGTGTTGTTGTAGACCCATTGATTACAATACATTGTGATGCTGCCTGAAAAATTTGCCATGTAGTGTCGTGTTTGGCTATCTTTGAATTGCCTTGGTCGCTTCTTGGTGTTGTCGCAGCGTATTTGATGTAGTGCTTCACTTGCTTCATTGACTGGACAGGCATCTGGGCTGCAGCTTCATCAGCCTTTTCTCCTACACCAGTAGCAGCTGATGAGTGCTTTGCAAGATACATGCTTTGCGGCTTGCTCTTGCTGTGCTGCCTTGCTGATACGCGTTGTACATCTTCTGTATTCATTTTAGATAGTGTCTAAAAGATGGCGTTGATGCTATGGTTTGATCTGGTAATTTGATGATGATGATGATGATGATGATGATGATGATGATGATGATGATAGTGTCTAAAAGAGTGATGGGTGAGCCTGTTCACAGCTGGCTGCAGCAAAAGAGTGACCTTGCAGGTACAGCAGAGCAAGCAGTACACACCATGGCAGGGCTGGGACTCAGGGGTTTTGCTGGTTGCAGGTGTGTGCACTTCAACCTGACCTGGTTTGCATTGAGGCTAGGCATTACAGAGACATGACGTCTGCGCAGGTCCTTTGCATGACAGCAGGACTGCATCGCTATTGCTTGCCATTGTAGAGCTTTGCTGTTGTGATATTTCTGCAGACGCAGATGCAGGGGGCATTTGTGTCAGGCTGTTTTGCTTTCGACCTTGTGTGTGTTGATGTGTGTAGAACAGCTTTGAACTTGAACTGATAGTGCAGCGTGGGAGCTGTGTAGTGCAGGCAGGCAAGAGCACCTTGAAGTATGCTGTTGCTTTGGCAAGCCTGCAGCAATATCCGCTGCAGCAGCTGCAGTAGCACCCGTCCTTGTTGGCGGGGCATTGGATGCTTTGTGTGCGGCAGTGGGCTCGTGTGAAGGCCTGCAATCGGCTTGGAGCGCTCACACTTGCTGTGTAGTGAATGCAAGCGGCAGTTGAATGAGCTGCGCATGCGGCAGAGAGCGCTACAGCCGCTGCCTTGTCTAAGCAAGCTGCTGGTGCATAGGAGGCATCAAACGGCGTGCCAGTGCTGCTGTTGTCATAACATTCATGCACAGGCCGCACTGCACATAGCCTGGTTTCATGCTGTCATCATCATCATCATCATCAAACTACCATATCAAGCCTGGTTTCATGCTGTGTGTGGATAGATTGTGTTGTTCTTGCTTGACATGTGACAGTGTAGTTCTCTGCTGCTGGCACAGAGCTTTTTGTACCGCAATGCCTGCTGTTGGCACACTAGTGCAGGCGCTAGGCACCAACGGTTGGGCAGTGCCCCCAATAGCACCAGACCCTACAGCAGCTGTAGCAGCACTTGAGTGCCTGTGTAATCGCTGTTGCACTCATTGTCGTTGGTTCACTGCGGGCACTGCACTGCGTGCGCTTCTTTCTGCTGTCGTCCCTGCTACTGCTGCTGCTACTAGCTGCACAATGCATGTTGGGCCAGTGTGCAGATCATCACTGCACCTTCATGATGGTTGTCTCGATTGCTGATCGGGCAGCAGCAGTTCAGCTGCTAATACAGTAAACCACTAAAATTGGTTGCTGGACGACACAACAGGGACGCGTTGTGCTGTTGCAGGTTTGGGCCGGTGGCTCGCGTTTGCCACCTGGCATACAGGTTGTACGTTGCTGGGACTGGCGCCGTCCACGTCGGCGCGCCGTTGCGTTTCGCACTGAAGCAATCCACCATGCCTTGAAAAATGACTGAACAGCTATGACTCACTAGATTCATACCACCCACCTGGCTCACCAATGTGCGTGGTGTGAGAGAGTAGTATGAGGAAGGCGGGAAGGAACTCACAAGAAAGGGCAGGGTCTACATCAGCAGCGTTCGTCGTTTCTCGTCTTTGTTTTGTTCTGCTGCTATCGGATCGCATCTGGTCTTTGAAGCTCAGAAGCTAGTCATTGCCGACTGACCAGAGTTTGTCCACCGTCACAATACAACTGATAAGCTCCACTGCACAAGTTGTGGCGATCAAAGCCATAATATAAAAGCTCTTAGAGCCACAGGTGAGCACTGTGCTGCAACGGTCCAGCCGGGGCATCACTTCCTATGGGACCTTGGGAGTTGTGCTGTCGTTGAGAGCTTCAGAGCTCCCCAGCAGCAACACATTGCTTGATTTGGCATAGTTCGTCAGGGATCATGCAGCCCTGTGAGCTTTCAGTGACTGCGTAGTCAGCAGTCCGACAATGAAGCTAAGGAAACCTCATATGCTTGCATTCCTACTCTGCACGTTGCTGCCAGTCAAAGATTGTTGTCACGTAGAGCGGACAGTATATCAGAGGCCGTCATCCCATTCTGTAGCTTGTGTGCTGTCCTGCCTCTCGGAACGCTCGCTTACACATCCTGTCAACGATCGCACACGCTGCTGCCGTGCACAGGTCAAACAACCGTACTTCACTGTATACGCCAGTTTAGTATGCACTGGACAGCCCCGCGGGCTGACAGCAGCGACCCGCACCTGGCCAGCAAGTCCCACCCACAGGCAACCTGCGGTTGGCACAGCACCTGGCCAGAAGCAGCATCTTCCCTCGGCCTGAACAGCATGGGCAGCATCAAAGCGACAGCAGCACCACACCACCAGCTGGACGCCTTCCACAGTGCTGGCCTTGACCAGGACCAGGTCTACCACGCAGCAGCAGCTGCAGGAGCGGCAGTACACAGCCCGCTCGCATCCTCTCCTGCACACAGCAACGCAGCAGCAGGATCAGCAGCAGCCAAACGTCACAGCAACGGCATCGATGGCGTGCTGCTCAACCAGCTGCTCCTACAGACACCAGCAGACAGCCGCAGCAACCTGCACAGCAAGGCCAGTGCACCTAGCCAGCACCAGCAGCAGCAGCTCCTGCAGCAGCTGCGTATGCCTCACAACAGCCACGGGCACATGTATGACGGCAGTGCGCTCACTCCGCCAGCACCTGGCGATTGGCGCCTGGGCACAGACGTGCAGTGCGAGCCAGTAGCAGCACCAGAGCTGCAGGAGCTGCTGTCGCAGTTTCCTGCAAGCCAGCACAAGGTGCTTCTTGACAGCCTCATGGCATCCACAAACCCCCAGGAGCTCCTGCTCACCCTGCAGGCAGCAGCAGCAACAGACACCCTGGGGTCACCCCTGCACAACCACCACCAGGTGTTTGACCATGGGTCAGCACACTGGATGCAGCAGGCCGTCGCAGCTGCAGGCACTAGCCCCAGCCAGCACAGCGGCATCACAGATCTACTGCTGCACCCCAACACACCCACAGCACCCAACAGTGGCAACCAGCTGCTGCAGCAGCTGCAGCTGCAGGCCAGTTTGGCTGCACAGCAGGCAGCTATGAGCAGCAGCGTGCCCGCAGCAGCGGCATCCTCCCTGTCAGCTGCACAGCAGCAGCTGCTCCTGCAGCAGCTGCAGTCCGTGGCAGCAGCAGCCAACAACCCAGGTGCCCTCGCACAGCTGCTGCAACAGCAGATGTACAGTCACGGCCACAGCAACAACGCAGCAGCAGCCAGCAACTTATGGAACAACCTTGCTGCCGTTGGCCTAGGCACAAGCCCTGCTGCAGCTGCAGCTGCCCTCGCAGCACAGCAGCAGCAGCAGCAGCAAACTGCCATGTCAGCATTCATGGCCCAGGCTGCACTTGCACAGCAGCGCCAGCAGCAGCACAGCAGCATGGTGGCAGCAGGGCACTACTACCAACAGCTGGCTGCACAGCTCATGGCCAACCAGCTGGCTGCTGCCTCCAGCCCTAGCAGCTATGCCAGCCTTGCAACTAGCAGCTTTGGAAGCCTCGCAGGCTCCTCTGCTCCTTCACGTGCTGGCTCAGCAGGGTTTGGCAGCATCCGAGATGGCATGTCTGGTGGTGTGGGGCTCGGCTCATCATTCCAGCGTGCACCGTCAGGCTTCAGCAAGGGCAGGCGTAACAGCAGGGCTCTCAGCAACAGCGGCAGCAGCAGGGCCACCTCAGCTGGCCTGTCAGGTAGCGTTGATGTGTTTGGGTACCTGGGCAGTAGCAGCGGCGGCAGCAGCAGGGCATCGTCCTATGCAGGGAGCGATATGGAGGCAGCTGCTGACAGTGCTGCTGCTGCACTGGCTGCTGGCCTCACTCTGCAGGACTTGTGTCCTGCGAGCTTCCAGGAGACTTGGGGTGCTGCTGCAGCCGCTGCTGCAACTGCCAGCAACAGCAGCAGCAGTGCCAGCAGTGATGCAGCATCATCGTCCTGGGGCAGCAGCAGTGGTGCAGCAAGTCCTGCGAGCTCCCCAGGCAGCAGCACAAGCAGCAAGTCTGCTGCATCAGCAGTAACCGCTGCCAACTGCAGCGCTGCCTGCCCTCCTGGCACCACCAGCCAGCAGCAGCAGCAGCCGTCCAAGGGTGCAGCAACCAACCCTGCAAATGTTTGCCCTGCAGCATCCAACGATGCAGTGAAGGCCTCTTCAAAGAAAGACCAGCGCGCTGTTGCTGCTGCTGCTGCTGTTGGTGATGCTTCCTGCAAGCAGCAGCAGCAGCTGTCCAAGCTTGGCGGCTGTCCTGTGTGGTTCCCCGGGGCCCGTGAGGCCTCCGGTGACGACAGCTGGTACCTGGACTGCCCGCCGACCTGCCGGCTGTTTGTTGGCAACATCGGCTCCTGGGTTGATGAGGATGCACTGCTTGGCTACTTTGGCAAGTACGGCAACGTGGTGGACGTGCAGGTGGGTTGCGCGTATGTTGGTCATTGCGCTGTTATGTGTTTCACCCGGAGATGTAAATTTGTGGCAGGTGGGGTGCCAGCGTTGCGATCGTTGGTGCTGCACTGTCGCTGTCAACTGGGAATGTGCAAATGTCGCTCGATTACGCAGTTGCCGTAGCAGGAACGCAGGATATGTGGGATCTTACTGCTGGTGGTGCGCGCAATTAAAGTCATGTGCGTTGGCAGCCTAGCAACAGCTGTGCCACGCCTGGCTTCAGGTGCAGCGCAACTGCTCAGAACGTGCCAGGTGCTATGCTTCCTGCTGCCAGGCCTGGCCACACACACGCCTGCCAACTGCTGCACCTCTCCATTCCGTGGCTTGGCTTACTCCCTGCCCTGCTTTGTTCACTGTGCCGCACTCTCTGCGCACCCACATGTGCCAACCCCTATACCTCTCCGCCACATCACTTTGGCTTACACCTGCTTTGCTTCGTCCCCTGTGCCGCACTCTCTCCTCCTCTCCCCCCATCCCCACACACACGCCTGCAGGTGATGTGGAACACCAAGATGCTTGCGCGTGGCCGCCGCGTGAACCGCGAGTTTGCGTTCATCAGCTACGCCAGCCCCCTGGAAGCCGCGCGCGCCGTGCACTGGCTGGACGGCTGCAGGCTGCCAGACCTTGAGAAAGACAAAAACGGCATCACAGTCGAGTACGAAAACGGAGAGGGCGAAGCGAACGGCAACGGTGCAAACGGCGGCAGTGTTAGTGGCCGCTGAAAGAGGGGTGTGCTGGTGTGTGGTCTGGATTGCTGGATGCTACTGGGCAGGTTAATTGATGAGAGGGTGTTGGAGTGTTTGCAAGGTACTGGCAGTGTTCAGTGCCGCGCGCTGCGCTACTGCAGTATGGCTTACTGGCAGAAGCAGAGTGCAGGTTATGGTGGTGTGTTTTGCTGTGTATGTGGTGGTTGAGGAGCGTCTTGTGCACCAGTTGGAGAGGTGGCGTGGTTTTGGGAGTGGATGCTCACTCTGAGAAGAATCGTTTTGATTCCCTGGCAGAGAGAGCTTTTGAGCTGGTACGGAGCAGGAGGGCTGTCTTTTGTGTGCCAAGACAGTTGTATATGAAGCTGGAGGACATCTGGGTGCTTGGATTGTGATTTGACTTATATGTGCAGAAGTGCTTGCGCGCTTGCTCATGGATGTGTGCAGGGCTGGCAGCATCTGATGATACGAGTTTTGCCCAGACACGGAGAAGAAACTTGATGCATGGTGTTTCCTGGTGTCTGGCCAGGGCAGGTGCTGTGCTGCTGTCTGAAAGAGGAGGGTGCTGCAACAGTCTGCACTGGTGGTTGTGTTCTGGCACAGTTGGCAGGTGCCATGAGTGTTTTTGTGTATCTTACATCTACAGGTCGTGCTTTTGCATGTGTGTGTGTGGGCGTGTAAGCAGGCCTTCTGCTGTCGTGAGTGTTATGTAGAGCTCTGTGCATTCACCACAGCACAGTGAAATAGTGTGCCTGTTTCCTCTGGAATGCGTCCGTTTGTGTCCAAGCATCTGCCACTAGCGTCACCTGTACGTCATCCTCTCTGGCTGTTGCAGCCATGTCTTGCTGTGTCGTTGGCTTGCTACTTTTGCAGCGCTGCATGGTGGGTTGCAAGAGAGGGTGTTGTTTACCGCTGTTGAGTCAAGAGTGGCACAAGCAGTTGGTACAAGGGATTCCAAGCAGTGCATGGCAGGCACAAACCCAGTGGGTTTGCTTGTTCTTGGTTTAGATAATTTTGCTTGTTGGTTGGTTTTGCTTGGCTTTCTGTGTGGTGTGCTGAGAGGCGTTGCATGCACAAGCGTGGAATCGGCACCATGTGCTGTGACACAACAGAAGCGGGAGAGCAGCACATACACAGACAGGCATATGGTTGGTCTGCTGTCGTCGTGTTTGGCCAAACCTTGCTTGTAGTCTTATGCATCTTTCAAGCGTCATTGCTTATGCTCTTTACGGTTTGTGCAGTCAGCTTGCTACTGTGCGTGTGCGGCTGGTAGCTGGCGTCTGCAGTTGCTGCCGCAGAGTGTACCCTGGTGCGGGCATCGAACTTGGGCCTGATCTGGACTGTGTTCTAATAGCCAAGCGTCCTGCTGTTTTGCTTTTGGCAGGGTAGTAGCACCTATGTCTTTGCTCTACTACACCTAGTATGCTGTGTACCGCATGTGTACGTATGTATGTTTGCAGGCACCAAGTGTCGGGTAGCTTGCCACCTCTTTGGCAACAACAATACAATGCTTTTTGGGGCTTCAGCCGCCAAAAGTATGGTATTGTCGTTTGCACCACCCTCAGAACCCCTGGAACCATAAAACCGTAGTGTGTGTGGGTTGTTGTTTGGCCCACACACTGTGTGGAAAACGTGCTGGTAGTTCAAGCAAATTTGGGCGCAAGGGATCTTTTGTTTCTTACTGTACCAGAGGAGAGCAGTGTATCTGCACCCTGGCAAAGGGTGCAGTCCTGGTTTCACACCCCTTGTGGGTCTGCTGACTGAACTGGCATTGATCCAATGCAGTTGCTGGCTGCAGTAATACGCTGGTGTTTGAGCCAGCGTCTGCAAGTGCTGTTGTGTTGTTGTACGTGACGGGTATGTGGTTAGAGGCGGTCCAGGGTTCAAACCCTGCACTGGGCCTTGTAGGGTTGTTACCTGTGTGCCTTTTCGAGCTGCAGCAATGCAGGTTCTGTGCTACTTTGTGTTTGCGTGTTATCAGGTGATCTGTAGCTGTACAGGAGCGGCGGCATTGCTGCAGCCCAGGTTGCGTGCACAACAGCTGCCAGAGGGGTATGATTGATGTGGATGGTTCATTGGTAGGTGTGCAGGTCTTCTCCTTTGGAGCTAGAGTGGCATACCAGGCCCGCGTGTGCCTGGGATCTTTCCTGATTGTTACACAGCCTCACTCTTTTGCTATTTGGAAAGTGTGAGGCTCACACATTTCACAGGCGTTGATCACCTGCGCAGTGTCGCACCGCCAGCAGCATGAGCGACCCCAGTGGATCGCTCCCTGGCACGTGTATCTCTACAAGCAGCAGAATGAAACAACAGCTGGAGCGGCGCGTATTAGGAGTTGTTTTTGGCAGCGCATGCGGCAGGCATTCCAAGAGTCTTCTGCTCTGAGCTGCATCTGCAGCTGGGTTGGTTGGAGAGCCCCGCGTTCCTTCATTTGCTGTTGTATACATACACTTGTGTGTATAAGATGGGCCGCCGAGCGTGCGTGGCCAAACTGTATCGCCACTGCAGAGCTGGTGTGGTATGGCAACACTGCAGGCACTGCTGCGCATTACTAGCAGCAGCTGCTACTCTGAAGCTACATTGGTGCATCGTGCATTGACGTGCTTGTACTATGCTTAACTTCCATGTCCTTGGTAAGAGCATTCACCTCACTAACGGCGGCCATGGTGTGGCCCTGCTTCGGCAACTTTGCTGGAGCGGATCACCTGCCAAGCAGCCCAAAAAGTGAGCAGCGGACTGTTGTTTTAACGTTGGCGTGTTTTGGCGGGAAGTTTTGCAGCGGCACTGCCAGGCTGGTGTCTGCTCGAGAGGGGTGTGGCTGGATTGACTGCTTGCTCAAACCCCTGGGTTGAACGGCCCGGTGTTTCAAGCAGCGCAGGACGCGCAGTAGAGTGCGTTCAGAGTTGCCTTGTGTAGTGCGGCCTCCTTGGCCCGGCTTGTTTTCTGAGAGCTGTTGGATTTCTGGCAGCTGCTGCCTTGTTCTTCCTTCACTTGTGAACATAACACCAAGCATTTGCTTTTGTGCTTCGGTTGGATTGTACTAGCAAAGTGATGGCCGAGCGTCTGGTGTTGTATTCAGCAACATCATGAGGGCGGGTGCATCAGGCAGCAGCTGCCTCTGCAGCGCTGCCAGCAGCTCGGCTTCTGTTGCTCTTTTTGCTTGTGATGTACTATCAAAACAGCACTGCAAAACACAAAAAGAACAGCATTAGGCCAGAGTTGTTTGCGCAATGGAGTGCTGTCTCAGCTTGGTTGGTTTCTTGATGTAGCACTGCTGTGGTGCAGAGTTTGACCAGGTTTACTGCTGCAGATCTGCACTAGAGTGTTGTTGGAGTGGTGCACCATTGATTACTAAACACGCAGCACAAGTGCATCTGATGCTTTGAAAACGCTCACTGTGGCACAGCCTGTGGTGGTAATGCTACTTTTTTGTGTTGTGCAGGCCAGTCACTTGTTGTCGAGCCCGTGGACGCGTCTTGCGGCCTGGTATGATGCGAAGAGCAACAATGTGCCAGGAGTTGATTGTACATCACGGGCCAGCAGAATATGTTCCTGACAAGCGTGCTTGTTGCTGAGATGTTGGGTGTGGATGGACGACCGACTTGTAACAGTATATCCATTCCTCATGATTGAGCTTGTAACAGAATATATCACCAGGAGTGGGGGGTACCCTGAGCGCAGAACTCTCTACTGATTGTGATAGGCATCATCATCATGTTACCAGCTGAGCCATAGCCGCTATGTTGAACACTGAACAACTCAGGCCAAATGAACCATGAATTTTAAATACTAGGCATCAAGTTTATGCCTAGTAGGCAGCAAACAACCGTCGGGCCGTCATGGCTTTGGGTCACGTGTGCACAAAGCAGGCATGCACCAGGCATAAATCCATCTATCGACCCGTTTACTGCAGTCATCATGACAAACACATAAACCGTTTGCCGGAGGCACACTAACAAGTCGTACTTTATCAACATACAGCGCATCAAGCAACATGTGCAGGGCATAATCCAGGCAGATCTCAACAAGTCTGGTTGGCTGGTTGAAGAGTGCCTCGTGGCACACCACGAGTAGATGCACACAGGGGATGCTAAATGACCTAAGCAAAGCCTTGCGGCGTTGTGGGCTCTGCACCATTTCCAAACGAGAGATACTCTGTCATTGCGATCAACACCAGTTATCATCGACTGGTGCTCAACATACAGCGTAAGCGGCAGTGCATACACCACAGCTTGATGTCCTTTGAACCAAAGACAAGAGTCGGATCCACAGGTGTATGCACCACGTGTGAGCTCCATGCAAGCAAATCTGCCCTGGTGGTGTCAAATAGCACATTTGGCACACACACGTGAAACAGCCAGCGCGCGGCTCAGGCTGCAACCCCAGGTGCAGCAATTCTCGACTGCACCCCAAGACTGTGCACTTAGCAGCCATGAGACACTGTCTGGCAGATGTGCCTGGTTGCCGGCATATATCCAAACACCTGGTCTACCTTTGCAATCGTCACGTGACCTGCCTGCCTACCACCACTATGACAATCATCACATCTACCGCGTCAGCAATGCGGTAGACCAGGTCATAGCTGATCAGCAGGTATACCTAAGAAGCAGATTCTAAGGTGGCCGTGACCACGCATATCACAGCGGGCTGCTGCTTCCTGTGGAAGCAGGTGTTCTTTATGTCACCTTGCGGTGGTTGCAAGTTGAGCCATAATGTGCTGCAGAGTTTTGCTACATGACCTGGTGAACTGACATTGGTTTACTGCCTGCCTTGCACACATCATTAGACATCGAACATAACTGCAACATGCGACATGCGTCACGCCGCAGCCTGGCACTGCAGCCTGCACACACCACCGCCGCCAGCAAGCACGCGTCCTGCTGCATCCTTGCATCAATCTCAGCAATGCCGCATGCACCGCAGGACTCTGCAGAACAAAGCAGCATGCTGCCAAACACACCATGCCAACCATCACGCACTGCTGCAAGGCCTGCTGCTTTCTAAACCCTGCTTGCTCTCACATCAACACCTGCCTCGCCGCACAATACTGCTGCAGCGGACCTTGCAAGGCTCAGCACCGCAGCCAGTGTCCCAGTGGAGGCCCCTTGACAACCAACACCAGCTACACTAGACCGCCATACCCCATTCTGCCACCGGGGCGCAATGTGCTGCCTAGAGTGTCAAGATCTACGGTTGGTGCACTGCTCTAGCTGAGGCGTTGCGTCACACAACACAAAGCAGAGCTCAACACACAGCTCTGACAGCAATGCTTAGTCCTGTTTGCTTGAGTTGTGGCTTTTCAAAACGTGTCAAGGCCCATTCGCTCGTTTGCAGCCTTGCTACCAAGCGAGGCCTGCAACATGCGAGTGTATGTCACTGACCATGATGAGCTCACATCAATTGAAGGCACCATTGACTGGTTCTGAGCATCCAACAGAGGAGCCGCTACCAGGTACCATCCCCAGGTGTGTTTTGCACCACAAAATGATTTCTGTTCAAGGAAAGCTGCTCCTGGTGATGCCAAACTGCACATGTGGCACAGGAACTTCAACAAACAGCTGCTCTGAGAATGCACACAGTAGTTGCAGTGCGACGGCTCAACTGTACATACACAAGAGCGAGAGACCATACAGCAGATGTGCGTGTCTCAATCAACAGAACACAGAATCCACCTCCGGTCAACCGAACAGTGAGCAGAAACAAAGAGGATCAGCAGAATGAACAGACAAAACAAACACAGAGGTGCCTTGATCCATGCGAAGCCACAGCAGATTGCTACATGGCATGTGCTCTTCCTCTCATTGTCTCAAGAGATACTTCTAAGTGGTGCCAGCTGCACACAGCATACAATGCTACATTCTTGTGTACATGGTTGCTGGAAGCTTGGTCAAACACACCTGCTGTCCACAGACTGCACACAACAGACAACCTGGCACGTACGACATGCAGCAGCCCTGCACTGCAACTTGCGCACACCACTGCTGCTCCTGCCGCATCCTAGCATCACACCAAGCAACGCCGCATGCTGCAGGGCTGGCACACACTGCGGTGCAACATAGCCCTGCAGCCCACCACACCCTGCTCACTCTGATGCATGAGCCCGCATCCTACTACCAACCCTACCCTCTTGCTTGCTCTCACCAGTGCACCAAGCCCTGCTCCACCACACAGATGCTGCAGCACACCCGACACGGCTCAGCAAAGCAGCAGTCTTCCCGACAAGGCGCCCTTCACACCCCAGTAGTATGCAATCATCGCTGTAGCCAACACTGCTGCTTGCATCAACACAGCATACGCACCCTCACCCCCTCCAGCAACACGCCCACACCGCTGCTGCAAGCCTGGGTGTCAGCACCAACAGAACACACCAGCCACCAGCCAGCCACATGCTGTCATACGCAGCACCAGCCGCATACATCGCCCCGGCTCCAAGCTCATGTGACTCGATGCAGCCAGTGCAGGACAGCATCACAGCTGGCGCATGAGTGGCGCCACGCATCCCACAGGACTGCCAGTGTCCGCCGACAGATGGAGGCAACGTCGCCACTTGAACTGACATGCGGTACGTGCTGCGCGGTGAGCACTACTGCGTGATGTAGTCGTGATGCAGCAGCTTCTCCGCGGTCCAGCGCTGCTTGAGATCTTTGTCGATGCATGCCTTCAGGAAGCTCTTCTCCAGCGCCGTCAGCTGGCCACCCACGTAGCGGGCACTGGAGATGTCGAGGCGGCAGGTGGGGCTGTCCAGGTCAGCAGCCAGGCAGCGCTGCGCAGCGTTGGGGTCGTCACGCTTCATCCAAGAGCGCACGTCATTGGTCCTGCCCAATAATGAAAGATGAAACGGAGCAGAGCACACTCCATCTTAGCATACATAACAGAAGAAACCACCCAAAACTGTGCCTCAAGCATTCAGTCAAGGCCTGGCATGACATGCAAACATCAGCCTGATGCGCTGAGCGCATGGTGTGCATCCTGCACACAGTCTATCATCCCTGTTGCTAGCCCCCACAGATATGCAACGCACGTCATAATGTGCCGTGCGCGCGGAGCCTGCTGTACCACATGTGCTCACCTCATCAGCGCAACCACAATGCCGCTGCTGTACACGTCAACGCTTTTGTCGTACTGCAGCCGGTGGGTACCAGCTGCCGCGCCGCCTGCTGCACCCCTGGCACAGTGGGCCTTGTGCACTTCTGGCGCCATGTAGCCTGGTGTGCCTGCAATCGTGGATGACGCATCGCCAGCAGCCAGCTCTCGCGCCACGCCAAAGTCTGCAATCTTGACGAAGTAACTGAAGACGTCAGGCCGCTTGCCTTTCCAGTCATCCAGCTTGGGCCCCACCAGCAGCATATTCTCTGCAGCACAAGCAGCACCAATGCAGTAGCAGCAGCAACAGCAGTGACGGCGCAGTTTCTTGGGCATGCACATGGTGAGAATCGGGACCAAACACATGAGAATCCTGGGTTGAACATCGCTGCAGTGTTGCAAGCGCAGCAGATTCAGAGCACTGCGTGTGCGGCCAACTGATGTTAACTAATGGCATGTGCGGCGAGCCCTAACTGCCCCCATACAGCAAGCACGACGTGCAGATAATGCCCAACTGTTCAATCATTGCCTGAATCACCTGGCTTGATGTCACGGTGCACGATGTCCACTTTGTGCATAGACGCCAGCGCACGCACCAGCTGACGTGCAAGGTGCCGTGTCTCCTCGCGCGTCAAGCCAACCTGCTGCACACCACATGCGTTGTTGACTGCACGGATCAGCTGCAAAAGATCTGCCACCATGCAGCTGCACAGCTCTGACACCAGCACTGGCACTTGCAGCTGCTCAATCTGCATGGAGAACTGCCCCCAGCCCTGCACCCGCAGCACACCTGAGCAGAGCTCGTGCTCAGGCGTAGCAGGCAGCCACATGCTGCTGTCGTTGCCCCTAGCAATGCTGGCTCCACGTAGATCGCCCTTGGCCAGCAGCATCAACTGCAGTTCTAGATTGCGCGCAGCCTGCATGTGTCCCAGCTTCTCCTGCATTTCGCGTATCTCATCACACTGCGAGAAGGTGCTGCTGTCACTGACTGCAAGTCTCTGCTGATCCAGCTGCTGGCTCGTCCAGCGCGGCGCGTCCTTGCTCATGCCGCTGTCCCCACTGCTTGTGGAAGTGGCTCTATGCTGCTCTGCTGCTGTGTGCTGGGCAGCAAACGTCTGCTGCTGCAGGCTTGCCTGCGCTGGCTGGCTCTGGTTCTGCTGCTGCTGCTCTGCCTCCGTGCCATTGGTGTGCAGTCTGCTAGCAGCAGGCCCCCCATCAGCAGCTTGCACCCTGCCCTGCTGCTGCTGTGATGCCAGGCCAGGCTGCTGCTGCTGCTGCTGCTTGGCTGCCACTGTAGACTGCTGCTGTTGCTTGCTGAGTGCCTGCCTGCACTGCGTCCATGTCGTTGCCTGACTTCTGGAAGTGCGGACTGTGAACACCTTCATGGCAAACTCTTGGCTGCTGCTGGCACCTGTGCTGCTGCCGTTGCTGCTGGCTGCGCTGCTGCTGTCGGCTGCAACCCTAAGCACCTTGTACACGGTTCCAAAGCCACCTGAGCCCAGCTTCTCCAAAATCTTGTACTCAACTAGCTCTGCGGCTGCACCACTGCTGTTTCTTTCCATCACTGGCAGTGTGACACTATCCTTCTTCAGGCAGTCAACATACTCGCTGCACAAGTCTGCAGCCGCACCCTGCTCGCTGGCAGCTGTAGCATTGGTGGTTGTTGCTGCTGCTGCTGCTGCTGGCATGCTGCCGCTGCTTGCTGCGCTTGCTCCCAGACCCAAAGCACTGCCAGCAGCATCAGCAGCGGCTGAACGTGCTGCTGCTATACTTCCACTGCTTCTACCCAGGACCTGCTCCATTGGGCCCTTGCTGTTCATCTGCTGCACTGGCAGGAACGAGGCCAGCTGCTGCGGGTGTGCTCCCAGCTGCTGAGACAAGCTGCGGCTACCGCTAACAACAGATAGAACTCTGCGGGGATGGCTTGCCGCCGCTGCTGCTGCTGCTGGTGCTGGTGACTGCGCTGCAGCGTGCTGCCACTGCTGCATGCTGCTGGGTGTTGCATTGCGGCCGTTGAGCACCAGCGGCTGCGCAGGTAGCAGCATGGACCCTGCACCGTCGGCGCGGCTTGCTGCGTGCTGCCTGCTGCTGCTGTGTGGGTAGGCGTGCGGCGGCAGCACAGGGTCAGGCGGCAGGTGCTTGCTGTTGCCACGGGTGCGTGCTTGCTTGAGTGGCGGTCCCTGAGAGCAGCGTCAACAGCAGCAAGCACTACAATGTCAACCATTGCAGCACCTGCCTCTGCAGTGCCAGTGCCTTGCTTGAAGCTGTACACGCAACGATTGTCAGCTCATCACCATAGAGCATCAGCAGCGACAATGCCGAGCAGGCAGGGGCTCGTGGTTGCCCACAACATGCCGGGTGTCAGTGCTGCCCAGCAAAGCTGCATCAGGGCCACCACGCGTTGTATTGCAACACAGGAAAAGGACTGATGGCAGCCAGCAACAACGCAGCCCGTACCGCACCTGCAGCTCTATGCCACCTGCTGGCTCGGGTGTAGCGTGCTTGCCAGTATTGACTGCGGTGCCTGCAGGTTGTCTGCCAACCTTCCTGCAGTTGTTCACTGATTGGAAGCTGTGTCCCTCTTTGTAGCTGACCTTCGCCTCGACGTCAGGCATGGTGAGGCCCAGGTGCGCCACAACCTGCGAGAACAGCCCGTGTGATTCACAAAAGCAGTGGCACATATGCAGCAGCATGAAAGAGTCAGCTGGCAAAGTACTGCAAGTCGCAACAGCATCAGAGACCGGGGAGGGGGAGGCAAGGGGCGCGGAAGCCAAATCAACAATTTGGTGCTTGCAGGACAGCTGCTGCTGATGCTGCATGCACACTGGGCAACTGTACTGGTGCTTGCAGAGTTGCTGTGGCTGCACGCGCAATCCGCTCTGGCCAAGCTAGCCCATATGTAACAAGTCAGGTAGCCGGCTGGGTTGCAACACAGGGGTCCCGTGAGCCCATAGCCAATGGGTTGCTCGACCTCGCCCCTCACCTGTGGCAGAATGTCCACTCCCAGCATCTTGCCTGCCCGCAGGATATCACTTGAAGGCTCCAAGCCTTTCCTTTCCATCCACAAGCGGAACATGACATGAGCCAGGGGGGCGCAGTCAGCTGGGCCTATTACGACCTGAACTGGTTTGCTGCTGCTGGTGCGGCGGGCCTTGGTGACTGCCACCCACTGCTGTGGTGCACCCAGCACGTGCTCTTCCTTCTGCTTGCGCTCGACGCTGAGGTCTCGCCTTGTTCCTGCAAGCTTCCACACTGCCTCTGTGCCCTCAAGACTCTGCAGCAGAAACACAACGTACAGCAGCATTGGTGGGTACCCACCATGGCGACTCACGCTGTTGGCCATTCTGTGCACACGCGCGCATCCATGACGCTGCACAGACAACAAAGCAGGCCGAGCGCTGTGTGACGTGCTCTCACCGTGTGTGAAGCGAGCAATGTCAGCAGCGGTTTGGGCTCATGTGCAGCAGGCACGATGTCATGCTCATTCACTGACTCCAGTGTCAACCCTGCAGCCAAGGAGCAGCATGGTGAAGGTGACAGAAGAGGCAGGCTCATAAGCTTGAAATGGAGCTGATCACAGCCCTGCATGATTGTGTGTCAGCCTATTCTTCATTAATGAACACTGTGGTTGAGACGTGCTCAAACTGAACACAAAAGCTGGCACAAACCTTGCACAACACCCACAAGGCGCAAGCTAGGCGTGTAGCAGCTGAACTCACCATTCAGCAGTACCCGATACTGCTTCTGGCCCTCTTCAACTGTCTGCGTGTGTCCCAGATACAACCCAGGGACAGCCTGCGAGCTCCCGGGTACATTGCAAAGCACAGGCTGCTGTACTTGAAGCCCTAGCATGGTGCGTGCTGCTGTTGCACCCGCTGCTCAGCTGCTATGGCCGAATGCCTGCATCAATCTCTGAGGACTAGCATAGTCCGGTAAAATATCTGATTGATGATTTGGCTGTAGCTAACGTGCTGCTCCACCGCAAGCTTGCGGTTGATTAAGCCTGCTGCTGATATTGCTTCACCCTACGCATGAGCGCAGCTCAACATCGTTGAAGGTTTGCGTCTTAGTGCATGCTTAGTGCATAAGCTCGCATCGCAACAAGCATTGCTAAAAGCCAATCATGCAGCGTGCCGTGTGAATCGGTCAACGCTCAGCATTGCTGACTGTATTCAAACTGGTGTCGCGTGACCAATGAAAGGTAATTTGTGTTTAGCGCTGCAGCTGTGGTTTTGATGCAAATGTCTCGCAAAACACGATGACGGCAGTGGGGGGAGCGATGTAGGTCATAGTGCTGGTCAGCTGACTGCATGCTGACTTGGACCGAGTGTCTGAATTGATTCTGGCATAGAATCAACATTTTATAACATTAAAATGAGGCCGAATCGTGGATTTTGTGGCCTGTGGCGTGCTGTGAGATCGTGTATGGTGCTCGGGACTGTGTTCGCAGTCTAGCGTCCGGCATGCCTCACGGCTATGGAGGATAAGCCGAATATCATTTATTGTGTTTATTTTGCGTCTGTTTGTGCAGCTAATGGGCTCTGGGCTGGTACAGATGCAGAGCAGTGCATTCTGCAGTGCGTCCCAGAATGCGGTCACCGCCCAGTGTGAACGACCCCTTGCAAGCAGGGAAACACCGTCCATGCATGTGACCATCCTGTCTGTATACGATTGACAGCACCTGCCGAACACTTTCATGTTTTTCAAGTCAGCTCACTTAGCTGATATGTCCTTCGAACGCGGAAGCTGTTCACCTGCAGCTGTCAGATGTCCACAAACGCAGGGCTACTGGTCTACCCACTAAGAAGCCACACAGCTCATGAGGCTCACACAGATCATCATGAATCGTCAACGGTCAAGTCCCAATGTGCCGAGCATCTCCAGCAGAACAGTGTTGCACACACTTGAAAGCCAGCAGTGACTGACAGCAAATCGGTTACAGGGCTGAGCTAGTGTCAATTTCAATACGATAGAGGATGGCGCTCAGCACGTCGCCACAGACGCCTCAATGCACCCAAAATATGACCTCCATATAACCACCGACAGCTTGGGCTGCATTGAGCAGAGTTTCAAGGCCAACACACTGGCCCCAAGACATGACGGGACACCAACGATTGCACTTATCAGAAGCATATCGAAAGCATAGCAGAATAGTGGCCTTGCATGCGAGGGTGATGTACGGGGTGAAGCACCCCTGCATGCCAACAAGTCATACGTTTTCCAGCAGACATCTATACATCAATCAATCAGGCACACGGCCCTGCAAAAGCACTTGGCACTTGCAACATGTGCAAAGTGCAGGCAGCAGGGACCTCACACATCATCCGCTGGCATACAAAGCAAAAGCATGTGAAACGCAGCAGCACTGTAATTGAGAGGAAAATCCAAGCAAGAGTAAACAGGGGACCATGTGCTTGGATGCACAGAAGGTGACATATGCTGCTGTTGTGCAGCAGCTGCTGGTGTTGATGCACCATGCTCGCATCACGGAGCCGTCTAACCCTTTTGGAAACACCAACAGCTGAAATGCCCTTGATGTGGTATGAGGCAGCACTAATATACTTGATTCGTGGGCACATCCAATGAGAAAAACACCGCGGCGCCAGCACTGCAGTGGCCATGCAGGCGGCTGCGCAGTTCATGATGAGGCATGATGAGCAGCGTCAAGACACGCCGCTGCAAAACAACCGTTCCCATCAACAGCTTGGTCAACTTGTGATGCTCTGACTTTGCGATCACAGCGGCACAACAACAGCACAGATGCGCATCATCTTGTGCAGCGTCAACACACACTGCTGTCATACAAACTTCCATGGGCAGCTCACTTGGCTGATGTGTTTCTTTCTCTAAATCCATCTGCCTATCACCTAAATACCAAAGCGTGGCAACTGGCCTACCCACTAGGAGCCCAACACGGCTCATGAGGCTCAGACAACTTATCAGGCATTCATCACGCAACCACGTTAATGATTTGCCCAGCGCTGAGATATTTTTCTCATCATAAGCACTGTCGGCAGTACAATCATCTTGGGCAGTACAGATATGCCCACTCTGGTCACTCCAAATAAGCAGTTGTACCCATCAGCATCATCGAATCATCAAGCGCCGTCCTGCAGAGCATTTTATCACTCTTAACATCATCGCTGTCATCGCAACACAGACACAGACGAAAATCTTGTCTGCGATCAGACACATCAAACTATGCTAGTGAGCCGCCATGGTGGCTATCGCAGCTGCTGCAAACACCCACTGGCTATCGGCAGAAAACAAAAGCTGTTATAAGAACCCACGCAGGCTGGCGCAGTCATAAGCACCCACTGGGTACATCACTATCACATAGCACACACAGCATGTTCAACTGAGCAACTGGGTGTACTGCCTACATCGCACAGCATGTTCAAGATCCCCCAGCAACAGTCAATCCAACATGTGGCTCAGCATCGCCAGCAAACAGTCTTGCAGACAATACATGTCCAGCAGTCGCTGCCAGCAAAACGGTTAGGAAAGCAGTAGACAAAATCAAACGTCGGACTCTTTAGCAGTGATCAGCATTCAGCATACGCCCCATAGAAATCTTTGTAGCTGCTGATCCCACATGTGGTGCGCTGTGCCAGCAGCACAGTCTTGCACACAATTCAAATCCAGCAGTAACTGACAGCAACACAGTTGAATGAGCAGCAGACGAAATCAAACGCCGTTACGGCGGCCGGACACTTGAGCAGTTATATCCAGTCAGCATGCACACGATATATAACTGTGTGGCGGCTGTGCCAGCCATCGTCGCTGGTCGCGTGCGTGCACGCATTCAGTATCAGTTGTTGCTGCATTATACAGCTGTCACACTTATCATCTCCAGCTCACACTCCCAAAGCCGCACGGCACAACAAACAAACCATCCGACATTCAGCAGGCTGCCCCTACTGCTCCAGCAAACAACGCACTTGGTTCGTAACAGTGCCAGCAAATGGTGGTACTGATCGACATAGAAAATCATCGCAAGCAGCAGTCGCATCTCAATCAAACTGGTGGTTCAGTCACGCTACCTCTGCTACCTCTGCTGGGGCACTAAGCAAAACTTGTGCTCCAAACTGTTGGACATAACAAGCCAAGCACACAGCAATCTCTAACTGGGGGCTCAAACACGCGCTGCTACCCAGGGACTTAAGCAAACTTGTGCTGCACGCTGTGGTTGGCTGCTGTCAGATCCAGCTGGCAGTCCTGCCCAGCTGCCCACTTGTACTGGCCAGCGGCATACTCCAAGACAGCCTTGTACTTGATAACAGGTGTAGCAGCTGCATCCAGGTCTGCGCTGCCCACCCACTTGCCGCCCTCAGCCCACTGCAGAGCCAGCCCACAGCTGACATCCCAGCTGCCCAGGACAGCTGCATCGCCCACCAGCCACACCCGCTGACCAAACGCAGTGGGGCACGCGATGCTGAAGCTGACTGTGGTCTGCTGGGGGCAGGGCTTGCTGCTGCTGCTGCCGCTGCTGCTGTCGCTCTCTGCAGGCGTGGGCCCAGCACTGCTGCTGCTGCTGTCGCTCTCTGCAGGTGTGGGCCCAGCACTGCTGCTGCTGCTAGCAGTGGTGACGGTGCTGCTGCTGCTGCTCGTGGTAGTGGCGGCAGAGCGGCTTGCAGCGTCGGCAGTGTGTGCCTGCATCTCCAGCTGCAGTGTGAGCTGTCGAATCTGCATGTGCAGCTTGGTCATCTTGTACTCGTACATCTGGAGCTGCTGCTCCATGGCGCTGCAATCACAGGACATGTGCAGGAGCGGCAACGTTTAGTTATATCACAAGGGCATGCAGGAGCAGCATGGATCACAGCAGCAATGGCTGGGTAGAACGGTTTGTGCAGCAGCCGCAACAGGTCAGGAGGCTGTGACTACATATTCTGTACATGCAGATGCATCAGTATCTCAACTGCAGGTTCCTGAGCAATATACACTGCTACTACTACTCTCCTATTTTGCTCAAGCAGCACTGCTCACCTTTTGGCTGCCACTGCCGCATCTCGCTCAGCAGCCAGTGCTGCTGTTGTCCTTGCCTCAATGACGTCCTGCACCTCCTCAAGCAGCAGCACCTGGCTGCACAGGGGGTCCAGCTGCAGCTCCATTACTGTGCTGCCGTCACTGTCAACTACATCCACCCAAACACCACTGCTGCTGCTGCTGCTGCTGGGGATAGGCTGCACTGCTGTGCTCTGGTTGCTGCTGCTGTCATCAGCATCTGGGTCAGTAGGTGTGCTGATGAAGTTCACTGCTGGCTGTGCGGCCGAGGCGGTGGGCAGTGCCATTTTGAACTCAGCTGTCTCTGCACCGCTAAACAGCCGGGCGCTGCGGGTTGCTGCACTGCTGTGTGGCTCGTCTGCAAGCTGCTGCTGCAGGTCCGAGTTGCTCGTCCAGCCTGGCTGCTGGCTGGGGAAAATGTTGAAGGGCAGGTCATATGTGCTGCTGTTGGCTGCAGGTGCGTCAGAGAGTGCCCACTGGCGCTGCACTGCTGACTGCTGGAAGTCCTGCAAGCAGCGGTCAAGGGAAAAAGAGGCAGCATGCAAATGTAGTGAGAGGGAAATGTTGCGCAAGCTTTGCATGCCACCCACGAAGAGTTTCTGCCCAAACTGCTGCAACTACTAGCAACTGGTATGCCTGGTTGATGCAGAAGGCAGAACTTGAACAGCGCAAACTCCACCAGCTGCAGGTAGATAAGGTGGCATCACCAGGGTTGAGAAACGCTGCTTGGCTGCGGCTTGGCTCTCACCTGCTTGTCAGCGCTGCTTGCTGCGTCCTCTGCCAGGTCTGTAGCCGAGTTGTTGGCTGGTAGCACCAGTGTTGGCTCAAACGAGGCTGTTTTGATGACGATGAAGCTTGTGTCATCACTGTTGGATAGTGTCGGGGCTGCCACCAGACGCTGCATACACGAAGCAGCAGGGCATTATGTGTGGTAAGATAAATGCTCGATTGCTTGATGCAAAACATGTAAAGTAGCACAGTGCTGCTAATATCCAGTCCAGTTATCCAGCAGGTGCAGGCACAGCAAAACAAATTCGCTGCATGTTCGGTTCGTGGCGGGCACATGCCAGCTGCTGTACTGCGCGACACGCAGCCCGCTACTCCTGCCACACTCAACCCTCGCACCTGCGCAAATGCTTTGATCTTTGGTTGTATATGTGGCCTCTTGTTTTGGTTGGCCTGGCACCTGAAAGCGGGAGCGCGCCTCGAGCTACTTGGCCTCTGTGCTGCGAAGCTGCAGAGGGCCCTGGGACCTTGAAGAGCGTTCATAGTAAAATTAAATGCTTTGATTGTATTATTCCAAGAATGTGAGGACCTCCTGAGCGGTCCGGTTTGCTGTTGTGAAGGGTGCTTGTGCACCTGAGCCTCAGGTGCGAATGGGTGTCATGAAGTCCTGGGCTCCGCACATGCTGACATTTGTAGTCGCAAAAAGGCCGCGGGGTGGGAGGCAACGGATAACATTCTGTAACACCAGCATTATGCGATACCCGATATGAATTTAACCATCACCAAACAAACCGTTTGTCACAACTTTCAAGTAAATATGTCGGTTGAGCACATGAGAGGCAATCAAAGACATCTGTTGGTCTGGTTATGTGTGCACAGTACAAGCTTTATCGTGACTATCAAGCACATGCTGCACACACGTGCGCAATGGGAACCCCGCCCCGGCTATTGGCTGACTGATGAAGCTAGGGCAGCATTGCAGGATAATAATAATCAATCATTGTAAGCCATACCTTTCGGCATCGGCAACCGCGCCTCACCCACTGGGGAGGCGGAAAGCAGACTGATTATTCTCTCTATTTTCGGTGTAAGGTAGACCACCCAGACCCTTACACCCCTTCCTAGGCAGCATGTGGGAATCACCCCATACGGTGGACTGCATACCTAGCAGGGCCGGTGTGTATATAGCCAGCAATCGACGGAGTCCTGCGGAGAGTCGCGAGGACATTAGCAGCATCCTTCCTTCATTGCATTGCAGGATGATGGGATATCATCTGCAGGACCGAAGCTGCTGTTCCTGGTAGGCTGCTGCAGCTGTCACAGCTGCTGCGCTGCGGAATACACTTGACAATAGCACACCAGAAGCGATACGAAAGGTTACAACAGCACACCAGAAGCGATACAAAAACATCAGTTAGACGGCATACAAACTGATGCATATGAGCCTCAATCAGGTCATACAGCATGCAGCAAACACGATAAGCTCAACAACCTGCCATGTAGCTGCCAGCACACATGCACCTCCTCAATGCGCGGCAGAGGATAAGGGTCAGGCAAAGTAACTTTGTTTAGCGCACGCAAATCCACGCAAAGGCGCAAACCACCATTAGGCTTCTTCACCAAAACAACAGGACTCATCCATGCGGATTTGCTGCGCCGAATAACACTTAAATGCATGAGGCGCTCCAACTCAACTCGTAGCCACAAAGACTCATGATGACTCAACTTGTAGGGACGCTGCGTCACCGGCTCAGCAGAACCAGTGGGAATGCAGTGAAAGATCCCTTTTTCATCAGGCACACAGCCCAGAACTGTATCATCAACTGCAAAAATGTCACCGTACAAGAACAACAGGGCTTGCAGCTTTTCAAACCGCTGATCAGACAGATGCGGGTAGGCATCACGCTGCAGCCGTAGTGCTTCCAACAGCGCATCACGCTGCTGAGCATCACCACAATCAGAAGAAGAAGAACCCGGCGAGGATGGCGCACCCTCCGGCATAAAGCAGAACTCATCATCATCAGACATCAACTAATATAATAACGAACAAGGGGGGTTTTGTGACTATTACAACACAAACACGCTGCTGCTGCGCACCACCTCAGCCCGCTGCTGACAACAGTGCCCCCACGGTGAGGCCCCTGCCGTGGCAGCGGTGCCGGTGCACTGTGTAGCGCGCTGGGATGGCAGAAGAAGGCACCCAGGAGGCGCGCTGATACTCAGGCACGTACTTGGGCGGCGGCTGGTAGCCTGGCCGGGCGTACTGTGCCGGCACAGGAATGGAGAGGAACTTGCCTGCCTGGCGGTTGTTGATGCTGCGGGGGATGAGCCGGGCAGCATAGGCGTACAGGAAGTCCAGCCCCAGGGTGATGTTGAAGTTGGCGTCCTCCATCACCAGGAAGTGCGTCGGGTACACACCAGGCCCCAGGCCCACAGGCACGTTACGCAGCACATACTGCGCTGCTATGTTGACAGGGCCGGCAAACAGGCCAACGCGTATGGCCTCACTGAGCTCCAGCAGCTCGCAGGGGCTGCTAGGCTTAGACAGGTATGGCACCAGCCGCTGTGCCTCGCTGAGGCGCATCACGCTGTGGCCACAGCCAGGGTCCACAGTGATCTCCGCAGCGGAGCCACAAATGTCGCCGCTGACCTGCATTTGCTCTGCTATGATCAAATCAACTGCCTCAGTCGCTAATGCGTGTAAGGGCTGCCGCTGCTGCCACTCGCGCCGCTGCCGCCTGCAGCTGCGAGGAAGGGCCGCCCAGCACCCGACTGAATGAAGGGACCAAAGCTGCTGCTGCTGCTGTGCGCAGCAGCCATGTGGCCGCCGCTGATGCTATCGTTATGCGCAGCGCCCATGGGGCTGCTGCTGCCGCTGCTGCTGCTGCTGCATGCAGCAGCTACCAAACTGCTGCTGCCGCTGCTTCTTTCATCAACCAAGGAGCCGACCAGCGCTGCTGCTGCTATCATGCCCCCTGACGGCTCTGTGTGGTGTAGTTGTACATCTGGCTCTGACCATCAACACACAATGGCAACATATCACAACGGCAACAGCCGCAGTGCCACAACAGGCTGCAGCTTAGCGCATGGCCCTGTCGAAGTCACCATGGGGGAGCACCTGGCGGGAGTTCTGGGTGAGGACAGAGCTGACAAATCACCGCGGCACACGAAACCATCATCACGCACATTGATGAATGCCTCCAACTTTGTAGAGCATCACCTCACGTTCTTCCGCACTTTCCCTCCATCAGCATGGACAAAGTAGCGTCCCGCAGCATATTCAGTTGCAAAGCATTTTACAAATGCATCCAACACATGCATCCACACAGTGAGGGGCTGCTGATTCGATGCATGCTGCATGCTTTGACGGCAGAAGCAGCTGCATTGGCATCCTGTGAACGCACACAAGCTCATATGCAGTGTGTACACACCAGCACCTGCGTGGTCGCCTTCATCAACAACCTGGTGCTCAAAGCAGACCTTGAACCATTGCTGCCGCATTTCACCCCAAGCGAGGTCGAAACTGCTGGTGATGCACTTGCCTTGCTCAACACTTCTGTTATGCAAGCTGACAAATGTGCAAGCTGACAACCCCACTGGCCAATTGCAAGCCAACAACAAGCATGCATCTGCACAATTGTGCTACAATTCACGTGCTGGCGCTATCAGCTGGAGGGGGCTGAGCTGGCAGCAGACTGCCGCCACATAAGCGGATCATGATGCAGGGGCTGTTGTACAAATCAGTGGCTATAGTACACGTCAAGGTCATGGTCACAATGCAATGCACACGCCAACTGCTCAGCACTGCTGCAGCTGAGGCAAAGCAATGCACTGCTGCACATTGCTTCTGCATGCGTGCACACTTGATTTAGGTGGGTGTCAACAACACAAACACACATGATTAAGTCATGCCGATGCGGGCAAGCAAAGCAGCGTAGGCAAACAACACCGTGCGCCTGCTGTTGACTGACCCATGCTGCCTCAGGCAACCTCGAAGTGATAACGTGATGCAAATGCAAACACATGCAAAGACGCACAACAATCAATGGCTGCTGCTGCAGGTTTGTGCTGCACAAGGTGTGCTGGTATCCTTGGCAGTGCGGTCTGTGTCTCTTACACAAACTACTCTACACAAACATGCAGCCGCAGCCTGAACCTGGAAAATCACAATGTTAACAAAACACCTTACACGTCAATAACCACAAACAATGTCCCATATGACAAGCTACAACACGCCTGTAGTAACTAATGGAGCATGCCACCAGGCCATGCAAGCGAAGCATTTTGCTGTGTGCACATGCCACGGGGCACAAAGCGATGCAAAGGGGCCAGCTAAGGGCCAGCCCAGTTTCTTGATTAGAATATCCTTGCCAAAGCAGTTTCACCAGCTCTCCTATCATTCTGAAGTGGCAACAGCAACGGCAGTGGCGGCAGCTGCCATAAAGGCAACGTGCCTGGCTGGTGCATCCTATATGGGGTATGCTGTGAAACACATGCACATGGCTGTCACTGCACATACCAACCATTGACAATTGTTCATGATAATGATGCTGCTGCCATCGTAGGTGTACCCACCCTGATGCCCCACAATGTCAGGAACCCTCCCATAGCTGCTGCTGCTGCAGCCCCAGCAGTGCTACCACCATAACGGCCTATCAAGCTCCTGCTGCTGTAGAGTGGCTCACAATGTCAGGAACTTGCCTGCACATGCTGGCTTGCTGTCCTGCACTAGGACCAGAAGGAAGACAAGCGTGCTGCTGCAGGTGGCCAGCCTGTTGTCAAGCCTGCACCCGTGCTGTGGCTGGACTGACCTTCAGGTGTAGTGCACTTGCTGTCCCAGGTGACTCACTATCTCAGGGCTCTCCCACAGCTGCTGCTGCAGGTCAAGTGGAGCAACCACCACAGCCGCCTCCTTAAACTGCCTTCCGCTGCTGCTGCTGCTGCCGCTGCTGGTGCCTGCATCTATTCCCAGCCCTGCCACGCCCCCTGCAAGCTTCGCATTGAGTGCGTCAGCCTCTGCCTTTGAGACAGCCTTAGATGGCGCATAATGGTAGTCGCTGGCTGATCCGTACTGCAATGCATCCAGCAGCCGGTGTAGGGTGTAGCTGCGGGTGAAGCGCCGCAGTGGGGACAGCAGGATGTGGCCCACTGTGTAGGCTGCCAGGGCTGCAAAGTGGCCAAACCATCCAAACAGCATCTTGGGCCCAATCTGCAGGAAGGACAAAGCGCACGAGGTTTTGCGTGAGGTTATTACACGCTGAAAACATGAAGAGGATCAGGGTGTTGGCCGATAGCATGCCGTGGCCAAGCCAGCCAAACACCAAACTCCAGGCAGATCTGCAACGGACACAGCGCGCAAGTTGATGCTGGATGTTGTCAGACACTTGCAAGTTGGAGGGGAACAGGCACTGTCGAGGCTGCAGTTGCTGGAGAGTATAGCAAGGCCGGCTGATGTGATGAAAGTTGCAGGATTCTGCTGGCTCAGCAGCTGCATGCTGCCAGTGTGCAAAGGATTCAGCCCAAAACCAGCACAGCAATGGAACGAACGACAGCTGCCTGTACGTACCTGCAGCAGCACCCTGCTGCTTACTAAGGGCTTAGCAAACATCATTTCTGTCATGGTCAGCCCCAGCGGCAGCAACGGCCAGCAAAACACCAGACATACAGCACTCGAACAACCACAAGATCAAGGCCCCACCTGAAGTACACCCGGCTGATCACCAGAGGGTTTGCAACATCATTTCTGTACGGTCAGCCCCAGCATCAGCAACAGCTACCTAATCACACTGTCCCCCAAACATCTGGGTACAAGCAGAAGCCCGCAAGCACATATATTGCAACGCTCTCACCTGCAGCAGCACCCTGCTGATCACCAAAGGTTTGGCAAACATCATGCCAGTCATGGTCAGCCCCAGCGGCAACAACAGCCACCCAGCTGCACGATCTACGAAACATCTGGGTGCAAGCAGGAACTCAAAAGCACATCTCATGCAGCACCCTCACCTGCAGCAGCACCCTGCTGATCACCAGGGGCTTACCGAACATCATGCCCGTCATGCTCAGCCCAGCGGCACCAACACCACCAGATGTACAGAACCCAAACAACCCCAAACACCAAGTCTCACCTGTAGCAGAACCCTGCTGATGACGACAGGTTTAGCGAACATCATGCGTCATGGTCAGCGGCAGGAACAGCAACAGCCAGCAAAACACCAGACATACAGCACTCATACATCCACACAACATCAAGCCTCACCTGCAGTAGCACCCGGCTGATCACCAGAGGGTTCACAAACATCATTTCTGTATGGTCAGCCCCAGCGGCAGCAACAGCCACCTAACCACACTGTCCCCCAAACATCTGGGTACAAGCAGAAGCCCGCAAGCACATATATTGCAACGCTCACACCTGCAGTAGCACCCGGCTGATGACCAGGGGCTTAGCAAACATCATGCCTGTCATGGTCAGCGCCAGCGGCAGCAACACCTACCCAACCACACTACCTACCGAATATCTGGCTACAAGCAAAAACCTGGAAGCGCATTGTTTGCACCGCTCTCACCTGCAGAAGCACCCTGCTGATAACCAGAGGGTTCGCGAACATCATGCCCGTCATGCTCAGCCCCAGCGGCAGCAGCTGCAACAGCCAACAAACCCACCAGACGTAAACGACCCCAGACACCATTCCTCACCTGCAGCAGCACCCTGCTGATGACCAGGGGCTTCGCAAACATCATGCTAGTTATGGTCAGCCCCAGCGGCAGCAGCTGCCAGCAACTCTACCAAACATTCAATTCCTATTCGACTACAAACACCAAGTCTCACCTGCAGCAGCACCCCACTGATCACCAGGGCCTTCGCAAACATCATGCCATCATGGTCAGCGCCAGCGGCAGCAACAGCCAGCAAAACCACCAGACATACAGCACTCAAACATCCACACAACACTGGTTCGCACCTGCAGCAGCACCCTGCTGATGACGAGGGGCTTAGCGAACATCATGCCAGTCATGGTCAGCGCCAGCGGCAGCAACGGCAACAGCCAGCAAAACCACCAGACAATTTGGTACCTGGGACAACCCCAAACACCAACTCTTACCTTACCTGTAGCATCACCCTGCTGATCACCAAAGGCTTAGCAAACATCGTGCCAGTCATGGTCAGCGCGAGCGGCAGCAGCAGCCAGCAGATCCACCAGACATACAGCACTCAAACATCAACACAACACTGGTTCTCACCTGCAGCAGCACCCTGCTGATGACGAGGGGCTTAGCAAACATCATGCCAGTCATAGTCAGTGCCAGCGGCAGCAGCTGCAGCGTGTCCTGCAGGAAGGGCTTCAACACGCGCTGCCCCAGCAGCAGCATCACACCAAAGTTGGCCTCAAGCAGCGCATTGATGTGGTTGGACGGCAGCAGCGCAAGCTGCTGCAGCCAGCTTAGCCGCAAGCTTGACTGAGGTTGAGGCTGCTTGGAAGTTGCGTTGTTGCTACTACTGCTGCTGGTGGTGGTGGTGGTGGGAGTGGGGGTGCTGGGTGGTGTTGCAGTGGTGGTGGTGTGCGTAGGTGCCTGATCACTGCTGCTGTTGGTGCTGGGTGCAGTTTGGGCTGGTACAACAGCTGCACTGACACCAGCACCGTTGCCAATAACTGTCCAGTGCGGCTCACCGCTGCTGCTGCTGTGCGCAAGAGCGCCGCCATTGCTGTGGCCGTTGCTGTGACCATTGCCGCTGCTGTGCTTTCCGTTGCCGTTGCCGATGATGTGAGTGCTGCTTTGGCCATTGCTGCTGCTGAACGCCCCATTGCCATAGCTGTTGCTGCTACTGTGCACCCAATTGCTGTAGCCGTTGCTGTGGCCGTTATCATGACCATTGCTATGGCCATTGCTGCTGCTGTACACTCCACTGCCATTGCCATTGCCGTTGCTGTGGGTGTTGCTGCTGCGGTACAATGCACTGTCATTGCCACTGCTGTTGCCATTGCTGCGGCCGTTGCTGCTGCTGCTGCTGCCATTCAGCTGGTGACCTACACTGGGCAACACCACATAGCTGTTGCCACCAAGGTTGCCACCATGGCTGCTGCTGAAGTGCACGCTGTCACTGCTGTCAACCAATGGCATAGCATGAACACTGCCATTGCTGCTGCTACTTACGCTAGTCCCACTGCTGCTGCCAACAGCAGCAGCAGCCACAGGACTCCGTGCCACACCCTGCTGCTGCTGCTGCTTGGGCTGTAGCTGGCCCACCCCTACGCTCATCGAGCGCTGGAACAGCATCGCAGCCGACAGAGACGGCTGATAGGGGTGGATCCACGCCAGATCCGTTGTTGAGAGCTTGCTGTCCTTGAGTGCGTGTGCAATGGCGCTGCTGAAGCGTGGTAGGTGGCGCAGCATGGTGCCAAAACCGCCGAATGACAAGGGACTTTGTGTGGCGCTGGCGTCACCCAGCTGCAGAATGCGGTCAAAACCTGCGAAGGAAGATAACAAAGCAAATACGGATGAGGAGTTGGCAGGCGTAGGCAAGCAGTGCAGATGGCAAAAGAGACCGGAAGTTGGAGATGTGCAGGTGGCGCAGCATGGTGCCGAAACCGCCAAATGAGAGCGGGCTCTGTGTGGCGCTTGCATACCCAGCTGCAGAATGCGGTCGAAACCTGCAGATGCAAAAATGGTGAAGCGAATGCGGATGAAGATTTGGCAGCGGTCGGCAAACAGTGTAGTAGAAAAAGGGATTAAGAGTGGGGGGGGGGTGGAGGCAGGTGGCGCAGCATGGTGCCAAAGCCGCCAAATGACAGGGGGCTCTGTGCGGCGCTTGCATCAACCAGCTGCAGCAAGCGGTCAAAACCTGCAGATGCAAACACGGCAGAGCAAATGCAGATGAGGAGTGAGCAGCCGTAGGCGAGCTGTACAGGTGTTGCTAAAGGGACGCAGAGTTGGAAGACGTGTAGGGCCATATGGCGCAGCATGCTGCCAGAACCACGGAAAGACAGCGGGCATTGTGAGCCGCTTGCGTCGCCAAGAACGCAGTCAGCGGCACTAACAATGCATGCCAGCACGCTTCTATCTCACTGCTGTGTCCGCTGCCTTGTTCCTGCGCTCCGAAAGCCTACCATCAGACACACCCACCCTACCTGGTTTGAGAGGGGAGTCGGCGTAGCAAGGGAAGCCTCCAAACAGCACGCGCTAGAACTTCAGCGCATCAAGCCCGCCAGGCTCCAGGCCTTGGTACGCAGGTAGCAGCACTGACATTCAGACAGCACGCTTCTATCTGATTGCTGTGTCCGTTGCTGTGTGCATGCGCTCCAAAGCCCTGCCTCTACATACACTATTCAATCTTTCTTGAAATTGCTAGTGATCCACCCACCCTACCCAACCTACCTGGCTTGAGTGGCGAGTCAGCATAACAGGGGAAGCCCCCAAACAGCACGCGCTTGAACTTCAATGCATTGAGCCCATCAGGCCCCAGGCCTTGGTATGCGGGCAGCAGCGCAAAGTAGGCATCCAGCAGGCGCTCGAAGGTGGGCCTGTCGGGGTGGGCATCGCTGTACGCAAACATGTAGGTGGTGCGCGCGCTGCCGCCATCAGCAGGGAAGGCCTCCCAGAAGAGCTGCAAGAATGTGGCAGAAGCGATTGAATAAAGAATATATGCTTAGCAATTGAAGAATGAATAGATGCGTACATCAGCGAGTGCAGCTTATAACATGGTTGTCTTTGTGGTGCAGGGTTGAGGAAGAAGATCATGCAGTGAGCAATGAGGCTTCCTGAGGGGAAGCAGCAGCACGAGACAGGCGCTCAAAAGTGGGACCCATCGGGTGGGCATTGCTGTACGCAAACATGTACGTGGTGCACACACTGCTGCCATCAGCAGAGGAGGCCTCCCACAACAGCTGCACGCACAGACCCTTGACTGACAGAAAATATCATCATGCCGCCGCGGACACAGTGTGAGGACACAGTGTGAGGACACAGTATGAGGACACAGTGTGAGGACACAGTGTGAGGACACAGTGTGAGGACACAGTGTGAGGACACAGTGTGAGGACACAGTGTGAGGACACAGTGTGAGGACACAGTGTGAGGACAGCATGTGTGTCTGCCGCAGATGTTGTAACCTGGCAGCTCCTGTGCTTCCCTTGTCTACTGGTGGTGCGCTGTGGGTGCAAACAGGGCCGTCCTCTCAACGATGCTTGATGATCGTGTACTGCACACCCTAAATAACTGCTGCACTCAGTAGACAGTAGTTAGCTGTGTGCTCACCTGCATATCTGCTGATGCATCCGTGATGGTGGTCAGCAGGTCAGCGCTGGTGTTCAGCTCAGCAGGGAAACCTGGCGGCAGCAGCAGCAGCAAGAAAAGGCAGGTATCAACAGCTTATGTGAAGGAGGTTAGCGCTGGTGTTGAGTTCAGCAGGGAAACATAGCAGCAGCAGCAGCAGCTGCCCCCCCCCTCTACACATGACTGCTAGTGCAGTAGCTCCTGACACGGCATCATCGTGCCTCACCTGTTGCGCAGCCTCCCACCACCAGCACCATGCCGTCTGGCTTGGCCCTGCCCCGCATCTGCTTCGCAATGGTGCTGTAGTGGCCTGCAAGAGTAAAAGACAACGCCAGCAAGCAGGATAAGACATGTGAGGACAATTACGTGATGCATGACAACACATTCCAACAGCGCTGTAATGGCCTGCAAGAGTAAATCAGAGCGCCAGCTAGCAGATCAGCTACACTGGACTGCTGCTGCTCTGCACACATAAATGCTCATGGTACTTGCAGGCACGACTTCAAGGCAGCCAATACACAAAAGAACATTGCACACTGCACAGCCCGAGCAGGTGTGGCGGCACACCGCTACTGTTCCAGCGCACAATGCAGACCCCACAATGCAGACAGCAAGCAACCACGCACGCACACCGCATTGCCGTGCATCCCAGATCATCTGAACTCACCCATGCAGTCCAGCAGCAGGCTGCAACTCAGCTTGGAAGGTGCCTTGCGCCTGCCACCTGCGGCTGCAGCACCCCTACTGCCAGCCGCCTCATCACTGGCGCTGCTTTCACCTTGCTGCTGCTGCTGCTTTGCCTGTTGCTGCTGCTCTTTGGTCAAGCCGTTTGGGCGGTTGGTGTCTCCAACACCCACTGGCGCGTTCGCTGCACTGACCAAGGTGGCGACAACGCCGTCGGGGCATATGACAGCTGATTTGAACTCGGTCTGCTCGTAGATGACACCTCCGCAGGCTTCAAAGCGGCGCCTTAGGCTAGCGATGAGAGACATGGGGCTGACCCCGATGTTGAGGCAGTCCTGCACCCTGCAGCATGTTCGGATGTCAGACAGTACGGGGCAGGGCACATGACAACATGACAGAGTGATGGAGCAGATGTTGGCTAGCAATAAGTGACTTGGGGCTGACCCCGATGTTGAGGCAGTCCTGAACCCTGCAGCATATTCGGATGTCAGACAGTACGTGGCAGGACACGTGACAACATGACAGGAGTGATGGAGCAGATGTTGCGCTGCACATCGAGTGGGGATTAAATCCGATGCGTACTACGGATCACCCTTGCCCCCATAGCCATGCATCAGCTGACAGGGTACACACATGCCACACAATGGAGCGGTGCTTCCTCTTTCTTCCGCTCCAGTTGGGTGCGGGGCCGATGGCGTTGATGCTATGATGCAATGCTATGGCTTGATGTAACATGATGATGATGATGACGATGATGATGCCAAACAATGCAACCCCTGATAGAAGCACGTCAGCTGTTCGCATGCTCACCAGAGGGGGTCTCCTCCTTTGAAGCCCACGCGCACAGGGTTGAAGTCCGACACAATGGCTGCGTCCAACTCAGCCTGGCTCAGCAGACCCATGTCCACAAGCACCTGGTTGCAGCAACAGCAGCAGCAACGGCAGAAGCAGCAGCAGAACAAGTGGTTGATGTTACAACTCACAGCATCATACCATAGTAACAAATGTTGAGTGGCACCACATCTAAACCACCCCACGACAACAAAGTGACCAGCTGCAGCTGGTGCCTCACCTGGAACTCGTGCCTGCTGCTGTTCTACTCCTGCATGCGCCCCTCCACAACTGCCACCCTGAAGCCCTGCCGCTGCTGCACAACCCCTCGCCCTGCGCTCACCCTAGCAAACAGCCTGCTGCCGTTGCACCCGCAAGCCAATGCACCGTGCCCTCGCCAACCTCATGTGTTAGCACCCGCCTACACAGGAATGCTCACCTGGCACTCGTGCCTGCTGCTGTTCCACTCCTGTTTGCGACCCTCCAGAAGCAACACACCCAAGGCTGCGCCCCCCCGGGCCTCCCTCGACAAACAGTCACAAAGATGCTCACCTGGCATTCGTGCCTGCTGCTGTTCCACTCCTGTGTGCGCCCCTCCACCAACCGCTTCTCCACCACCGCCACCCTGAAGCCCTGCCGCTGCAGCGCAAGCGCTATCACAATACCCAACACGCCCCCACACATCACAACATCAAAGTCGGGCTGCACTGATGACGCACCACTGCTGCTGCTGCTAGACGTGCTGGCGCTTGCTGCTGCAGCTGCAGCTGAAGTGGCGGCCGCAGCAGTAGCGTCTAGATGTTGAAGGCCTGCAGGACGCGGGGCTACTCCAAAGCTTGGGCTACGCTGCATACTGCTGCTGCTGATGTGGATGCTGCTGCTGAAATTGTTGTTGCATGCTGGCAGCAGTGTAGCAAAGGGCTGGCTGCTGGTGGTGATGACTGTGGGGCCTTTCTTGTGAGGCTCGTGCTTCTGCTGCTTCATGGCCTGTTGGTGGGTGAGCAGACAGTTCATGCGGTGATTGTGAATCCAACCGTCTGGGCGGTTGCAATGAGTACAGCTGTAGTGCCTGGCTGCATGTACTGATCGCACATCAGCTGCAAATGCAGCAAGTGTGCTGATGTTGCTGGGCTGTTGATCTGTTGAAGCAAGGAGCGCGTCTGTAGTTTGCTTGCAGGACAGTTGCTGCGAGTGGACCCAGTTGGTTCCGCAGGCTGCCTGCTGGCTGGCACCACAGGGCATAGAGCACAAGTGTGTATAGTGTTGGGTGCTGCATGCCACGGCCATAGCTGCATTGCAACGCTCAGCACCTTGCACTCAAACCGTACTGAGCAACCGCTGAGCTGTCGTCCGCCGCACCCACAGATGCACCCAAACACACATATCATTGGCAGGCTAGCTGCCATGGTCGAAGTTTTTGTCCCCCTGTTTGACGCTGCCACGGTGCGGCCTAGGGCACAGCAATGCAGTCCTGCAAGCATCAACACATGCGCGTGGCGCGCACCCACCTTCCAGTACGCCTCTGTTGCTTTCAGGAATGCCAGAGGGTTGCCTTCAAGGTCAGGATCTGACAGTATTGCACGTGCAAGGCCATTGCCATGCAGCAGTGCTTGCTCTGCTGCTGTTGTAAGGTCATCCGGCAATGCAGTGGTACTGCCTGCAGGCATGTGCTGCGCTGCTGCAGGCTGCTGAATGCTAGCAGCTGCGTGTTCTGCTGACGTGTTCACCAAACGACTGGAGTCTGCGTAGTTTAGGCGGACTGGCCTGTGTGCACGCGGGGTCGAGTTTGCTGACAGCAGCAGGCGTTGGCTGAAGTGCTGCTGCTGGCCGCAGGACCCTGGAAGGGGTTGGTGCCGCTGCACCCCACGCAGAGAGGGTACCATAGGAGGTAGTTTGACACCCCGCCGGCGTTGCTAAGTGCTGCGTGGGCTCTTCCAAGCTGATAGCGGGACACCAAACAACCAACGTCGTTGAACGCACGAACGTTGCTCAACGTCAAAGTAATGAGACTGAACAAACCGCAAAATCAATAAGCACATTGACGTCTGGGGTGTGACCGGTGAAGTAATGGTTGGCTCAGAGGGTGTCAGGCTGTTTCACCACAGAGAAGCAGCAGGGCCGAATGTTCGTACCGAAGAAAGATCGTTTACAACGCATTTGTAGCGTCAACGACTGTATCGAGCTCGACGTTGGGCATGTCACACAAACGTCGTGCCACCTAAAAGCCTGCCCTTGCTGGGGCTCAGGGCTTGAGGCCTGTCATTGCTGTGCAGCCAACACTGTGCTGAGCGCTGCTTGCAACTGCGTTTGCTTCTGACTTGTTGCAAGCTGTTACATCCAACCAAGACCACACAATGTAGTCTTCACTAGCGCTGAGAGGTTTGCAGCAGCAGGTGCTACGTAGCAGGTATTTACCTGCATGTAGTACCTTCGGAGGAGCTCCAGCTGGAGCCCTGCAGGCTTGACGCCCGGCAAGTGCCACGAACGTGCATTCGCATTGAGCCGTGAGTGCTGTATTTTCAATATTAACAGGCGGCTGGTTCCCTAACCCCTACCTTCCCCAAGACAAAGAAGCCCGACAGAGTTTCACTGGCCGGCCCTACCTGGTAATCCTGTTTTTATTTGGAAATTCTAATTTCATCTTCACAGGCAGCTCACTGAGCCCGTGCATTGCTGTAATGCATGCCTTTCATGCAAAGTATGAAACAGTGTGCACATTCCCGTGAAGCTCAGTGTAGCAGGTGATTGTGCTTTCACAGTGGCGTCAGGTTTCTTCCCTCCCTATCCACTGCCATCAGCCACACAACCCTGCAGCTGGAACGGCCATGGGGCTTTCTGGTATGCTTGCGCCGCTCCACAACAAAGCGCCAGCAAAGTGTTGGTGCAAACAAACACCAGGCCACAACGAACTGCGCCACAACAAAGCCAGAAGGTGCCAAGGTGTTGGTGCAAGCAAACCTTACATTTTGCGGGAATCGTGCCTGTAGGCAGCACGAATAGTACCACCAGACTACACATCAGACTCTCGGGGGCCATACGCCCTGTCGCACAGAAGCCTGCACCACACTGATATCTGTTTGTTACATTCGTGAAATGACAACAGGTTGTGGAAGATGATGGTGCTTGATGGTGAGTCAGCAGTAGGGACAGGCCTGATCCTAGGGTTGCAACTCATGCTGAATGCATATCAGCCTCTGTGCCAGCAGAAGCACAACTCATGAACTTTCAACTTGTTGAAGAGCAGCGCAGCATTCTGTACAGACATGTGTCCATAGCATGCCTGCAGCCAAAAGCTGCGAAGCAGGTTCCAAATGGCAGCCAAACAACTTGCATGGATGGATACACAAGCACAAAACATTGCCAGCATGTCCGAGCAAATGACACCATTATTCACGGCGGCTTGTAGCTGTGCAACAAACTTCCGGCAGATGGCCCACATTTTGGCCAGATGCATGTACTACATGTTGGCAACATAGAGTATGCATACAGTTTGCCTGCAGGCTTGCTAATGTGGACAATACCGTTCCGCCTGCACATGCATGCACCATACAGCAACCAGCAACTTGCTTGCAGGAAGGGGAGCAAACCATTGGCGTATGGTGTGTAATATCACCATGAACATGCTGTCCATCAACAGCTGGGATTCCTGGACGCAACGCCTCTGACAGATGCATTGTGCATGTTGGCATACGCAGTGAAGGTGACAAACAACATTGCAGCCACACATGCCGCATCAATGGTGATGTGCATCATGTTCATTAACCTTCTCATGCTTGCTCAACATGCAGCACAGCAGCAAAAGCCCACAAAGCAGCAGGCAAACAGCCAGTGCTGCTGCGTAGAAAACTGCCCTGGCATACGCCATCAACACAATGGTAGAAGCACGTCAGGCTACCTTATTGTCACACATACCCTCCTGCAACTGACGCGGGTTTCCAGTGTGAATACACCACGCGCAGCTCGATCAATCAAGCAATCACACATTCATTCACTTCCTCTTCCTTTTGTCACAGTCAGTATCGTTGACATCGTCAGCATCCGGAGTGTCTCACATGTCGTCAAGATCGGGTGTATCAGCAGGGCACGGCAGGACTGCAGGCGCAACTGCAGGCGCAGCAGGCGCAGCTGCAGGTGCCGCAACAGCTTGCGCCAGCTTGCGCATGCCGTCAACTCCAGCTGACATAATGGAGTGCTGGAGTAGCTTGTGAGAAGCACGGCCCATGCTGGATGCTGCAGCCGCATCTGGCAGGCTTGCCACGCCGTGGATGAGCAGCAGGGCCAGCATGGCCACCGCGATTGTGGCAGTAGGGCGCGCCACGGGAGCAGAAGGTTGAGTTGCAGGTTGGCTACAAGCTGGGGCAGGGTGGTGGAAGGGCAAGCAGCAGCAGCAGCAGGTGCAAGGCAGGTGGTCAGGTGTGTCTTGCAGTTGATCAGCTCGGAAGCTGCTTTTTCTCCTCAGATGACTGATGGCTGCCTGAAAGCTGCTGTGGTATGCTACAAAGGCTGCATGCACAAGCAAGACCAACCATGCACATGTGATGTGGCTGTGCTGCTGTTGCCAGCTGCCAGCACACAGGGTGATATACATGTTATGCCAGTTGTTACAGGATGTATGCTTTATCAATGTTGCCAGCAGTTGTTGCGAAACACAGATACGACTTTGGAGCACTCACTAGGTGGTCAGCTGACATGCTCGGCCTCTGCTTGAACTGCGGGTGAAGATTTCTTGCAAACGGCACGCTGTAGGCTTATGTACACCGCTCGGCGTGTTCACTAGATGTTCCCGTGACAATGACTCGTTTGAAGCTCGCGGCTTGGAGTGCGATTGACCTTCATGACAGTTATGAAGGCGCCTCGCAGGCCGCAGCTGGAGGACCAAAAACTCGGAATGCCAATGCTCAACATATTCATTACATCTACGAACAACTGATATCCCACTTCAATTCATCCAAGCGGCTAAAACCGGTGGAGAAGCGTGCATGAGCTTGTCCAATGATAAACCCCAGTCACGCAGTGACGACATGCACTGCCAGCACTGCTGAGCAGAGCGGACTGGCGTGACAGCTTACACAACCGATTTCGAGCTCATGACCCACTTGCTAGGCATATCAGGGTGCGATGCTCAGGCAGTTGAAAGTCAGCAGGCTGCAATGTGCAGTCACATGGGCTGCAGCGGATGCCAGCGGCACGTCCAATGAGCTGCTGCCAGAAGCTCTTCTGACACAGTTGGCGCATGCCGGCTTAGCCGTGTGTTTGGTACCCGCAGTCAGCTTTATAGCTTGCAGATCATCATGGTCTGTTTGTTTGTTTCCTGGCTTCTTGCCAGCACAATGTACAGCACTGATTGCATGATGGCCCATGTGATGATCACCACAAGAAGTCAGGATCGTGCCAAACGGCAGCAGGACCTTAAGAATGCAACAGCTTTGTACTGCAGCGGTGACAACATCCACTTTTGCACACTGTGTGCATGGGACGGCACAGGAAGTCAACTCATCTGCCTGCTTGTTACATGGTGGTCAACTTGACAGCAACTGCACTGCTGTAACAGGCAGACTTCAAGACACGGCGATACATCCATGGCCAGTTGATGGGGTTCAAAACTGTTCTGCATACCGTATGCACCGGGTGAATGCACTTACCTGAGAGCCATCTGGCAGGGGGGGTGGCAGCCTGACAGTTGCTCTATCATATGTCACATGCATATGCTGACTTAGCTCAACTTGGAAGTGTGCACCCTGGCCTGAGTGAGAAAACCTCACCACAACTCATGGTGCATGCACGGGTGCTGCCTTGAGTATATACTCACAACAACTTTATATCATGCACAGCAACAGCACACCATGCCGCAAACAAGGCTGACTGCAAGGCAGGTAACATGACCTTTTATTCTTAGCTGCACGCAGCGGTGTACATGAGAACAGCGGCTCAGGAGCATCGCAATGCTGTGGCCTGTAAGCCACAATTGATAACCTGGCGCGCAAACTTTGCGTAGTCACTACGTACGGTACTAGTTGTGTCCCAACTTCAGAGTCTTGAGCATAATCTCAACCTTGCAGGTGAACATCTTGTCCTGCCGGGCATCATAGGATCTGCACACACCAACAAAGCTGGCACATCCATGAACTGATCCATTGATATTGGCCGCCGAGATTGCAGAACGAGGATAGATTATTGCAGTCATCACAACACTAGGAACATGTACAGTGGCATAGCCATCCACAACTTGCAGATGACATGCAGGTGTACACATGTTGCCGACTGCTCTGGATACATTTACTACTCTGAGAGTGTACACGGTACACATTGCACCACTGGCCAAAGCACCAAGTCATGGGCTCGTGATACGCTGGTATGGCATTGGCAAGCACAGGCCTTGCAAGCACAAAGACTTCAACAACAGGCAGCTGTCCGGAAAATGGTTTGGCAGACTGCACCACAAAGCTGCCCGCCACGTTGCAGCAACGTAGGTGTACACAACACTATTCGCTGCACCACACATTATGCACAGCATTGCCCAGCACAGGGCCTGATCGACAGTAGTCATAGTCACAATGGTAGTCTGTCAGCACACGTGCAGAGCGCGTGGCATCGTCAAGCAGCTGGCGCTTGCCGTGCTTTCCACCACTGGCAGTAGCAGCAGCAGTAGAGGCAGCACCCAGTAGCTTCTTTGCACCACCAAGCGCAGCATCAACTCCAGTAGTCATCATAGGGGGTGGGTGCGCTGGTGCAGCTTGCGAGAAGCATGGCGGTGGGGGTGGCCTCCATTGGATGCCACATCTCCGTGATGGCTTGCATGCAGGCGCCTGGCCTTCACTGTTGAAGCCGCATCTGGCAGGCTTGCCACGCCGTGGATGAGCAGCAGGGCCAGCAGGGCCACCGCGATTGCGGCAGCAGGGCGCGCCATGGGAGCAGAAGGACGAGTCGTAGCTTAAACCTGGGGCAGGGTGGTGGAAGGGCAAGCAGCAGCAGCAGGTGCAAACTAGATGGTCAGTTGCTGCTTGCTGTTGATGAGCAAAACATTGATGCAGATGTTCCAAACACCAACAGGCAGCATGCAGGCTACTGTGGCACCAAGCAGCATATGAAAATGCCCAGCCCAGTGTGCGCCCTTGCATGCAGCAGCAGAGCAAGGGCAATGCGGCTGTGCTGGGGATTCCAGCTGAAAGAACATGAACCACGTATGCAACGATGGATGCCGTTGCTGTTGATGGCTTCTTCATGTATGCTTCACCAGGCAGCTAAGCGTTTCGAGCAGCTGTCTGCCAATGCAACCAACACAAGCGAGCACTCACTGGTTGATCAACAGACAGGCACGGCCTTCGCTTCCGATGGCTGGCTGTGTGATGGCAGGTGCGCATGGTATGCTTATATAGGGTTTTTCGTGTGGTATTACAACTCATGAGTCCGACCTTCGGCAGATGTGGCGGTGCGACTGGGCTTCATCAACTGACGTGTCACGCCGTGGCCGAAGGTAAACGATCAAAGCATGGTCACATGCCGACGAAGAAGCAGCAGTTTTATAATAACATGTGTAGGTACTCCGTGGGTGAAGCTCTGAGGACACCTGGCCTTGGCCCGTTTGTCCAAGGATCAAGCCCAGCTAGGGTTTCAAACACCTAGATCCTAGTCTGCTCTGTGGCGGGCCCAGCTGAAGCATTACGAGCACGAACAATTACTGTTGGATCGCAGATCAAGACTTGAATCGCGAGGTAGGGCTACTAGCATTGGCCAATTGAGTCAAACAGCGATCGCTCGCGAGGGCAGCTGCAGGGCTGCAGTTCTACACCAGTGATAAATATAACTGATGACTGATGAGCAATTTGTCAAAGCTTTACACACATGGTGTTTGCATGAACTAATAGGCTGTCACATATTGTGACAGCAGGCCGGCGCATCCAAATCTGCCTCAGAGGCAGGTGCTGTTAGGGTTTGCTGGTGTGCTGCAGCAGCTGCTGCACTCAACCTCGCCACCATACAGGGTTCAGAGCAGCTGGCAGTGTTGCAGCCCCATCTAAGTTGGAACATCAGGCACTCCTCACAGGGACCGTGTGCTGTCATGTTTTCACAAGGACTCCTCACAGTGGTGTGTGTGTGTGGGTTTGTTACATGGCTGGAATTGAAAGGGAGGGTGATGGTGTCGGAACCTCACAAACAGCAGTCACACATCTCAATGGCAACCAGCAATCTGCTGCAACGGCTGCAGAAGCAACTCGCAGGCATGTTGCAAAGCGGCCCCACAGAACTTGAGCAGCAGCACGGCACATGCAGCAATGACCTTGCCGGCAGACTCAGCCAACTTCACAGCAGCAACTCAAACAATCACATGGCCCACTGGAAACAACTTGTGGCCATCTGCCAGCAGAAAGACGGTGCAAAACTATTAAGCATTGCAACTGCGCCTTCTGCACAACAGTACCCGAAACAGGAGAAGGATCCGATCCTGCGTAGTACGCATACACGGCTGTCAACATCACTGGTGAGAGTACTCTCTGAGAGAGTCGCAGCCCATGCCAGCAGCTATGAGCCCTCAGTTTGAACTGCTAGCCAGTGATGGAACAGTTCCTAAACTGTTGATGTAGTGTAGAACACAATAAGACTTTCCCACTCGCATGGTGACAGCTTGTCCTGCATCATATGCTCTGCTTGTACCACTCTGGGTACCACCCACTTTGGGATATTCACCTGATGTGCCAGATATTCCACAGATACCGCAGATATTCACCGGATATGCACCGCAATATCTCTGCACATCTGTGTTTTCAGATGTGCTGCAGAAATGGTGTCCTGGGTTGCCTGGTTCTACCAGGTCACACCTCAGCTGCTGCCAAACACCATAAAATACTTTAATATGTGATTGAACAAAAGTATTGCGAGGATTTCGTCCTGCATAGCCGACCTTTGCCAGTGCTCAAACTCGCATCTCAGATACATTCATAGCCCTGAATGGGCTGTGACCCTAGCAGCTGCAACACAGACACTGCAGCGGTGCGCTGTGGCCCGTAGCTCGTCTTCATCAACCTTAGAGTGTCGACTATGCATTAGCAAGGCCATTGACATGTTGACCTTAGGTGTCACTTTATGTACAAATGATCTGGCAATACTGCAACTACACCACCACATGCCCAGCACGAACATGCAGTTTTACTACACGCTAGTTTTGCCACATGCGTGAGCTGAGCAGGTCACCCGGTGGATGAGCAGCTGCTGCGTGAGCGTGCTCTCTTCTCGATGTCGCCGTTCCCTGCATCCTGGCCATGTATTTTGTCAACACACGAGTATTTGTTACCCATAAGAAGCTGATCGTGGCGTGAATGCGCAGTTCAAGCAGCAGGCCGTTGAGGTGGACACAGTCAGCCAGTCACTTGTGCTACGTCGAGGCTGATCAGACTGTTGAAAGCAATTTGAGTGCCTTCGTGCACCAGTGGTGGCCGATCACAAGCTGATCTGGGACAGCAGCAAGGGGGCCCCTAACCCAATGCTGCTGCACAACTTGGATGCAGTGTTGTGTGCAGAACCAACCTTGAGCCAACCAGAAAGTGTTGGACATACGCAGATAGCACGTTGGCAGTGCAACAGAGCTGTCTGTCAGCAGTGGGCAGCTGCAGGGTGAAACGCACTAACAAACATCTGTGCTGCAGGCCTAGCGCTGTGACAGCGGCAGCACTGCGATCCTATGGTGTACTGCGCGTGATCAGGTTTGTGTGCCTGTCAGATCTCTCCATCAGCAGCAGCATTGGCTCTCTGGAGCATGGTCTACCCACAATGCCCCTGTTTGCAAAGGTCGCAGTCCTGTGTGTTTCATGAACTGGGTACGCTAACACTGGTGATGCCTATCCGTGCACAATTAGGCCAGCTATGGCAGCAGTTGCATCCTCTCAGCTTTGTGGCAGTGACTGTGTTGTGGCATGTGCAATCAGGTACTGCAATGCAGTGCTGTTTTTTTGTTAGCATGCCATGCTTCTGACTTTCTGTTTGACATGCAGGCCAAGGACAACGGACGCAGGGCTGCAGCAGAGGAAGTCACAGAGGTGCGAGGGTGGTTGCAATTGGGGGGACCAGGATACTTGAACTGTTCCAGCAGCCTGCAAAATGATGAGTATGAAAGAGTAGAGCCCTAGAGAATTCAACAGCAGCTGAGATGGCCATCTCCACCATGGTGTAGGGCGGTGAAGTGTTACATCGCCCAGCCAACTCCTCTTTGCTGCTGTGTTGTTTGCTACTGTATTGTGTGCTGCTTCAGGTACTTATTCTGGGGGTTGCAGAGCTAGCATGCACTCCTGCGTGCTTCAACGGGCGGCTGAAGGAGCAGCGCCCCTGAAGCTGTTTTGGACTGGATCGCTTGCAAGCCATGGTGCATCCACCTTCATCAGCAGCATTGCCTACAGTGGTGCGGACTGTTGCGCTTGCCTGTACCTACGAATTCTGCGTGAGCAGTGCACCAATGGCGTGTGCGTGGGGGTGTATATATGCTTTACTTGTGCGCATGTGCCTTCCAGTGCCACTACAATCCCTACATCGCTACATGACAGCATCCAAGGACCATATGGTCCTCCAGCTAACTATCGCACTTGTGGTTTGGTGAGAGCAATGCGCCTGATGCATTATGTTTTTAGCTTGTCAAATAACAGTGACATGCTGATGTTCCTACCCTGATCTGCCTTTGCCTTTCTGTGTTTTGCTCATCCGCAACTGCAGCAACTGCAGGACACTTGTACAACACTGCCGCACCCCACACAGCGGATGGCCTGATCTACCCTTGGGCTGCTGGCAGCAAGGCATGCAAGGCTGTCTAGAACAAGGGTGCTGGCCCTTCCAAGGCTGCAGCAGGCACATGCCATAAGGAGGCAGCAGCAGCAGCAGCCACTTCTACGGCACACAGCAGCTGTTCACCTTGAGCCCAGAACCTGGTCCTGCCCAAGGGGTCCCGCAAGCACTGAACACCGCAGTTCTGAGCTGAGGGTGTCTACGAGTTGGTTTGTAGTAGTTGCTGGAAGCTCTACTGTAGCAGGATGTTCTGTTGTTGGTGTTGCAGTCAGGTTGCAGTAGTGCTGAGAGTTGCATGGTTGACTCGACCATCTCGGTCTCGGAGACGGTCAACCGCAGTGTGCTGTGGGTTTGTTACGGATGTCTGGTTGATGTATATCCGGCTTGTTTCATATCATGGTAATAACCCAAAGTTGGTTACTCGGATATCCCACGGATGCGACATCTCGTCGGGATGCGATTGACCCCGACTCAGCACAGATGTGCCTTCCAGTATCCGATGAGTTTCTATTCCTGTCTGTGCAATATCCCAAAATGCACCTTTCCCAGAGTGTGCCTCAGAACCTCATGCGCTTGTAGACTCTGCAGCTGGTTAGGGGTGGCGCAATCTAGTACTGCCAGTGCAAGCTTTGCATTGGAACTAGCTGTTTCCCGTGGCTACGCCACTCGCCAACTACATCGAAGACAGGTGCTTCTGCTCGCAAGTGTCGTGGTTGCATGTACAACACTGACAGGCAACCTGCTTCCAACTCACCAGCAACTTGTAGCTGCAGCTCACAGTATATGACACATGCCAGGACACAAATGTTGATTTCCTCAAGCACAGTGTTCCAGCGCCGAGTGTGAAGCTCAAACCCCAACGCCCTGGAACACCTCATGGCACACAGCGTTCTTTGTGTACACCCCAGCTGCAATAGCCTCTGTTGCCGCACGGAATCTGGTTCCTGTTCGGTGTGGTGGTGGTTGCAGCAACCGCGGCAGCGATGGCCAGCAAGAGCACGCTGCACACTGCCCACCGCCTCATAAACAAAGGATTACAATTCATCCTGACTTCAGACAACATTCCAGCCAGCCGTTTAGACGGTGTGCGTGATGGTCACAGCAGCAGCAATGGCACCAGCATGAAATGAACGCCGTGCGCGGCATTTTGCTGCTTGACAGACATGATGAAGCGATTCGAAAACTTCGTGTGTGCCTCAGAGCCTGATAATGCGTGTTGTGATCTTTTCGAAGCTCCCCCGGGGTTCAACGGCCAGGTCCTACGCCAGGCTTCTGACTGACTGACTGACCGTATTTCTTTATATAGATAGATAGACTAGTGGTTACCCGTGGCTCCGCCACTCGCATCTGGCACGGAAGACAGGCATGGAGGTGCATTGTGTTGTTCAGGTGTGTTACATAAGCAAAACGTGGCCAGCGGCTTGTTGCAGCCTTGTACAGCGGCTTGTTGCTGACACGCTGCTGCTGCCGCTGCTGCCTGTTCTGCTCCCTATCAGCAGCAGCCTCCTGCTCACTGCGGTTGGCACGCTGCTGCTGGTGCTGCTGCCTGTTCTGCTCCCTATCAGCAGCAGCCTCCTGCTCACTGCGGTTGGCACGGTGCTGCTGGTGCTGCTGCCTGTTCTGCTCCCTATCAGCAGCAGCCTCCTGCTCACTGCGGTTGGCACGCCGCTGCTGCTGCTGCTGCCTGTTCTGCTGCCTGTCTGCAGCAGCCTCCTGCTCACTGCGGGCAGCACGGTGCTGCTGTTGCTGCTGCCTGTTGCGCTCCCTGTCTGCAGCAGCCTCCTGCTCACTGCGGTTGGCACGCCGTTGTTGCTGCTGTTGGCGCCGGCTGCCACGCTGTGCATCTGCGTTCTGCTGCCGGTTTTGCCGCTGTTGTTGATCACGCTGTGCACGGGCAAACAAATTCTGCACCCAATTGCGGCGAGGGGCGGGGTTTGCTGCAGGAGCTGCCGCAGCAGCACGTGCTGCCGCCTGTTCCTGCAAGCGCCGCTGCATAACCTGCAATGCATTCTGGTAGGCAGACTGCACAGGCTGCGGTGCAGTGAGCATGCTGGCAAGGAACTGTTGCTGCCGCTGCTGAACATTGGTGGCAGCTGGCCCAATGGGTCCGTGGCAGCACCTGCAGGCAGGCAGGCAGGCAGGCAGGCAGGCAACATCATACATGAGTTGATGGAAGACATCAATCTGAACATCAAACGTCCACAAATTGCTCTCATGGCAATTCCAACATGCCAGCATCGTTTGTTTTGCTTGCTGTGCTGCTGCTGCTGACGTACCTGGTGTGTGAGCTGCTGCTGGCTGAGCTCCATCTGTTGCAGGGGGACTGGCGAGTGGAGCTCCAATTGCAGCGGGGGAAACTCCCACTGCAACATCAACAATTGGCAGCAGGAATGGAAGCGTTTAGCGCAGCACACCTTGCCTCACAGTGACGATCACTGCTGTGCAAAAGTTCGAGAACACTGTGAAGACATCAGTGCCCGCACAACATTCATCCCAGCAAATCTCACCTTCCTCGTGTCGATCATCGCGATGTGCTTGCCTCGCAGCGTGCTGCTGCCGCTGCAGAGACGCCCTGCTGTTGGGTGTGGTGGTTGCTGCAGCCGTGGCATTGATGGCCAGCAAGATCACGCTGATCACTGCCCACCACCTCATGTACAACGTGTATGCATCATTCGAGCACCAAAGTCGTTCAGCGCTGTGCTTGGTGGTTACAACTGCGACGCATTGCAGGAACAGCGCTGATCGCAAGGTGCTGCATGTCACAGGTATGCGGTTGAAAAACCAAAGCGATTCGCGACGCTGCACTGGGGTTCCGCACACGCCCTGGGGTTCAAGGGCCAGGTCCTAAGCCAGGCTTCTGACGGACGGACGGACTGACGGACGGACGGACGGACGGTATTTCTTTTAAGTAATGGACTAGTGGTTACCCGTGGCTCCGCCACTCGCATCTGGCACGGAAGACAGGCATGGAGGTGCATTGTGTTGTTCAGGTGTGCTGCTGCGGGACAAAGGTGGCCTGACATCTGTCCGAACCCTTTGGTGTGAGGCAGCTTTGGTAATGCCTTGTCGCGAATCGAATTGACAAAACTTCAATTGCACCTTTACTGCCGACCTGTCTCCATGACTGTTCTGATAACACTTGGGGTTCTACATGCAGGGGATACTATGCTTGATGAAATTCGGTCTGTTTTGCGTGATGTTGCTGGCGGCGCTGAAAAATTGCGCAATGTGTTGTCGTTGACTGATGCATCCACCAAGTTGTTGCGTTTTGTTTCTGATGATATTTGGGGTAGTAGGGGGGTGTGCCGAGTGATATCTAAGAGCATTGCTGAGTATCTTGTCCAAGCTTGGGATGTGCGTAATATTTGCAAACACAATGGAGCAGTGCTCCCTCTTTCTTCCGCTCCTGAGGGGCGCGGGGCCGATGGCGTTGATGCTATGGCTTAATGGGTAACATGATGATGATGATGATATCTAGGAGCATTGCTGAGTATCTTGTCCAAGCTTGGGATGTGCGTAATATTTGCAAACACAATGGAGCAGTGCTCCCTCTTTCTTCCGCTCCTGAGGGGCGCGGGGCCGATGGCGTTGATGCTATGGCTTAATGGGTAACATGATGATGATGATGATGACATGCAGGGGTGTGCTGCTGACAGTTGGTGTGTTACATAAGCAAAACGTGGCCAGCGGCTTGTTGCAGCATGTGACATTTGCAGCTACCGCAACCACTGCAGCTGCAGCATGATAGATTATAAATACATGCCAGAGCTCCAGGGCCGAGTTCCTCGAGCACACTGTTCCAGTGCCGAGTGTGAAGCTCAAACCCCGATGCCCTGGAACACCTCACGATACACAACATTCTTAGTGAACACACCAGCTGCAATAGCCGCAGTAGCCGCACGGAAGCCCCCAACCACCAACACCTTGAGGGCACTCCAGATGCCAACCCGCGAGAAGGCAACATACAACTGACCATGCGAGAACACAGGGCGAGGCAGGTACACACCTGATGCCTTGAGGGTCTGCCCCTGCGCCTTGTTGATTGTCATGGCATATGCAACGCGCACTGGAAACTGGCGCCTGCACATATCAAAAGGCATAGCCTGTGCATCAGAGGGTTGCAGGTTCAGGCGTGGCAGCCACACCACTCGGCCCTTTGCAGGGCCTGTGGCCACCTTTGCCTGGATGAAGTTGTCCATGAGTTTCGTGACCACCATGCGTGTGCCACTCGCCAATCCTGCAGACATGTTGCGCAGCAGAATGATAGGGCACCCAACGTGCAAGCGCAGCTTGTGTGGCGGCAAGCCAGACATGCGCAGAGTGTTCAAAAACTCTGGTGGATACAGGTGACCTTGTTGCTCACCGCGCACCACTGAGTCAGCACTGCTGTACACACGGCTCTCAACCTGAACACCGTCAGGCCGGGGTGCACACATCCTTGCTGTCATCAGATCATTCTCTGCATCAACATCATCATTCAGAGGCGTAAGGATCGCACGCTCCACAATGTACTGCTGTCGTGCAGCATCACCGCTTTGGCTGTCAATCTCCCCATACACAGCATCTATCAATTCCCGCAAAGTGCCCTCTTGCTGCCCTCCGCCACACACGACCTCATCAGGCAGGCGTATGTAATCCTCGCCTACAGCAGCGCATGTGGGCTCGGTGCCCTCGCCCACGCGCTGCAGCCAATCTGCAAACTGCTGCTGCTTTGCCGCTGTTGTTGATCACGCCGTGCACGGGCAAACAAATTCTGCACCCAATTGCGGCGAGGGGCGGGGTTTGCTGCAGGAGCTGCGCCACTGGCACCAACAGCTGCCACAACGACAGCAGCAGCACCGAGTAACATGCCTGCATTGCCTGCAGCAGCACCTGCGAAGCGGCACAGCAAACACAGTGCAAGACATTTACTTGGTCTGCCCAATCCCACAGGGATGCCAACGCACGCACACAGCTGCTTGACGGCAGTCTGCAGCACTCTGCATTGCCACGCTGCCTACTGCGCAGGCAACTGAAGCCTTATGCAATGCGGCGCCAAAGCCCACTGCTCTGCCCCACGATAGCCTACTGCGGTGCCAGATGCCTGCTCACCTGTGCTGGGGTGGTCTGAGGTGGTGTTGCCCTGAAACTGCTGCTCCAGTTGCTGCACAAACTGGTGCCGCAAGCGCTCTTGCTGTGATGCTGTTTCTGCGCGCGCCACTGGTGGCTGCTGTGGCGGCAGCTGCGGCTGCACGGGTGGCTGTGCTGGCAGCAAATACCGCACCGAGTACTGCAGCGGTACGTCATACTCCTGTTCCAACTGAGCAAGCACATGCTGCAGGTGCTGCTGAGATGTCACCCGCAGCACGCGAGCTGGAAGAAGGACTGGCCGGCGCGGGTGCGCCTGCTCTGGCACTGTCACCTCTGCCAAGAACTGCGCTGATGCAGTCGTGACTTGGGGCTGGACTGCTGCACCTGCCTGCTGGGCTGCTGGACGCGCTTGCTTGGCTGCTGCTGCCGCAGCAGCACGGGCTGCCGCCTGTTCCTGCAAGCGCCGCTGCATAACCTGCAATGCATTCTGGTAGGCAGACTGCACAGGCTGCGGTGCAGTGAGCATGCTGGCAAGGAACTGTTGCTGCCGCTGCCGAACATTGGGTGGCAGCTGGCCCAATGGGTCCGTGGCAGCACCTGCAGGCAGGCAGGCAGGCAGGCAGGCAACATCATACATGAGTTGATGGAAGACATTAAGCTGAACATCAAACGTCCACAAATTGCTCTCATGGCAATTCCAACATGCCAGCATCGTTTGTTTTGCTTGCTGTGCTGCTGCTGCTGACGTACCTGGTGTGTGAGCTGCTGCTGGCTGAGCTCCATCTGTTGCAGGAGGACTGGCGAGTGGAGCTCCAATTGCAGCGGGGGAAACTCCCACTGCAACATCAACAATTGGCAGCAGGAATGGAAGCGTTTAGCGCAGCACACCTTGCCTCACAGTGACGATCACTGCTCTGCAAAAGTTCGAGAACACTGTGAAGACATCAGTGCCCGCACAACATTCATCCCAGCAAATCTCACCTTCCTCGTGTCGATCATCGCGATCTGCTTGCCTCGCAGCGTGCTGCTGCCGCTGCAGAGACGCCCTGCTGTTGGGTGTGGTGGTTGCTGCAGCCGTGGCAGTGATGGCCAGCAAGATCACGCTGATCACTGCCCACAACCTCAAGTACAACGTGTATGCATCATTCGAGCACCAAAGTCGTTCAGCGCTGTGCTTGGTGGTTACAACTGCGACGCATTGCAGGAACAGCGCTGATCGCAAGGTGCTGCATGCCACAGGTATGCGGTTGAAAAACCAAAGCGATTCGCGACGCTGCACTGCTTGTATCCACCGAGTTCCGCACACGCCCTGGGGTTCAAGGGCCAGGTCCTAAGCCAGGCTTCTGACGGACGGACGGACTGACGGACGGACGGACGGACGGTATTTCTTTTAAGTAATGGATCATCAACGCTAACCTGCTGGTTCGAACCTTCTGCTGCTCCGGCACACCCCTTGCTGTCGTGAATTTTTCCGACATCTGCAGCTGCTGAAACGGTGAGAGTTACGATGCACGACATATTGAAAGCAATTTATTCAACGATATTGTTTGCAATTACAAATCCATGACGTTGATCAGTGGCCTGGCATCAGGTGTGGATTGATTTGCTGACACTGTCATCCTTTCTGCTGCACTTTGAATGCTCTTCATGCAGAAGATGCAGGTACATGGTGCAATCACAGCGGTATTGATTTGCATGGCGATATCAGGTGAGACATCGGGAGAGTAGCTGGCTGCTGTGTACAGCATGCTGATGCCGCAGCTACTGCAGCATTAATGCTCATGCCTCGCTCAGACACCAGTGCAAGGGTTGATCGATGGCAGCACCCTATTAGGCATTTCAACATGCTCCCTGGAGCTGCATAAGTGTATAGAGAGCTCAGTACGCACAGTGCAGATTGATGACAACATTTTTAACTTGTGCTGTGACAGCAGCAGCAGCAGTTGCATCGTAAATCAACATGTGGAGCGACAGTGCTGGCTTTGACGCTGCCACATTGCTGCTACAGGAAGCTTACTAGGCGTCCTGCCTCGATCTCGTGCCTTCTTCATGCAGTCAACGTGCCGCACAGGCTGTGCGGTGACTGCTGTCCACTCTCTCCAACTGCCCTGCTACACCTTGCTGTCTGTCTGCATAGGCTGTGCAACAGCTGATGATCCCACCGCAGCCACCAACAATTTGGTCTACACACCGCCCCCAACTGCATGGTCGTTCATCAAGTCAAGGCCTGAGCTCAGCCACATGGCTGACATGCTGTCCTGGGCAGGCTACGAGCGAATGCTGCGCTTGCCTTTCCGCGGCACGCTGCTGCTGCCCACCAACGATGTGAGCGCTGCATGTTATATAGCAATATTCCAGCACTGCTAGGAACTTGAACCCCTGGATCTCCCCGCAGGGAATAGGCTGCAGCAATGTGACAACTGGTTGACAGCTTGAAACGCAGCAGCACATCGATGTGGAGGTCCTGTGCATGTGCAGGCTGGCTGCAGCCAGCTAGATAGATGCAAGTAAAGTTTGGCGATTGCAAGTCGACTTCCTGAGCTTTTGTTGTGACGCTGACGCTCTCGTTGACTGGAATGCTGACGCTGACACTCTGCCTGCTGCTGTGCCATGCCGCTGCTGTGACATGCCGCTGCTGCATGTCCGCTGCAGGCTGTTGATGCATACCTGATGCGCATGGTCTTTGTGCCAACTGCTTCTACAGACGCCATCATTGGTTTGTTCTGGGACACCATCATCAAGTACCACATGCTGCCAAGGTGCGCTGCTGAACGCATGACACATGTGTACACGCGCCAATGCTATCCTGCAATCCGTTCCTATCCTGCCATCACATGTGCACATGCTGTGCATACCATTTGACATGACAAACGGCCTACGTGTTTTACCACCTCTCATTGGATTGGCTTCTGCTCAGTCTGCAGTGCAGTATGACGCGTCATGCTGCCGCTACTGTTGCTGCTGCTGCTGCTGTGCTGCTGTTGCTGTTGCTGCTGCTGCTGCTGCTGCACATGCGCAGGGCTGCTTCCACAAAACAGAGGAGGAGCATCACACTCGACACCACACACATTCAAGAGCCTGCACCCCCTGGGACAACACCCCGCACGTTAGGGAATCACCACGGCTATCCACCAAAGCAGCCAGCAGGCAGCTTCCACAAAGTTATTTTCCTGCGAGGTACTGGCGGCAGCAACGGGATACTCCCAAAGAGTGCCAATGCAAGCACCAACACGTTTGGCGGTTGGTTGTATGAGGTCAATGTTGTGCGGGACGAGCAGGGAAACGACGTCACGATTGCGCTCAAGAACAAAGCTGTTCTGGGTGGGGGCCTGGTGCACATTGTAAACGCGGTGAGCGCAAGGCGGAGCAGGCAACGAACAGCTGCTGCTGCTGCTGCTGCTACTGCTGTGCGTGTAATTTACATACAAAGAGCTGATGTGCAGTCCTGTAGTGATGCAACTGCTTTACAGGGCCCTGCAGCTGAAGCCATCCTTGAGTGCTTGCTGGGTGTGTGGTGCGCTTGGAGGTGTAGTGACAGTGACACTAATGCTGCTGCTGCTGCTGCTGCTGCTGCTGCTGCTGCTGCTGCTGCTGCTGCTGCTGCTGCTGCTGCTGCTGCAGGTGCTCCAGCCTGATGATGTGTACCCTTCCATGGATGCCATGCTGCAGGCCAAGCCAGACCTCAGGTGCACAGCCTTCTGCTGCTGCAATCCATGCACATTGTACAATGCTGCTTGATATTGTTCCAGAAGCTGAAGGCAGCTGTCTGCATGTTCTGCTAGTTATGCCTACAGTGTGGATTATACTATGCCTGCATGCCTGCCGGTTGGTGAAATGTGCCCGTTGTTGCTGCACGTATGCTCGAGATCACAGCACATGTATTGATCAGTCACATGCCATGATGGGGAGTGCACCATGACCGGAAACATTAGTTGCCAGTTACCTGCAACCACACATACCCAACAGACTGTCGTGTCATGATCATACATCAACTTTTCGGTGCACTGATAACCTTTTGGCCATTTGCCAATGCACGTGCTTCCTCGCAGCATCCTAACCTACATACTCGAGAAACTCAACATGACAACAATCTGGCCAGACACGTGCCTCTGGATAAACCAGACATACTACACAGAGGCCCTTGCCAGTGGTGGAGAACCTTGGGGTCTAGCCTACCACTGCGAACCACAGCTAGTCAGCGACAGCTGCATCCCTTGCTGGCGAAGCAGCTACGGTTGCGGCTACACGTTCAACTACTCCTTCTGGGACGCACTCTATGCAGGCTGCGGCAGCTATGAACCGTGGAGGAGATTCGATAGAAGACGGCGTGACGCAATGATCACCGCGTTGACGGACGGCAACAGAGCGAGCTTGAGCACTCCAACGTTTCCGACGGCGAGTGCTGCATCGCGGGCGATTGAAGGATATGCTGGCACATTTGCGCTGCCAGGCAACACGGTAAGCCGGTCCCCACAGGCCTGTTCTTGAATCAAGAACACGCATCACGGCAGACAGTGCTGCAGCCTCATCGTGGAGAAGCATGCATTGTGCGGGGAAGATCCCCCTAGAGCTGGCGTGCTACAAGAGCAGCTGACTGTCTGTGTGCTAGTAGCTTCCACTTTGCTGTGCACACGTGCGCGATAGCAGCTTCCTTTTTGCTGTGCACACATGTGCAATAGTAGCTTTTGCTTTGCTGGCATGTGTACACCAGCCTGACGGATTGTACAGATGCACCCTGCTGCACGGAGGTGCCTCAAGCACACATAGCCGTCTGTGTGTTTGCTCTTTGCGCTGTTCTGTCTGGAGCTGCTGCAACCTTTTTCCATGTGCTGGTGCTGCTGCTGCCGCCGCTGCTGCTGCTGATGATGCTACTGCTGATGCTGTCTCCCCTGTGTGCAGGCCTTTGACAAGTATGGCGGCTTGCCCGCCATAACCAACAACCCGCTAGACACCAAGCTCTGGAGGCCCATCGTGCAAAACCACTTCATTGCTGCAGCTCGACCACCGGTACCCATTAGTAGCAGTGAGCTGCTGGTAAGAAGTGTGGCCATACGCCAGGCTGCCCGTGTGCGTGTGAGCCTGCATGCGTACTGCAATGTGGTGCTGACGTTTGGTGAGGTGTGTTCTGCTGCATGCAGCTATGCCATCACTACACAGTGCATATGGACACCTGATACTGATGCTGCCAGCAGCTATTACAAATCCAACAATTGCACAGCAATGCAGAAGCCTTTTGCATATCCAGCTGACGTGGCATATCACTCGAGCCTGAATCCATGACAACAGCTGCATCAATGCAACAGTGCTGAACTCTTCACCGATGCTGACAAAGCCTGAAGACAACCGTACGCGTTTCAATGTTCCTTCTGTTGTTGCACAGCGGTTTGATTCCGGCCGGCGAGGCTTTGGCGATCGCAACACGCGGCTCAGCCTGCTGGGCCAAATGCGCAGCGACAGCACCTACACGCAAACATATTCGGCCACGCTGACATCAAGCTTTGACTGCAGGCAGCCGCCATGCCTGCGGTACGATGCCTGGCATTGCAATTGCAGATACGATGCAGTAGTGCAGCTGTGCAGCTGCCACATCTATCCGCAACCAGTTGGAACACATCCAAGGTGTTTCGAATGTACTGGTGAATGGGTCAGCTGTGACCAGGGAGGTTGCTCTCCACATGGGTCAGCTTGTGATGATCTGAAGACAGCCGCATCCCATCCCAGATCATGCATGCACCTGACGGACCATGGCCACCCATGTAGCATGTCGCGTGTTGTGGACAGCTACGTCACTTTCACAGCAATGTTCTGCGCCATAGCACCCCGCCACCCTAGACATCCAGCAAGCTAACTCACACCCCTTGCATTTGCCGGCTGCTGTCTTGCTGCATCCACAGCATTGAGTTCCCTGTCCGTACTACATCTGGCATCAGAAGGTCAACAGCCAACATTCTGTACAAAGGCAACAACCTCCGCAAGCCAGGTTTGAACCTGCAGACCCCTGGGGTGAGTTGACTGTCACATTTCTTATGTGTTTGACCAGCGTTGACCAGTTTGACCAGCTCAAATCCGTACCAGCCTGCACCTGCAAACCCCTGGGGTGAGGTAACTGTCACAACTTCATGGTGTTTGACCAGCTTTGACCAGCTTTGACCTGCTCAAATCCGTGCTGGCCTTGACCTGCATACGCCTTGGGTGAGTGTCATCCTCTCTCCGTCTTTGTCACCGTGTCTGTTTACCAGAGCAACGGCATGCAGCAACCTCCGCTGCAGCACTGCAGCTGCAGCACTGCAGCTGCATATGCACACAGCCATGAGGCTGCTGCACATGCATTCAGAGCTGGTGTTAGCGTAAATTGGAATTCCATGCCTTGCTTTGTCTCGGTGGGAAAACAGTCTTTCCACAGGAGCTCCGCTGGCACGGCAAAGTCCGCAATAATGCGTTTATTTGCACCGCTGCCGATGTTGCCGCCTGCAGCACTTCTACCACATCATCGACAGGATCATGGAGCCGCTGTGTGGCACGGAAGACGAGTGCAACAAGCCGTTCACATGTGAACGGTGCCTGCGCAAGCCCTAGTCGTGGTTGTAAGCGTGCCTGGTGTAATCAGCCGGCTGGCAGCTGCTGCAGTTGATGTTTCGTTGGGGACACGTTCCGTGCAGTGACAATTTGGCACATGTGTCACACACGAAGTTGGGCGCTACAGTCGCTTCCAGAAACTTGCACCAGTATGTAATTGATTGCAGAGCTCAGTTTTGATCCTGTTTTGTGTTGGATACCTGCGGATGTGCTCATGTTTGACCGAGTAGTTGTTATACGCCTTCAACGTGGCACGTTGGACTCGGGCGACGGACCCTTTGGTGTCGTTTGTCACCAGCTGTTGCATGTTGTGCATGGCAGCTTTGGGAAGGGCGTCTGCTGCCGCGCACGTTGTGCACTGGGCACAGAGGCCCTGCCCCCTCCCTGCACTGCTGCAGCAGCAGCTGTGTCGATTCATGCTTTTTTTGCGGCGTGCAAAGACACACAAACACACACACACATGACTAGCTCACTTCGCGTAGGCACTGCATGCCGGCGCTCATCATCATCATCATTTCACCCATGCCTATGATTCGTTTGGTCTGGCAGACTATGAATATGTTTTTGAGTCATAGCATCAACCTGGTGCCCCGGTGCTGTGCGGCACTGTGCTTCTATTGACTGGCGGTCTTCCAGGCTGAACTCTTCACCTTTTGAGCAGTGCATATGCCATATGCAATGGCAATGATTGCCAGATCAAACCGTCAGCGGTAAAAGCTGATGTAGGTGTTCTTGTAGAATGCTTCTTGTTGACTTGTAGGACTGTTGCTGGGATGGCATATGCTGCAGCGCGTATCGCAGCATTGCTTTTGTGCTTTCAATGACTAGCATGTCTCTCAGACTGATTTTGTCGCCTCTTCAGCAGTGCATATGCATTGCCAGATCAAACTGTCATCGATTGAAGTTGAAGTAGGTGTTCAAGTACGCGGCGTCTTCTTTACTCGTACTCTTGACTTGTAGGACTGTTTCTGGGAGGGCATATGCTGGCAGCGCGCATCGCATCGCATCATGATCATATGCATGTCATCATCATCATGTTACCCACCCAGGCCATGGCGTCAACATCATGATCATGTGTAGAGATGAATAGAGAGAATAATCAGTCTGCTTTCCGCCTCCCCAGTGGGTGAGGCGCGGTTGACGATGCCGAAAGGTATGGCTTACAAGGATTGATTATTATTATTATTATTTATGATCATGTGTACGCATACATGTCTGGTGTCCGGATCTGCCGTTGACGTGTTAATCGACTGTGCTGCGTTGTGCTTCCTGGAAACTGCAGCATGCAGGTCTGCACCCGCACCATGCATGGTCTTTAAATACTGGGGTGGGTGGGCTGCCACTCAGGGATGTATTGCGCACTGTTCAGTGCGCTATGCGTCTTTCAGGTCCAGTCTGCCGCTGGCCTGCTCACTGTAGTTAGTCTTACAGTAGCGTACAACTGCGTTCGTGGTGCTGCAATCGTGTGCACATCTATCCCTTGGTGCGCAGCGAGAGCTGCACTATGTGTTTGCATAACAGCCGGCACAGCCGTTGAATGGGTGCACACTGCTAGGAATGCATGCTTGATACATATGTATCTTGTGTTGTTTTGTGTGGATCTCCTTCAGCTTCACAGCTTTGGCTACTAGCTGGGCCACTGCATGCATGTTTTGGGTTTAGAACCACACTGCAGTAGTACAAGACAGTACTGTCCTTTTCTTCTTGGGCTGCACTCATTAACAATGGCTGCAACAGCTGGTGCATGTTGCGTGCGCGCCTTGACTCTGCGGCTTTTGGCTGCCCCTAAACAGTCGTCTGCACTTGTAAGTTCTTTGCAAGTTGAGACCTAGGCGGAATATGCAAAATATGCCAGGAATCGAATAGGGTACCACATATAGCACCTTGTGCAATGTGGGGGACCCGGCCCAGAAATTGCGCTCCCGATTGGGGCCATTTCAAGCCTTGAATGCCACTGCATTGGCATTCTAAATACATTAAAAATGCGTTGAGTATGTTGGAGCCTGCATCTGGTACCACATATACAGCACCTCGTGCAAAGTTTGGGGCTCCCGGCCCGGCGGAAATCGCGCTCCCGATTGGGGCCATTTCAAGCCTTGAATGCCACCGCATTGGCATTCTAAATACATTTAAAATGCTTTGAGCATGGTGGAGCCTGTATCGGATGTCTTGTCTGTGAGGGGCTGTAAAGTAACACTCAGGCGGCTTCGCCCATATCGTCCAGTCAAAATTGTACATCACAAGGACCCTCACTGACTGTGTATTGAATACAATATCTCGATTTTACTTCCTCTTCTTCGTCAGTGCAATGTTCGTTTTCACAATTCGGGCATGACCAAAACACATTTCCTCATCGCACGATATTTCAAACGAGAATCAAAGAACAGAGTAAGCTGCAACTTGTGTGACTATGGCCTGTCTTCAAGGCTACAGTATTGTGCTAGGCACGTCTTCGACAAGTGTAACAAAGCTACTGCAGAACATAGCCAGGCCGTTTTAGACCTGCTGCGGCAAACAGACGACTTAGATGTACTGGACCCAGAACGAATCGCAGAATTCTATGGGCAGCAAACACAGCAGCTGCAGCGCCAGCAGGCATGGAGGGATCAGATACACCAGCAGCAGCTTTCTGGCCAGGTGCAACAGCCACCAGACCTCCAGGGCCTTGCAGATGACTTGCAGCAGGCATTTGCAGCAGCAGCCGCAGCAGAGGCCACTGGTGAAACAGTGCGCCCCAGCAAACGATGCTGTAGGCAGTTTGACCGCTTGCAGCAACAGCAGCAGCAGCAGCAGCAGCAGCAGCAGCAGCCGCAGGAGTTGGCAGCTGCAGCCGCAGGTACTGTTGCAGCAGAAGCCCCTGCTGGTGCACAGGGCCACAGAAACAGCTGCTGTAGGCAGTCACAGCGTGTTCAGCGTGTTCACAATAGATATTGGACAATGGAGCCCAAGTTGGGAATAGGCAGCGTTCAACCCTGCCACTGAACAACGACCAACAACAACGACAACACAACAACACAAATCACTCAACTTGCTGACGCACTAGTTGCATGCACTCGTGAATGCATTCATAGCATACTATGCGGCTCCACCTGTCAAGCAGCAAGGCTGCGTTAGGCTCTGCTCTCAGCCCAGGATGCCAGGCGTTTCGAATCTGTTTCACTGAAACCTATCCCGCAGCTGCAGTGTGCTTTGCAAGTTGGCTACATTTTTGCAGAGGGTCTGGGCTTTGATGTTGCAGCTGCCGCTGTTGTCACAAGCCAGCTGCGCGGCAGCACAGTGCTTGTGCATTTTGCACATGTGCTGCTGCGTGCTCATGTTTTCAACTGTAAAGAGTTAGCGGTACTGCTTGTGGCTGATCACTACCGGCTTGCTCCAGCCCTATCCCCTGGGCGCCCACTCTGCTGGTCACTGACCACCTGACCACCACCTGACGCTAGGGTAGCGCCGTGCTAGCAGCCGCGCTGTCAGCCGTCGATACCACATTGGTATGCTCAGCGACATGATCAAATGACGGCCAACTCGGAGCACCAGGAGGGCTGGGCAGGTCCCTCTTGGTCCAGCATAGCAGTGAGGCATGATGTTGCCTTCATCTGGGGCATACATCTGCTTTACTTGCGTTCATGCGCCTTCAAGTACCGCAGCATTCTTTACATCCGTTCTGTTTACATTTGGTACGATCACGCCATTGACTGGTTGACATACAGAAGCAAAGAAAGCCTTCCGGGTGCTGAACAATAATCCTACCAGCACAGCACAAGATACGCAGCTGGTTGCAAAACGGAACAGGCGCCGGCCTCTGTCAAGCAGTACTAGTGCGCTTGTAACCATGTTGCCTGCATAAGCGACTGCATCAGCCTGCGCACTCGAGCCACCAGACAAGTGAATCAGCCATAGCATCAACCACTGACAACTTCCTTACACTGGCATCAAACAACCGCTTTGATCATCCGCACGGTGCACAGCTTGTGCACGTTGCACGCTGCACACGCGCACACATCTGCCGCAAGTTGAGGTAACATGTGCTGCCAGGTGGCACCCGGTAGATCGCAGACCCTCAGGCATTGCCTGGGCCGGACACTCCTCACTGTCACACAGTACCGCTACATTCCTTACACACCCTCAGGGAGGCTCCCTGAAATTACGCAGGTGTGAAGTATAAAATATCACAAGCAGCTCATTAGTCCGGCGGGACGTTAAACACGTGGCGCAGTGGTGATGACGGACGACCAGTGGCCGAAAGGTTGCAGGTTCGATTCTGAGCCTAAGCAGTATGTCCCTGGACTCAGGGATACAGTCGGCGAAAGCCGAAGGAAGGATGCTGCTAATGTCCTCGCGACTCTCCGCAGGACTCCGTTGATTGCTGGCTATATACACACCGGCCCTGCTAGGTATGCAGTCCACCGTATGGGGTGATTCCCACATGCTGCCTAGTAAGGGGTGTAAGGGTCTGGGTGGTCTACCTTACACCGAAAATAGAGAGAATAATCAGTCTGCTTTCCGCCTCCCCAGTGGGTGAGGCACGGTTGCCGATGCCGAAAGGTATGGCTTACAAGGATTGATTATTATTTATTTAAGCAGCTCATTCATGATTGAAGCGCCCTCCAGGCACGTCAAGCAGGCTCGCTGCAGAAAGGTGGGAGCAAACAAGGTGTCAAGTAGATAGCAAACAGCGTGGTATAGTAAAAATGACACAAGTAAGATCCCTCCTTTGTAACAAACAAAATAACTAACACACAGTCTTGCTTAGTAATGCTTTCAGCCAGCCATCTCAAGCCAAGCCAGCTGGTGGTGGGTGCTTGACAGGTGACGGTCCCTGTCATATAACACGGTGACATAGATATGTTCGAACTGCATCGAATGAAATGAACCCAGCCACCACATTGTGCATCGCTGGTGTCTGTGCACGGCCACCGGTAACGTCACAAGCAGGGGATGCGCCACACGTACAACATTCCAGCGCCCAAATGTGTGGGTGAGTGAGTGACTCCCCGAGGGCTCTGCAGCGCCTGGCTCAAGTGAACGTGTGTAACGAAGGGTCAGTCCAGCGCCCAAAGCACATTGATCCTGCTGTGCAGGCACGTACGACCAATGCGCCACAGCGCTGCCGTGAATCACTGCCTGCATGTGCAGTGAGGGTGATTGCAGATGCATTCCAAGCCTATGCCAATACGTAACAGCAAGTCTGCATGACATCAAGCTCAGTGGGCTACTAGCCCATGATCCAGGCTGCTGTAAAAATCAGCAGCTCAGGCTGATCACACAGACACAGCGTTTGCAAATCCTTCAAGACCTTCTGGCCCTATCTGCTAGAGTGACATTTTTCCCTCAGAGGAGAAGGGTCGTCACACCTCAGCATACATTGCGGTACTGCTGCAGCCCTCCCTTCAAATACGCTTGTCCACAGGCACTTGGCACACAGTGTAAGCTTTAGGAATAATTAATTTGTAGGCAGACGCCTGCGTTTGGTATGGTAAGCAGTATGACAATCAACCAAGAGCAACACAGCAAACCACGCCATGCCCAACAAGATAGCGGGCATAAACGCTTGACGATTGCAAGCCACCTGGAGAATTAAATTGATCCCTGGAACCCCTAGTCCTTGCAACCTCTTCATGCACAGCAGAACACCAGCCCATACTGCTGAGCTTTAGCAGCCACGTATTCTGCTGCAGCTGCAGCCCGCAGGTGCACCACAATATCGACAGCAGTCAGAAGCCGCTTGCACACGTCAAAACTGTTCAAAGCAAACGCAAGCAACTGGAGACCACAGTGCACAAGGTGCAATCATTGTAGCTGTGACGGTTATCTGTACTGATGGATCTGAGACTGAACTGTGCAGAGATAACCCTAACCCCAATACTCACACTCACACCTAAAAGTGTGACCAGTGGTGCTGAGAGGTGTTCCAGGCGATCAGCAGCAGTCAAACTCGGCACAATACATATCCCAACAGCCTTAAAGGTGTATATGCCCGCCTTTCGTTTTGTCATCATTTACGCACTCACATCAGCTGAAACCCGTGCTGAAACCTGCCGCTGCAAACTCCCTCCCGCTGATGTGTCTCTTGCGCGCCATATGCACCACCCACATTTGGCTATGCAGCAAAAACGCGTAGGCTGTGCATAATGCCAGATACCAGCGCATGCACATGCGCAGCATGCAAGCTGGCCAGGTCGCCAACGAGCCGACACACTGGTGTTAAATGTCTACTTATTCGCCACTGACATGCAGCTACCAAACAATGAAACCCCCAACTGTGTACAAAGCTGCAAGCAAACCACAACGTGCTGTATTTGCAACTCTAAAACCAAAACCCAGAGTCCGTCTTGCCCCCCTCCCTCGCCCCATATAAGATCACACCAAGGTTGCGGTATGCTGTACTGCCACGTATCAGATCTGCTCCATCATCTGATAAGATCATCATGATGAGCTGCTGCAATGCGTGTATGTTGTATCAGCTGTCAACAGTCCAGTGATGTGCACGAGCTGCTAAACAAAAGTATCACAAGCACAATTGCGCAGAATAGATCACCACATAAGCAGCATGGAAGAGCAGAACCCTGATCTCAATATGCTGCAGCTGCATGTACATGCGCTACAGCCGAGCCGCACAATGCAGCGCAACTCCCACAACTGCTATGCAAACAGAGGAATCGCGCTAACTAGCTCTGTAGAGCAGAGCCCACACAATGCAGCTCAGCTCCCACAGCTGTTATGCAAATAGCTGTAGCGCTGTACAGTCGAGCCCATACAATGCTTCCCAACACCAACAACTGTTATGCAACCACACGTGATATGCTACAGCCGAGCCCACACCATGCAGCACAAATCAACTGCTATGCAACTACACGTAAGGTGCTACAGCCCAGCCCACACCATGCAGCGCACCTCCTCAACTGCTATGCAGCTACATGTAAGGCGCTAGCGCTGCAGCCATCGCCACACAAAACAGCGCAAATCCAAAAACCGTTGTGCGGCTACCCGTAATGCCCTACAACTGAGCACATAAAAATGCAAGATAACTCCTCGGCTGCTGTGCAACTACACGTCTTGCGCTAGAACTGAGCACACAATGCAGCGCAACTCCCACAACTGTTACGCAAACTCACGTAATGCCCTAGAGCTCAGCCCACACAATGCTTCCCAACACAAAGGAACTGTTATGCAACCACACATAATGCTCTACAGCTGAGCCCACACAATGCAGCGCAGCGCAACTTCCACAACTGTTATGCGCCCGGCTGTTGTGCTGTGGGACCCCGGGTGTAGTGCATCCCAGGAAACATCATCATCAGCTGTTGATCAACCATGATCAGCTAATGACCAATCATGATCACCCTGTGTGTGTGCAGAGAGCTGGACCTATGCACCATAGAAGACGCCTAACCACACCAAACAGCAAGACTCAATCCCACCCCTGCCTCCTGTGCAGCTACAACAAACAGCAGTACTAGTACACATGACGTTGCTGCAATGCCGATGTTCATGATGCATTGTCACGCGACTTGCACTTGCTTTCCCACAGCTGCATGCAGATATCTTCTACACCATACTCGCGTTTGTCATATCCACAGTTATCACAGATTCAAAACTACATCGCAGTCAGCAATCAACGTATGACCACACCCACGGCCCCAGCCTCTGCTGCTGCAGCTGCCGTTCTCCCTAGTCAATCTGCAGCAGCATGTGTTATAACAGATGTTATAACAACTTTGACCCTAGATGTCAACCTGCAGGTCGTCATACGACCACACCCACTGCCCCAGCCCCTGCTGCTGCAGCCGCCGATCTTCCTCAGCAATCTGCTGCAGCAGCATGTGTTATAACAGATGTTATAACAACTTTGACCATAGATGTCAACCTGCAGGTCATCATACAACCACACCCACTGACCCATCCCTTGCTGCTGCAGCTGCCGATCTTCCTCCTCAATCTGCTGCAGCATCTTCGCCGACTCCCCATCAAACCCCTCTGACCAGTCAGCACAGCTGTCGCGCTCTTGCTTTGGCCATTGCCACTGCTGCTGCTGCTGCTGTGGCATCTGCTGCTGCTGCTGCTGCTGCCGCTGCAGTGCCAGCAGCTTCCAATACTTGCCAGTCTGCGGTCCAACCTCCCACGCAGCATCCCCCAGCGATTCCCGCTCATTGTATAGCTGCCGCACCGCATTCACCAAGGTGTTGGGAGTGTACGAGTAGGGGTACGAATGCAAGTACAGCAATGACCGCTGCAGCTGAGTGAGGATGTTCAATGTCACAACGTGCAGCAGAATCGTTTCTTGCAAGTATCGTTCTGTGACGCGTTTTAACTGATCCTCAATTGGACCTGAAAACACATCCTGCTGCTGCTGCTGCCCATCCTCCTGCTGCTGCTGCTGCTCGCCAGCTGTCCCTCTGCTGTCACCGCTGCTGCCAAGGCTGCTGCTAGCACCGCAGCCGCCGCTGTCACCACTGCTGCTGCTGCTGAGCGACATCTGCTGCATTTGAGCTGTCATAACTTGCAGGCTGGGTACTGATGCGGAGCTCAACTGCGCGATCTGCCTGCATTCCTGCTGACACACCTGGTTGTGCACCTTGGCACACATACACATGCGCAGCGCCTGCTGCCGAGTTAGGCCGATCGCTGCGAGTGCCTCTAGTACGCTGCTGGATGGTGGACCGGTAGTTGGCAGCTGCCGGGTTAAGAGGTTGCATGCGATTCCTCTGCATAGTGGGTAGGCGTTGCAGAGGCCTGCCATCATGGTGAACGTCGCATGTCTGAAGCAAGCAACAACCGCAGCAGCACAGCAGCAGCAGCAGCACAGAGCATGTGAGCTTACACATCCTTTCAGGGGTTGCACCTCCTTTCAGGGTGAGAGATTTGGAGAGGAACGCTGCAAGCCTTGCATATGCTGTGACATCATTTGATCTTGCAAGATGCCGCTCCAGGTACCGCCTGCTGCCAACTGTCATGATGCTGCAGGTTCAACAGGCAGTTGAAGCCTGCATGTGTGCACTAGAATGAGGCAGCAGCTATGACACGGAGAAGTCTGCGGTTGCAAAGCAGGGCGGGGAAAGTGTCTTTGAAGCACTCACTGAACACATCAAGCTGCTGCAGATAGCTGGCAGCTGAAAGGTGCCTGCCTGGCTGCCACGCGGCCACTGCAGCAGCTGCTGCTCCCATGGCGGAGGAGGGCTGCTGCAGCTAACAAATGCAGCTGCTGCTGTATCGGGAAGGCTGACAGGGCTCAGGAAATTTTCTGGCTCTTGTTTGATTGGCACTGGCTGAAGCGACACTCCTTCTGTCGGTGCTGCTGCTGCTGCTGCTGGTGCTGGCACTTGCTGCTGCTGCTGCTGCTGCTGTTCTTGCTCCTCTTGTGTGTACGCCTCAAGTGCCAGGTCCAGCAATGTTGTCAGAACATCATAGTCGTATCTAAACACCTGCACCCAATCGTCTGCTGTCATGCACAGCACCCGCTGCCGAACCTCCGGAGGTGCATCGTTCAGCAGCTGTGCAACATACGAGGTGTACGCTGCGCTGCAGTCAATCTGCAACCTGGCGTCCTGCAGTTCCTGCTGCTGCTGACGCGACTGCTGCTGCTGCTGCTTGTGTGGGGTGGCAGGATCTGCAGCATCTGGTGGTTCCATGCACGAGCCTTGCATGCTGCCACTGCTGCCTGGCCGGCAGCTGTTGCAAATGGTGCTACCCCACATGTTGCAAGTGCTGCAGCCGCTAGGGCTAGCTGGTGCATCATTTTGGCAAGGGGGTGCCTGACAAAGCAGCAGGCAGTGCTGCTGAACCTGACAGCTGCAGCCGCACCAGCTCCTGGCCGCCTACGAAGTCCAGAAGCGCCTGCAAAGCACAGCAGCCGCAATTCCAGACTATTATTACATACTAAGATCGGAGAGGAGTCTGGACAGGAGAGGAAGAGTCTGGAGAGGTTGCAGTGGATGAGGCCAGCACATCCAAGGAACACAACCCGGAAGAGGAGTAAAAGCGTCACGCACCAGCTCCTTAGCTTTCGCAGTCTCGTTTTCATCAAACTCTGATTCGAAGGTTGCGGCGAGTGCTTCTATAACCTCCTCCAGCCTTAGCCGGGACTGGTGTAGGAGTTTCCTTTGCGTAGCTTGAACTTCGGCTTGTACGAGGGATCGGGCCGCTGGCTAACTTCCAACTTGTTGTATCTCATATCATATACGTGCCGGGAATGGTCTCAGTGCGATCAACACAATGTTCCGACATGAACTCGGAAGCAGTCAGACGGTCCGAGTGAGGGCTAACGCTCGCTTTCAGCATTATACGAGAGCAAACATGCATCCTCCGTATTTTTTTTCCTGGATGAGGCAAGCAGCAGAAGCCTAAATCGTGTGGCACCCGTGGCAGTGACGTGACACCGGAGAGGTTACACCGGACAAACATTCAAAGCGCAGTGAAATGCGGCCAGAAGAAGCTGGAAGTTTGGCAAAAGCAGCCAACGCGCAAAGTGCATCACGGCGCACCAGGTGCCAGTGCAAAAGGCGCCACCACAATGCCTGTCAGACAGGAGGCTGGCTGCTGCCCTGCTTATGCATTGAGCCACAAAAATTCAAGAACCTGCCACAGCAGCCCAGGTAATCTAGTACACTCCTTACACGACAAGCAAGTAGCAGTGAGGCTGACACAGACTGCCGCTGAGTCCGCTCTGACTCAGAGCTTCTCTCGGCAGAGATGTTGCTGTGATGCACATACAAGACATGCTGTCACCGTTCAAAGGTTAATGAACTGCACGCCATGCAACTAGGCACCAGGCTGCACCACCAAAGCCTGCACATGGTAAGGCCATGTAAAAGTAATAGCAGCACCCAAGCAGCAAGGCATGCAGTGACACCCTTCCCCTGCATGCAAGGCTGCTCACTCACGCAAGGCTGCGACACTCAAGCAAGGCTGACCCGACCCACTGTAATGCGCCGCTGACTGTCAATGTGGTGAGAGGCGTCAGTCCAAAGCACCCACACAACGTGCTGGCCTGATTCTCAGCGACATGAAATCACCATGTCGACCAGGAAGCACGATGCACAGCGCATGCTGCCGTTGCTGGGTGCCTTGCAGCAGTGACAATCAACGCGTGGCTAATCAGTGCGTGCGACTGGCACTGCAGTGTTCTTGTGGAAGAACAGACCATCCGTTCCCGCACAGCATGCGGCTCCAATACTCTTGTGCAGTAAAGATGGCATCTGCGTCCTGCACACCCACATCGCAGCTGCATCGTAGCTAGTGACAAGCTATTGCTGATAAAGCAGCATATACTTGCTTGCACAACACCATCATAAACATGGTGAATCACCCACTGGAGATCCCAGCGAGGCACTCGCCGATTGCCAAATGCTGCTGCTAGCAGCAGCAGCCAGGCGACAAAGCATCTTCGGTGCCAGCTGCTGTCATGTCAGGCAAGGCTCCTGGCGCTACTGCTGTGGCTCCTGCTGATTGTAACAAAGTAACATGTTATAACGCCTGCATTGACAGCTTCACTTGGGGCCACCGCCACCCTCAACCTTTGAGAGGTAGTAGTACCTGCACAGGGCGAAGGTGCAGCAGCAAATGCAGAGGTGATTGCCAGATGCTAGTGGCACAGCAGTAAGTGCAGCAGTGACCGCACCGATATGTGCAACAGCAAGTTGCAACAACATGCCCAGTAGCAATAGCCAAAGCCAGCAGAGCAGCAAGAGGAGCAGCATATGTAACAGTGTACTGCAGCTACCACCTGACCAGGTCAACACGCAGCTGCTCAAGTCGACAAGCGCCGAGATCAAATATTGCTGCTGCTGGTGTTCTGCCTGCGATGCTGCCACCTGATATCGTCGCGGCTTGTTGATGCGTGCTATCTGCACCTTTAGCATGTTGCCACAGCTGCTGCAGCAGCTGCTGCTGCTGCTGCTGCTTCTGCTGCTAGCTGTGATGCCGCTGCCTGATGTGGTGGCAGCCGGTTGCTGCGTGCTGTATGCACCCTGTACGCTGCTACTGGTGCTGGTGCTGGTGCTGCTGCTGCTACTGGTGCTGCTGCTCACCATAGCTTCTTTGCGCCCTGCATGTTGCCGTAGCGCCCTGGCACGATGCCCATTTTGATGCGGGGGTTGTCCGGCCAGTACCTGCAGAGCGCATTGCGCCAACACAACACGTGGTGATGGTCAGTTGTGCACGATGGCATGGGCACACACTGTCAGCAACGCAGAGGGCTGCTGCAAGCCACATTCTGCTCCTGCTACTGCTACTGCTACTGCTACTGCTGCTGCCATTGGCCTGCCATTTACGACACCAGCCGCCAGGTGGCAGGACTCTGAAGGTAATGCACAGACCTCGCTGCTATCATACGGTGCAGTGCACCGTTGTGCTGCTGCTGCTGCTGCGGCCACTGCTGCTGCACCAAACTTGTTGACCTGGAATCCTGTGTGTGTGTCTGTGTAATTGGTGTAGGCATATGAACAACCTTATCTCACACCCACCTGTCTGGAGGCATGCCCTCGAAGCCCCAGAACGCGAGGTTCCATGCAAACAGCGCCAAATGAAAGCCTGCTGCTGCTGCAGCCAGCATGTGTTCCCGCTTCATAGCCCAGTCTGCGTTCTTTCGCACTTGCCGCAGCTCTGCTGTGCTGCACAGTGCACTTGCAGGCACTCTGCGGGGGTCGTGCCGCGCTACAAGCAGGTCTAGTGGAAGCTCATGCCGCGGCATTGTGATGCGTCTGCCGCTGGTGCTAGCTACGTCTACAGGAGCAATGGCAGATTCAAAGGCAGTAGGTGGATGCAGCAGGACAGTGCTGTACGGTCAGGGGGTGCTGGTGAAGAGGCAGAATAGCTGGCTGCTGCTACTGCTTGCGTTGCTGCTGCTGCTTATGATGCTTTGCGCTGCTCGCTCAGACATTGCTGCTGCCAATCCTTACGTATGATTCATGTGGTGAAAGGATTGCTGTGCGACGCCAGATTTGCTACAGGCTTCGCTGAGGTCCTGCCACGAGACACGCTGCTTGCAGGACATCTTGGGCCCTCACCTGCAGACCCATCTGACTGTGGTAGCGCCAGTGCACGCTCCGCCATACTTTCAATCCTATGTTCCGACAGTCAGTAGAGTGCCTGAGTATGTTGTGAGTAGCTGCTGCTTCTGCTATGCAAACGATCTTTCAATTGCTGCAGTTTCAGCGCTCTATACTGTGGTTCGAATAAGTCAGTCACACGGAACAATTGACTTCAGTGGACTGCGTGTGTCTGAACCACTGCCAGCTGGTCAGCTTGGGAACCCTCACCTGCAAAATGACAGTTGATGCAATCTGCAGTGCCTGACGCTTTTATTCCCTTGATGCGCCTTCAGTCGTCGGTATGAACGTTATAAATGGAGCAGTTTCGTTTGGTATTGTCATTGCGGGTCCCTGCAGGGACACTCTTGCTGCAGCGGCGAATAAGTACTAGTCCAGGCCCTGAGGGGTTTGGACCCGAGCCATGACCACTAGTCGTATCGCATACGGCCAGCACAGGGCACAGATGGCATGCAGTGTCAAGTGCAATATAGCCGGGCAGCTGCATCTTACTTTACTTTGAAAAAAAGCAGCAGATGAGGTGCGGTCCCCGCAGCATACTGCATGCAGGTCTTGCAGGACGTCCTGCAGGACGTCCTGGTCCGGACCCAGCCATTGGAAACGCCAGCGGCGGCAGATCTGCCACCGTTCTAGAACGGTACGGCCGGCGGCCAAACCGTGCGACAATGCCACCGCAGCACTGTAGATGGCCGCAGAGCATGCACACTGGGGTGACAATGGGCAAGACTCCAGCCAGCCTCGGCGCATTGTTGCTGTGGCATGCTGCAGCCGCTGCCAGCCTGGCCAGCTCGCAGTCATAGCCCCGATGGTTGCCTGCAGATGTTCGCTGAGCCCCTCGGCGCATTCGGCGTGAAATATCATATTTGCAAAGCCTGAGGGTTGTGCGGGCAGGGGAGCGTGCTTCTGGGGGTGTTGCAGTTGCTGTGCATGCCTCTGTTGCAAACGCGGTGAAAGTGTATGACTTTACTGACCAGCAATACGACGAAGCGCTGTGGCTTGTGATGCCAGGGCAAGGGGGTGCACGCAAGCTCTTCATTGGGGTGGTTTACATGCCTGATATGGGCAAGTCTGCATCAGTGAGGAGTGCTGCTTACTCAGCGCTGCAGGAGGACCTGGAGTACCTGTCTAGCAGGGGATCTGTGTTGGTGATGGGTGACTTGAATGCACGGGTTGGACGGGCATCTGGCCCAGCAGAGCGTATTGGTATGCATGGTGAGAGCACCGTCAATGACAACGGCCGCCTGCTCCTCTCATTGCTCAACACTGTCAACCTCTACTCACTTAATGCCCGCACAGCCCCCACCTCCCCTCACCAGCACATCACTTGTGACAGGTCGCACGGCGGCACCAGGCGAGGCTCTTTGATTGACTACATCCTTGCCTCTGCTGACATTGCCATGCCCTGCCAAGCTGCTGCCAGGCCAACAGCCACAGTTGGGCCGCATACTGTGGGTGCTACTGACCACCTGCCTGTGTCTGCCCGCATTGTCAGGCCTGTGGTACGCCGCCCTGCAAAACAGGTTGTGCTGCGCCTCAACGCACAGCCCAAGGATTTCAGGCTGCAGAATGGGGAGCAGTCAGCGGAACTTGAGGCATATCAGGATGCTCTGTCGCAGCTTGGTGCAGCCTACACAGCCACGGTCACCACTTTGCAGCAGCAGGCTTCTGCAGGCTCAACTACAGCAACTAGTGCAGTGCAGCAAGCGCACGAGCAGATGCTAGCAGCACTTCGTCATGCTGTCAACGCCAGTTTTGGCTACAAGAGGGTTTGGGTTGGCAAGTCCTTCCATGGTGGACTCAGGAGCTCACAGATGCTGTGGAGGACAGGAAGCAGGCTTACCTGCGCTACAAGAACTCAGGGCTTGTAGCAGATTGGGCTACTTACAAACAGCAGCAGAAGGCTACTACACAGCTGGTCAAAGCAGCAGAGAAGCAGTACAAAGAGCAGTGCCAGCATGCCATTACTTCTGCATACACAAATCGCATGAATGATGACGGCCTGCTTGGAGAGAAAGACATGTGGCAGCTTGTGCGTCGTCTGTGCCCTAAGCATGTCAGCGAGGCAGTTTACAGCGTCATGCAGCATCCATCTGGGCATGTGGCATCTACCCCAGCTGAGAAAGCTGATGCTTTCAAGTGTCATTATGAGCGCGTTGGCAGCCATGCAGCATTTGCTTCCTCCAACCCCAGTTTGACGCTGCACACATGTCTTGTGTTGCAGCCAATGTGCAACAGTATTTGCAAGACTCTGCTAACTCCCCTGCCACCCCGCTGGACCTGCCCATCACTGCCGCCGAAGTTTCCGACTGCCTGCAGAGGCTGCGCACTGGCAAGGCCGGCAACCCGGCTGAGGAGGGCATTGTCAATGAGCTACTCAAGTATGGAGGCAACACGGCCGCAGATATGTTACTGCAGTACTGCAATCTGATGTGGCAGCTTGAGCAGGTGCACCAGGTGCCAGGTACAGTTGTGAACATGCCCAAGAAGGGTGACCTGACAGACCCCACCAACTACCGTGGTATCACCCTGCTTAGCGTGCTTTACAAATTTTACACCAGCGTTCTCAACCAGCGCCTCATCAAGTTTGCAGAAGGCAAGTCAGTGGCGGAGGGCACGACACAGCAACGGCAGCAGCAGCAGCAGCAACAGCAGGCGCAACAGCAGCAAGCAGCAGGCACGTCAGCAGCAACAGCAGCAGCAGCAGCGTGTAACTGCTGCTACAGCAGCAGGAACGCCGCTGCTGCACGAGAGCCAGAACGGCTTTCGTCCCAAGCGCAGCTGTGCTGACCACCAGAGTGTGCTCAGTGAGGTGTTGGGTGGGAGGAAAGCTGAGGGGAAGGATTCTTATGTGCTGTTTGTTGACACCTAAGGCTTTCCCAACAGTGTGGCTTGATGGGCTCTTTCAAAAGCTGTGGGACAAGGGTGTGCGTGGAAAGATGTTCCGTGTACTCTACAACTTGTATCAGGGTGCACGCCGTGTGGTGTCTCACGAAGGTCATGTCACTGAGAGCTTCACATGTGACCTTGGTTTGCATGAGGGCGATGTTATTTCCCCCACACTGTACCTGTACTTCATTGATGATCTGCTGCATGAGGTGCATGCAAAGCACCCTGGAATCACCCTTATGGGCCCTTGTGACGAACCTGCTGGTCAGGTTGTGGCAGCCATGCAGGCTGATGACTTTGTTGCTGTGTGCGGATCTCTGGCTGAGGTTCAGGCTGTGGCTGCAACAGTTTATGAATACAGTTGTAAGTGGCGGTTCAAGCTGAATAGCTTGAAGTCTGCTGTCATGCATGTCTCACCAGCTAGACAGCCCAGCCAGTTGGCTGATTCTGGCATCGTTTGGAATGGTGTGCCTGTGCCTGTTGTATCAGAGTACTGCTACCTTGGCCTGTGGTTCAACAATGCCTGCAACTGGAATACGCACTTTGAGAAGATGTTGGCAAAAGTGCATCGTGTGAAGGGTGGGCTCATGCCAGTTTGGAAGAGCCGGCTCATCAGCGTGGAAGTAAAGCGTATCATTCTGCTTACATGCGTTCGCCCGATTGTTGAATATGGCAGTGAGGTCTGGTTTCCGTCAACTGCAAGGCAACTGCAACAGATTGACAAAGTGCAGACTGACATCATCAAGTGCTCAATGCGTTGTGGCAAGGAGCGCCCTTGCACTTCACTTGTTCTGGCTGAATGGGGTGTGAAGCCATTGCACATGTGGCTTCATCAGAGGGCGATGGAGTATTACTTTAGGGTTCAGCGTATGCAGAACTGTCGGTTGCCACATCAGGTGTTTTCAGCTGAGTGGAAGCGCCCTAGTGGTGCTGTTGCGGTGACACCTTGGCATAAGTATGTGCAGAGTTTGCTTTGCAAGTATGGTGTGGATGTTGAGGCGGCGGCTGATCGAGCTAATGCGTGCAAGAATCACATCAACCGTCAGGTCAGGAAGCTGCATGCAGACAGAATTGTTTGTGAATCACTGCAGCACTCTACTTTGAGCCGTTACATCACGCATGTGCACCCTACACATGCTGATGCCATGCGTTTTAAAAGGGCTAGGCCCCTTTTGTGTTCTGGTGCGCCAACGCGTGGTATTGAGTTGCTGGTGCGTGTTCGAATGGGCTGTCTTTGTGTGCATGAGCGTACCAGTCGTTATGGTGGCAGCAGAGCTGATTCTAACACAGCATGTCCTGCTTGTGGTCAGGGTGTTGAGTCTTTGTCATATCTGATGTTTGATTGTCCCGCTACTTCTGCTCAGAGGGATACTATGCTTGATGAAATTCGGTCTGTTTTGCGTGATGTTGCTGGCGGCGCTGAAAATTGCGCAATGTGTTGTCGTTGACTGATGCATCCACCAAGTTGTTGCGTTTTGTTTCTGATGATATTTGGGGTAGTAGGGGGGTGTGCCGAGTGATATCTAAGAGCATTGCTGAGTATCTTGTCCAAGCTTGGGATGTGCGTAATATTTGCAAACACAATGGAGCAGTGCTCCCTCTTTCTTCCGCTCCTGAGGGGCGCGGGGCCGATGGCGTTGATGCTATGGCTTAATGGTAACATGATGATGATGATGATCTCTGTGTCGCCTATGTTCCCAGCATGCATTCACATGCATGGTTGGCATCGTTCTCTGTTTATTGTTAGCGATGCTGTTGTTCACTCTGCAGACCAGTCGCCGAGCGGGGTTAGGAAGGGGCAGGTCAGCAGATGTTGTGTGGTTTGTTCTTGTGCGCGTTGATCAAGTGCCGCTTGCTGAGTGAACAGAGGGGTGGAGCTGAAGGGTGATCTGGGTTTGTCGGTAGAACGGTATTGGCTTTGGCATCTGCATGCTATATGGCAGCACATGGAATGCTGCCGGCATTCATGGGGTGTGTAAGTGTTACACCTGAGGTTCAGCAACGACGACTTTGGAACGTGTCCAATGGCATAGATGCGCACTGCGCATCGTATGCAGCATGCACCAGGGCAGCGGCTCTTGGTGGTCATGTTCCCTGGCTGCAACACAACCACTAGAGGAACAGTCGCACCGTGCAGCTGAGCTGCTACTAGCAGTACGGAACTGAGCCTCAATACCGAGGCACTTTTATAACAGCCCCACTGGAATAGTATTCCAACCACTGCATTTCTGCAATCCGCCTGAACGGCATAGCCCACCTACTAGGCTTTGCCAGAGCGATGAACGTCTCAGTACGGCGATCGCCGCAACCTGCTGTTATGTGCATGCTGCTGCTGCCGCCGGCTGGGCCCTGCAGAGTCCTCCGAGCTAGACGGAGCTGCTGCTGCTGCTTCTGCCGCCTGATCCAACGTCCACAACGCCAGCTGTGCATCCTCTCCTGCCGAAACACACAGCAGCCGCTGCGAGGCTGCGCCAGCAAAGCAATCCACAGATCGTACAACATCTCGGTGGCACCCGTTGAGCACTACTGCAGGGGGCTGTAGTAGGTTGCTGCCTGGTGGTAGCTGCCCTGCCCTGTGCTGCTGCTCTGCAATTGGAAAGAATGCTGCTGCACCTCCATTTGTGCCTGCTATCAGAAGGAGCTGCCCACTGCTGCTGTCCCAGTGGCAACCTATGAGATAGTCCACCTGCAGCAGCAGCAGCAGCAACAACAATGGCAGAACAAGGACACATTTTGATGTAGTGAGGTGCAGCGTGACATTGCTGCATTGCTGTCCCTGCAGCCCTGCTGTGCACCAAGCCCTGCATGCAGCGTGTGTGCGCGTGCAACTAAATGGCTGCTGCGCTGCGCCCAGCTGTTGGGTCTCCAGTTGCTTTGTGCGTGTGTGTTCAGTGCAGCATCAAAGGTAAGGCTTGATGTTACCAAGCTGGTAATGTCGAGCCGTACCCTCCATGCTGCACTGAACACACACAGATAGTTCTTGGAGACCCAAGAGCTGGGCACAGCGCAGCAGCCACCCAAAGGCAACAGTGCCTGTTGTTCCGTGCGTGCCGTTCCTATGTGTGGGTGTTCTATTCTGATCTATTCTTGGTCTGGTGTGCAGCATCTGCCTTTCCGGTGGTTGGCTGCGCAGCGGATGCTGCAAAAGCCCATGACCAACAGCAACATACGGCTACCCTCCTGCCTGCTGCCATGCGCTATCCCACCACCTTCGAACACATTACACTCACGTCCCCCTTCAAGCAAGGCAACACAACAACAAGCACTGCTAGTAGGTGTTGCTGCACTGCCATCATCAGCAGAGCCCTGTGCCAGCAGCTACAGAACACATTCTATCTGTACCTCACCCACCTCGCCAAACAGTGCAGCAGCGCTGCTAGCGCCTGCAGCTGCAGCCGCCATCTGCCGCGCCTCTGCCAAGTCAGCTACTGCTGTGTCACCACCAGTAGCATCCTCTACGGTGGCAGCTAGCCAGTCCCACAGCTGCAGCGTTTCAGTGCCAGTCCTGTGTGTGACAACCGGCAGCAAGGATATACGTGTCAGCTGCTGCTGTGTCACCACCAACAGCGTCCCTCTTGGTGGCTGCCAGCCAACTCACAGATGCTGCTGGTCAGCACCCCATTGCTGTACACGCCCGGGCGCTTACTAATGTCTGTCTGTCACCATCAAGCACATAACACGCGGCAAGGATGTACATGCCAGCAGCAGCAGCAGCAGCGGCACCCACCTGCACCACATGTGCTGCCCCTCACTGCCGTACAGCCCCAGCTGCTCCACTGACGTGCCCACGTTCAGCGCCGCTATGAAGCCATCGTCCTGGTTGAGCCCTCCCGCCACGTCATGCACCGCCACCAGGCCATCCTGAGAAGCCGTGATCAGCTTGCTGCTGGCTGCATGGAACAGCACCTGCACAGCACAATTGACATGTTACTTTTGGATTAGCTCATAGCACAAGACACTCACTGACTGAACAATCGCTCCATGTGCTGCATGCTGTGCTGCGTACTGTTGTCCAGTGCGGTGTGGCTTGAATGAGGACACAGGGCTCTTGTGCTGCTGCTGGCTGCTCAATATCCCCTGCTCAGCCAGCATACACTGCTGGCCCTCCAACTGCAGACAACACGCACAGCCATGTGCTGTGCATGTGATCTCAATGCCTTGGCTAGAGTGTCAGTGCCACTGCAGGCCTGCCTGTTGTGTGCATCAGTCACCTGCGTAACGTCCATGTGCATGTCGTCATCCGAACAATGTACTGCATGTGCTGTATGCTGTGCTTGATACTGCTGTCCAGAGTGCCTCGGCGTGATGAGGATGCAGGGTGGTCGTGCTGCTGCTGCTAACTGCTCAACCTCCTGCTCAGCCAGCATGCACTGCTAGCCCCCTAACCGCAAAGCAAACGACCGCACAGCCATGTGCTGTGCATGTAATCTCAATGCCTCGACAAGAGTGCCAGCGCCTCTGCAGGCATGCCTGTCGTGTGCATCAGTCACCTGTGTAACGTCGTCCATGTGCATGTCGTCAATCACCTGCCAACAAGAGTGCCACCTGCCAACAAGAGTGCCCGAGCCGCTGCAAGCATGCCTGTCGTGTGCGTCACCTGTTTAACGTCGTCCATGTGCATGTCGTCAATCACCTGTCAACAAGAGTGCCACCTGCCAACAAGAGTGCCCGAGCCGCTGCAAGCATGCCTGTCGTGTGCGTCACCTGTGTGACGTCGTCCATGTGCATGTCGTCAAACGAGGCCAGCCGCTGCTGCGTTCGCCTGTCCCAGAAGTGCACGTCACCCTGGCCGCCAGCTGCCACCAGGGTGTCACTAATGCTGAACGCATACAGCTCCTGGTGGTGTGCCTGGTAGCTGCGACAGCAACAGGGAGAATTGAGAATCCCAAACAGTCAAATGCAGGGTTTAGAGTTATAGCAGACGGTATAGGGGATTGAGTGATCCGTGTCGCTTCATGCATTTTGCTGAAGTCCATGGCAGCACAGCCATGATGAGGCACCTGCCTGTGGCAGCAACAACACAACCCGCTGCCGCAGAGTAACCCACACCAAAATCATGCAGCATGCACCCATGTTTGTGTTTGGAAACTAACCATTGTGCCTGCCACCTGTCATTCAGACCTGCTGCTGCTGCTGCTGGTGGTGGTGGTGTTGGTGGCTTTCTATTGCCCTCTCGATGCGTACCTCTCAGCCACCTGCCTACCCGCTGCCGCAGAGTAACCCGCACCAAAATCATGCAGCATATGCACCCACGACTGTATTTAAAAACTATACATTGTGGCTGCCACCTGGAATTCAGACTTGCTGCTGCTGCTGGTGGTGGTGGCTTTCTATTGTCCTGCAAATGCGTACCTCTCAGCCAGCTGCCTGCTGCGGAGGTCCCATGCCTTGACATGCCCATCCCTGCTGCAGCTGTACAGTGCCTGCGGCAGGCTTTCGAATGGAAACTGCACGTCTGATATGGTTGCACTGTGTGCTGGTATGTCAGCCACATGGCTCAAGCCTGACACGCTGCAGCTGTACAGCTTGATGCCGTTATTTGACAGCGATGCCGCAACTGCGCTGCTGTCAGGACTCCTGATGGCTTTGAAAACGTAGCAAGGGTTCGCAGTGTTGTAATCCACGCGTGCTCGCGAGCAGCAGTGAGCGAACTTGGTGCCTGCTGCTGCTGCAGCTGCCATGCCTGCTGTTGCTGCTGCTGCTGCTGGTGCTGTCACTGCTGCTGCTGCCGGGGCCCTAGCCGTGGAAGGGTCGCCTTCATCATCAACAAAATATATGTGGCCCATGTTGATACACGTGCGGCCGTTTGTGTTGGCAGCAGGACAGTGGTCAAGTTTCTCTGGTGTACTTCGGCAGTCTGGAACCCCTAGTCCATGCACACATAAGCGTAAATTGCAGTTCTTGAAAAACGAGAACGTTTACCACGCCAATTGAGATCGGTTGTGGCGAAAGCAGTGCAGCAGCATAACACAGGATGACTAACAGTAACAGTACAGAAACGAAGGGCAGGCATGATCACTCAGCAATACCAATCACAGCTGATTTTGAATCTGCAAGTTTCTGGCTTGAGCAGTTGGCTAACAGGTTCAAACATGGTCACAGTGAACATGCACACCTGATGCCGGTCTCAACACGATGAGTGGACGCTCTCCGAACACTACAAATCGCAGAAATTTTGAGCCAGGACACAGGAGCAGTGCTGCAGCTGGAGCGGAACAGCCGGTGCAGGGGTAAGCAGCTCTTTGACTGTTGCGCATCAGATGGCATGTGATCAGCAGTGCACCACTGACATATGCTGAATCAGCAGGGGCAGCATCCAGCTCAGGACCTCGAAGACGTCACATGGGAAGCGAGTGCCATCAGGTGAGCTACAGCAGCAGCGCCAGCAGGCCCTATGAGCTGCTCCTTGTCAGCAGGGACGTGTGTACTGCTGTACAGCCCGCTCGGGCAGCATCAGCACCTAGAACTGTACCACCGTTGACTTGCTGCAGGTAGAGCAGCAGGCAAACCCTCCATGACATACTGGAGTGTGGACAAATGGGGCATGCCTGCAAACCAGCTCAGCAGGTGTGGGCTGTGTGGTGCGCTGCAGACAGCAACAGATGCACAGCAGCGATACAGCAAAATACAGCACCTTCTGCTTGCAGGATAATTAGTTTGCACTTGAAAGGCGCCTCAGCAGATGGATGCAGTGCATACAACGTGCAGTCTTGTGTGTGCTTGGAGCTGTGCAGCAGCTGACAGTGTCAGGCCTGTTGATACAAACCCTTCAGGCTGCAGCTAGCAGTGCATCTAACAGCTGTTTGGTTTATGGATGAGTGCTGCTGCAGCGTGGGGCGTCAGTCAGGTGGCTTGCAGGAACCATCAGCCGAGGTGCTGGATGGACTCAATGGTGAGGGGTTGCCTTTGATGCAGAGCTGAGGCAGCAGCAGGAGCAGCAGCAACAGCAGCTGATGGGTGTCTCTGAGAGCAGTCGCCGTAGAGGGCAGCTGCTGGTTGGGTCAGCACTACGCACGAAAGCAGCAGCAGCAGCAGCAGCAGCAAGTATCCGCTGGTTCATTGGCAGCAGCAGCAATGTCAGGTCTAGTGGCATGGTGCAGACAGCAGCAGCTGAGGGTGTCAAGAAGTGCACATTACTGACTGTGTCTCAAGCTCAAACACTGAGCACATAAGCGAGTGACCATCTTTGAGCAACCTGACGTGCTCCTGCATGCGCTGTCATCTGATGTGCCTTTCAGAGCTTGAGCAGCGCATGCGTGCCACACTGGGAGCCCTCGCCAGCTTCAACGAAGATAAGCGCATGCTGCTGCTCAGGTGAACGAGCCAGCAGCACAGCAGCAATCAGCACGCATGTGTGGCATCATGACTAGCAGCACATGCCCTTGTTTACGTAGAAGTCAGCTGCAGTAGGCACTAGCAGGCGTTGCTGCCCAGATAGCCTGCTGCATAGCAGCAACCAGCAGCGCCGGTATGACATGCTGACAAGCAGCACATGCCCTTGTCTATGCACATCAATTGCAGTAGGCACTAGCAGACGCTGCTGCTCAGGTAGCCTGGCAGCAGCCAGCAGCGCAGTTGTGATGTTGTGGCAAACAGAGGCAAGCCAAGTGCATTGAGGAGTAGCACGTGCGGCTGCTCAACTGAGCTAGTGCCACTGCAGTGTATCTCTGGTAAGGCGTTCCAAGTGCATTGAGGAGTAGCATATGCTGCTGCTCAGGTGGGTTTGTAGCATAGCAGCAACTGGCAGCGCAACCAGCAACTAGTAACATGAATGTGCAGTTGAATGAGATGGGCTAACATAGCAGCCACTGTACAAGATTTAAACATCTGGACTGCTGGCAACTGTGGCTGCAGGCAGTGCCGGCGTGAAGAGGCAGCAGCAGCGCAGCAACTAGCAATGCAATTAGCATTCTGAACATGTGAACACCTTGTTGATACTCCTGCAGGCAGTGCAGGCTCTGATGGATTTGTAGCATAGCAGCAACTGGCAAAGCAACCAACAACTAGACACATGGATGTGCTGTTGCTGAATGTTTAGTAAACACATAGCCGCATCATGATTGAGCATTCTGGACTGCTTGCAATTGTTTTGTTGCTGCAGGCAGTGTCGGCGTGAGGAGGCAGCAGCAGCGCAGCAACTAGCAACGCAACTAGCATTCTGAACAATTGAATTCCTTGTAAACACTCCTGCAGGCATTGTCGGCGTGAGGAGGCAGCAGCAGCACAGCAACTGGCAAAGCAACCAATAACTAGACACATGAATGTGCTTTTGCTGAATATTTAGTAAACACACAGCCGCATTGAGCATTCTGGACTGCTTGCAAATGTTTTGCTGCTGCAGGCAGTGCCGGCGTGAGGAGGCAGCAGCAGCGCAGCAGGGCCAGGCACGGCCGCCAGGGCTGTTGACCACTCAGCAATTTCGCCATGTGTGGTGCAGCTTGGGCCTCAAGCTCAGCAGGGAACAGGCTGCTGCGCTGTTTTTGAGGCACGGCTGCGATGCCCAGGGGCTGCTGCCATATGAGGTCTTTGCTGCGAAACTGCAGGTGTGGCAAGGGGACGGTTGGCAACTGTTGGGCTGCAACGGCTCGTGTTATGAATCAGAGCAAGTTGATGGCCAGCAGAGTTGAGCCTGACGCATGCTGCGAAGCATTGATAGTTGTATACGCACCAGTTTCTTATGTGCATGCTGCAGGCATGCTGTGTGTATGTTGCCACAGCACAACGTCATGACAGGGCACTGCTGGATTGACACGCGCCATCTGCTTGTATGCAAATTCGCTGATTTGAACTACAGGGCAGCCCTGCACGGCTGCTGGCACTGGAGCCAGAGCAAAAGGTAATGACAGTTGCAGAATAGCAACCACCCACCACACAGCTGCTGTGCTTCAAGCCTGTTGCCGATGCTGGCCTCCTGCAGGCCACAGTGGCCTGCACATACATGCCAGGGATTTTTTGCTCGCATATGATACCAGTACTACAGCTACTGTATGATTGTCAGTGAGGCAGTAATCAGCTCACCTGTGAGCTCTCCTGAAATTGTGCTTGTATCCCTGCTGCTGCTGCTGCTGTGGCTGCTGCTGCTGCTGCCGCCAGGGCCCGTATCCTGCATCAGGTGGCGACCCTGGCTTCAAGGGCAAGATCAGCTACAGGATGTGCCGCAAGCCGGTCTTCCCGCCATCAAACTGGGATGGCAGCCTGGTCGCAAACTCAGCGAGCCTGCCAAGAGTGAGGGAATCACATTACATTACAGTACAGTACGTTACACTCCACTGAAACAGGAGTGGGAACCCCAGTCAGGAGCCAACGGCAGGCTCGTAGAGGGAACACTGCATGGCTGGCTGGTCTTGTGCAGCTACCTGGCGGCCTGCTTGAATTGTTTTGATGCTGATGGCCTGTGATGCATGGCACATGCAGCCGATCAATGCGGCTGTTGATCTTGTGTTGCTGGCGAGCTGCCCTGTCACAGACCCAGACCGTACAACAAGCACATGGTTGAGTTGTGTGTCAAGCAGGAGTGTGGCGCTGGGTTGTGACTGCAGGCGGGCCTAGCGCTGGAGTGGGTGTATGGCTACAACGCCAGCAACACAGCGCCCAACGCTTTCTACACCTCCCAGCAGAAGATCGTGTACTACGTGGCAGCGCTGGGTGTTGTGTATGACCCTGCGACACACACTCAGCAGTTCTTCCAGGTGACTGGCAGCTTTCGGCAAGCAAGCACTCCTCAGTTTATTCTGTGGCTGCAGTCTGCATGTGAGCACAGTATCCAAGTGAGAAGTGTGTATACAAGCAGACACCCATGTAAACGCACTGTGAAGAGACAAGCATGTACCCAAGCAGACACCCATGTCAGCACACTGTCACATGCACAGCGTGTACCCAAGCAGGCAGCACAGCAAGGCTGCTGCATGATGTGCTGCTGCAGGGTCATGATGACGACATCACGTGCTTGGCGCTGCATCTCAGCCGCAGCTTGGTGGCCACAGGCCAGGTGGCATCAGCACTGGACGGCACCGCCAACTGCCCATTCTTGCATGTGTGGGACACTACAACCAGCCCGCCTGCGTCTGTGCAGCAAATCGACTTCCCGGCAGGTAAGAGTGGTGTGCTGGAGTTGCGTCTAACAGGTGCAAGCGGTTGTCATGGCATCGTTCTCATCCAAGCTCTGTGTTCATGCTTGCAACATATCGACCTGTTGCAGATTACCCTGCACCATGGGGCGCTGATTGCAACCGAACGCTCCAACTGCCACAGCATGCAGCATTGAAAACCGTGTGCGCGATTGTTTGTGCTGTAGAGTCTGGAGATGCCAGTGGCAGCCGCTTTGTTGTGGCGATGGCCTTCTCCCCGTGTGGGCAGCGCCTGGTGGTGGTCACAGTCGACAACAGGCACACTGTTAGCGTGTTTGCATGGCGCACCAAGCAGCTGCTGCACCAGGGCCTTGGACACAACGGCCAGCCACCACAAGTGGGCTGCTGACTGTTCATGTTGTGTGCCACACTGCTGATCCATGTTTTTTTCTCAACAGTAGCTGTAGCCAGTCGCATTACGCTATTGCTTTTCAAATTGTGTGCCACACTGCTGATCCATGTTTGACCATGGATCCCTCGCAGCTGGTGTACTGCACCAACAGGATGCTGGGTGGCACCAACAACAAGCTGCGCAGCGCTGGTGTGGCAGATGGTGTTCAAAACTGACAGCGACAGCTTGAGGCTCACTGCGAACAGTATGGTGTGAATGGTAGTGATACAATTATCTTCAGATGCATGGTGAGGTGAACCACCACTGGCGGTTGTGGCGCCACGACATGACTACACATCTGATATGATGTGCATTTCCTGTGTGGCCCCTGCAGCTGTATGGTGTGGTGTTCAACCAGTTCATGCCAGAGGGCTCCGCCATGTTTGTCACGTACGGCGTGAAGCACATCAAGTTCTGGATCAGCGCAGTCGATGAGGTGAGACACCTGATTGCCAGGCTACGCACTCGTATACATGTGTGCGGTCACAGCAAAACACGCAGCAAGTGTTCAACAGGTGCATTGCACACATGAAAACCATTTGTGGTGCTCTGTACAACTGAAAACTCCGTACAACCAGAAGTGATGCATAAACATGCCTGGCATGCCTCTTGTGCCTGCCAACCCTGCAGCTTGGCTGCGAGGGCTTCAGCAGCAGCCACGGCAAGTGCATGTTACGTCAAGGCATCGATATGCTTTTGGTGTCATGCCTCTGATACGTGCAATGCCTTGGTCACCTTTCATGTCCTGGAGTGCGTCAAGTGGGGCAGTGTGTGCGGCAATTTTGGGGTGGCTTTGTGGCAGAATGCACAGACTGGATTTAGCAGCATGCATATACATCTCACATGCACTTGTGCTTGCCTGCCGACCCTGCAGCTTGGCCGCGAGGGCTTCAGCAGCAGCCGCGGCAAGTTCCAGGCGGGCACCAAAGCTGATGTGATGTCGGCAGCCTTCCTGCCCAGCCAGTGGCTGGTCACGGGAAGCCCAGCTGGGGAGCTGCTGCTGTGGGACGCACGCGCTGCACAGCCCACGTTTGGCTGCTGCTGCCAGGTGGGGCTCTGCGGTGTGTGGAACGGCGGTGTGCTAAACGGGTGCTACGTATGGCAGCTGACACCAGCCTTCAGGAAGCAGTGTGCTGCTGTACCTGCACCTACCAACCAGTACATGCCAGGCATCTCAGACCTGCAAACCTGGCCCGATTCTTGGAGGGGCTAGCTGCAAAGTTCTGGGCAAGCACAATCAATCAATCAATCACACGTTTTTCTAGCAAGAGAGGAACCCAAGAAGGGAGCCACTCCCAAACCACCTTTAGTATCTCCTAACCGGTAGGTGCAAACCCACAAGCTAGGCCCAGATACGGCCAAAACCATCAGTGCACAAGCACTCGCCCGGCACGGTCTCTCATTCAATGGTCGCCCTAAACCCTAATCACTGATGGCCCTGAGCTGGACCACAGCGTCAGTGCACTCGCGTGTGGGATGGATGGGTAAGCACAGACATATACTAATGGCCAAGACCTGCTTTGTCACCATGCTTTGCTTTCAAAAGCATTGATTGCATGTGCGCACTCTGCAGGTGGTGCAGGCTCACGGGCCTGCTGTAAAGATGCCCAGCGTACATGATGGCCAGCCAGTGCTGCAGGGTGTGCGCTGCCTGGCGCTGCGTTGCAACAACACGGAGCTTGTCAGTGGCGGCTCTGATGGCCGCATCTGTATCCACGATATCACTGGAGACAGGCTGGGCAGCATACTGCAGACGCTGCAGGTGCGCAGAGTTGGGTGGAGGGTGCACTTGCAGGTGTGTATGGGTTACATGACAGGTGGTGCTGCAGCGGCACAATGCACCATGCAGTGTGAGCGCTTGAGATGCTCAAAAGTGTGCAGCGATTGATCGCAGAAGCTGGTGTTGTTGTTACGGTGCCCAGCCCAGTCGGGATGCACCGCCTGCACCCACATCATCGCAGAATCCCCGCACACTTCAGTGCGGTGACCTCTTCACGCAACTCTGGCCGACACAACAGCACTTACTTGGCATACGACACGCCCTGCCGTCACATTTTGCTGCCTGCAGTTCCCCCACCCTGCGCAGTCTGGACCTGCCAGTTTCAGAGCCCTGGATGTGCGGCCAGGTGGCAGCGAGCTGCTGCTCGGCACTCACTGCTGCGACCTCTGGGAGCTCAACCCAGCAGCAGCAACAGGAGGCATTGCAGCAGCAGCAGCAGCGAGCACACGGCCAGGAGCTGCTGGAGCTGCCAATGTGCTGCCAGAGCCGCTGATACAAGGGCACACTGGGGATGTGTGGGGTGTGGCGTATGACCCGCTGAAGCCGCATCGATTTGTGACGGCCTGTGAGAGCAACAGCATCTTTGTGTGGCATGGCAGGCGCCGGCAGCTGATGCTGAGCTACGTGTGGCTGCTGCGTCTTGCCTGAGATTCAACAAGCATACCACATAGATACAGCTGCAATGTCTCAACAGGGGTGCTGCTGTATATCATGAAGACTGCTTCAGGCGCAGGGCTGTATAATATGAGACGGCATAATCAGGCAGCATCACCAACGGTGACTGTGTTGTCGCCTGCATTCATTGTCTGCTTGCAGGCCCAGGTTGACATTGGCATGCCGTCACATGCTGTGGACTTTTCACAAGATGGGGCACACCTGGCAGTGGGGAGCACAAACGGCACCATAAAGGTGCTGAATGCGGCAGACATGAACCAACTGGTGGCACAGGTGCGGAGGATGGCACGTTTGATTGGTCATTGCAGCTGCTGTAGGTATTGTGCATATGCGGCGTTGATGGCTTCTAGATTGCAACAGCAACAGTGTACATGCACCATTCGTTGCTGACAGCAGCACTTCCCTCGTGCATACTATGCACGTAGCACAGCCATCCACTCTTCTTGATACTCGTGCCTTCGTGTGATAAGCTGTTCACGACAAGTCGTTTGTGGCTGTGGTTATCAGTTGCGCTTGACCAGTGAGGCCATCGATGACCTCAAGTACTCGCCTGACGGCTGCATTTTTTTCTGTTCTAAGTGCCTGTGTTGTAAGTTGTTCATGAAAACACTTTTGTGGCTGTGGTGTGCAGATACGCTTCTCCAGTGAGGCCATTGATGACCTCAAGTACTCGCCTGACGGCTGCAAGCTGGCAGCTGGCAGCCACGACAACTTCATCGACATCTACGACGTCAAGAAGAAGTAAATGCACGTGGCATTGCTGACGCGGATCCTGCTGTACACTAACGGTGCCACAACGGTTGTGGTTGCGCAGTCACCAGGCTATGCTACAGTGCAATGTGCAGATAGATAGATAGAGGGGTTACACGGTGTGTTCATGCGGCATACGCCACCACAGACACCTGGTAAAATAGTAAGCTGCAAGCAGCTCAGCTCGGGCTGTCACTCTGAGGTTTTAACCCCAGAAAAACCTCTGTGCGTAAGGTATGACATTGGTTATGCTAGCATAACCGTCTTCCTTACGACACACAATTTGGCTGCAATCTGGGAATCTTCGGGCATGAATGGAGTGTTCTAATCAGTGTTGGTGACAGCAGTCTATACATCACAGCAATGGGCATCTACATCAGTCTGTCTAGCCCCTGCACCTGCATGTAAACCAGACGAGCATTGTTCCATGCAGCCTGCGCTTTGTGTTGAGTGACACACCATCAAAACTAAACTCATTCCGGCCTGCTGCTGCTGCTGCTGTGCATGCGCAGTTACACGCGCATTGCATGGTGTAGCGGGCACAGCAGCTATGTGCGGCACCTGGACTGGTCAGCCAACAGCAAGGTGGTGCAGTCAAGCTGTGGCGCATATGAGCTGCTCTACTTTGATGCTGCAACAGGAAAACAGGTAGGGTCCGGGAAGCTGGGTGAAACCTATGCGCTCATGGCAATTCAACAGCATCAATGGCTATTGGTACCGTGAGTGCTGACGGTGCTTGCCAGCCAGTTTTCTCTGCAATGCTCACGGATCTGTAATACGAGCCAGCTGCAACAATAAGTGTGATGGATTCCAGATTTGTGCATTGGCTGCACGTCATGGCGCTGCAGGTGCAGGCAAACCAGCGCGACACCGCGTGGGCCAGCTACACCAACATCCTGGGCTTCAGCGTGATGGGCATCTGGCACGACAACGGCACTGACGGCACTGACATCAACGCCGTGTGCAGGTGCGCACCAGACGGCCTCAGCTGCTGCCAACATCATGCATGCTCTTCACATCTGGTCTGCGGGTTTGAGTGAAAGGTTGTTCTCTGTGACCCGTTCTGTAATTACAGCGTCAGAGTGGCGACATACCAGATACTCAATCAGCAGATACCAGCGCAGATACCTGATGTGATTTGGGGGGTGAATGATGCCGTCACGATATATGTTTGTGTCCTGCGAATGTGTGGGTGCAGGTCGTACAGCCTGCCGGCCTGGGAGGCGACTGACCCACTGGCTGCTGCTGGCATTGGGCAGCTGGTCGCAACAGCAGGTGCGACTTCGGCTGATGACTAGGCGGGACCATCTTTTTGAATTGGTTGCTGCTGTAACTTTGTACATGCTTTTGACAGAGGCAAAGAGGCAAGCAGCTGATTCAAGATCGTGAGAAATGAGTACCATAACTTGGTGGAGCTTGCTGCTCATTGATTATAATAACTGCCCATAGTCGGTTGTAGTGTTTTTGCAAGCCGGCGTGGAGGTGCACGACGGTCAAAGCGCTGTGCTTGTGCCTGGGTGGTGCTGCTGCAGGTGATGATGCGCGTGTGCGTCTGCTCAGCTACCTCTGCGTGGTGGATGACACACCAGCAAGGTGAGACGGCATGAAAGATAGCATCAGGTATGCTCAAAAAATGCTGCTGCTGCTGCTGCATACATTGTCGGCATGACACAGCAATTGTTCATATGAGTTTTCAGGACTCGACGGCCCTGGATGACCAGAGCGTCGGTTCAGGGGTCTTTTCAATACCCCTTACAGCTGCAGGCTGTAGTACTTTCTTTCTTGATTGCAATACAGACCCTGTGACACTGTGAGGTATGACTGCAGAGTTTACCCTGGCCACTCCTCACATGTGATGAACGTGCGCTTCGCCCCGCACAACAAGTTGCTGGCGCCAGTGGGCGGCAAAGACCGCACAGTCTTCCAGTGGCGGCTGCAGCTGCAGCCGCGCCAGCAGGAGGCACAGCCAGCGGTGCCACTGCCGGAGGTGTTTGTGTACCCTGCACGGCAGAAGCGGCTGCAGCAGGATGCACCAGCGCCACTGTCAGCGCCTGCGGCAAAAGTGCGGTTTACTGCTGTTTTCAACGCTTCTATGGCATGTGTTAACAGTGCGATCTGTCGGGGTGGCTCCTACCATTGCCAGCGCCTGCGGCAAAGATAGGGGTGGCAGGGCACTCTGGGTGCCACCCTCTTTGGGTTAGTCAGCTGCTGCGGCAGATATTTCACTGACATCATAGATAGTTATCGGATGCAGAGCTATATCTCTGCATGTTTGGGCTGCCAGCGGCTGGGATGATGGGACGTGGGCCTGCACTGGGGCCAATTGTTCTTGCTCACAGCCCAACACGATATTACGCGCCTGGGAACCCCGAGTGACGTAGTGTGAGCAAACCGACGGTGCTGATGCTATGGCTTGATTTGGCATTCTGATGATGATGACGTTATTATGCGCGAGTAGGTGCATGTGCAGCAACTTGCCGGCAGACAGAAAGATCACACAGCTGTGCGTCTGGGATCCATTGCTACTAGCGCTTCAAGGCATGACATGCCTGTTTATGTGCTGGGTTGCAGGAGTTTGTGCCGGTGAGCCTAGCACCTGCGCCGCTACCTCTGCAGCATGTGTACGAAGTTACGACGGTCACGTCAGACGTCAGGTGCGTGCAGAGTGATAACACAGAGTATTGAGAGCAGCAGTCTCAGGTCCAGCACTAGCACAGCAACAGCAGCAGAGCAAGGAGATTATTCATGCTCTCTGTGGCCTGTGACAGCCACTGTTTCCACCTGTACGCATGCCTCCATCAGCCAGGGATGACACCTTCACGTTTCAAACAGTCACTGTGGGAACCATCCCAGCACTAGTGCAGCAACAGCAGCAAAGCAAATCGATCAATCATGCTCTCCGCGGCCTGTGGCAGCCACTATTGCCACCTGTACGCATGCCTGCATCAACCAGGGATGACGCCTTCACGTGTCAAACAGCTGTTCGACTGCACTCTGTGCTGGTGACATTCTCACCCCTATGAGCCTTTCGTTGGCGCCTGACTGGGGTCCCACTCCTAGTTGACTGGAGCATGCAATGTAATGACGTTTGAAATATTCGGCTTGTTGCTGATGGCGCAGGGCTGCAGGCACGGACTGTGGCGTGGCGCTCATTTTGTACGGCTCTGGTGGGCACAGCGGGGAGCTGCAGCTGGAGAGCCACCCACAAAACGTCAGCAGGGGCAGGACAGGTGTGCACATGTTGCAATCAATCAATCAATCAATTACACGTTTTTCTAGCAAGAGAGGAACCCAAGAAGGGAGCCACTGCCAAACCACCTCAAGTGGTTCCTAACCGGTAGGTGCAAACCCACAAGCTAGGGCCCCAGTTTGCGGCATAGCATGGCTGGCTTGCAAGCAACAGATCAGACCAAATCATGCAGTGCACACACCATGGTGAGATGGCATTCACTGGTCAATGCAATCCAGGCAGGACCACAACGAGCACCAATCGGAATTCCTTACAACTGCAACCCAGCCATGCTATGCTGTGTCTCCCACACAGAGAGAGACTTGCAGCACCCTGCAGACTTACAGCGCTTGCCAACATTTGCTTTGCAGACTGTTTCACGCTCACTCTGCCGCTGGACCTTGGGCAGCTGCAGCGGCTGCGCGTTGGCCACGACTCCAAAGGCAGTTTGCCCCGGTGGCACCTGTCGCATGTGGTAGTGGCAAAGAAAGATGGCAGCATGGCACCACCATGACCTTCCCATGTGGTACGCCTTCTAATCACCAGAGTTCTGTCGCATCAAGTTGCAATGATGCACGCATACTGTTGTCATCATGCAGAGCATATTGGTTGTGTGGTGCTGTGTGTGGTTGACAGCACCTCCGTCTGCACATGCAGCGTGCACCCTCTTCTTGCCCTGGTTCCCCAAACCCTACCTTCTCCAAGATAAAGAAGCCCGACAGTGCTTGAGTTATGATGTACTACTGGGACAGTATAGCTAGACTTGACACTTGAGTACTCCTGCCATGGCCCCTGCAGGTGCATGGTTTGCCAAAGACGAGGGTGACGGTGCAACAGCAAGGGTGCTGCTGCCAGGGCCACTCGACGGCTCAAGTGCTGCTGCTGCAGCTGACCCAAAGCAGCCCAGGCGATACAAGCTGGAGGTGCGCATCAGCTGAACAGATATTGCGACAGTGATGCTACACTCCTGGTGAAGAGGAAGCATGCTATGTATTTTGAGTAGGGGAAGCTACACGTAGGCCATTCATCATCTTAGATGGCACGCACCACACAGGTTGAATGCAGAATAGCGCCAATGAAAAGAAGATTGTACTAGCTTTGAAGCCAGAATGACCCTGCACTCTCAAACGGAGTTGAACCTGTATGTATTATAATGGTGCCAGCACAGATGGAGCAAGTCTACTTCAATTTGGTTACCACATCTTGCGTTGTCACTGTCATGCGGCGGCAGCTGCTGTCTGTGAGCATGGCATGTGCTGAACTGCAAATCGTTGAACAGCAGTCGGTGTCGCTGGCATACTGTCAAGTCCTGTTGGTTTGCTGGTGCGCGCAGGTGAAGACCTCAGACGTTAGGGGTGCTGGCACAGATGCCAATGTGACTGTCACCCTCATCGGCTCAGCAGGCAGCAGTGGACCCCACAAGCTGGTGAGAGCAACCTGCCGCAACATGCAGTGAGCCTCCCGTTGGGGTTGCCACTCCTGGGGTTGCCACTCCTGGTGAAGTGCAGCACATGCATGTAATTTAATGCAATTTGCAGGACATGCACGACACACGCTGCCCCTACAGTGCTTCCTTACTTTGAGCTGACTCTCCCTGCTCGAAATGAGGAGGAACTATCATGCATTCAGGTCATGCTTGCTGCTGTTGATCAGGCCAGCTTGTAACACGGTGCTTATCTTACTGGCTGCCTCCGGTTGTGCAGGAGAGCAGCAAGAATGACTTTGAGCGCGGCAGCAGCTGCTGCTTTGAGCTGGACGCTGCAGTTGGTGAGCTGCAGGCGCTACGAATTGGCCATGACAACGCAGGCCTAGGGCCCAGCTGGCACCTGCAGGTGGGATGCCTTTGTATCATTGGCGTCACCCACAGCGGGCCTGGGCTGAGCCGCACTGGCAGCCGTAGCAACCCTCCTATTGTGACCATGCGGCTGCTGATGTGTGCGATGGTTGAGCATGGTGTTTCATGTTGTGTTGTTACGGATGACATGATATGTTGCGCTGTATACAGGAGGTGCTGGTGGGCAGTGCAGGCATGGCACCGCTGCAGTTTCTGCCTGTGCTGGGCTGCTGCTGCCAGCGCTGTTGCTATGTGCCTCAGTTAAGCGCAAATAAGTTCCACGTATGTCGCAGGAGGTGCTGGTTGGCAGTGCAGGCATGGCGCCACTGCAGTTTCTTCCTGTTCTAGGCTGCTGCTGCTGCTGCTGCTGCCAGCCCTGTTTCCATATGCGGCGCAAATGTGTGCATCATATGCTGCAGGAGGTGCTGGTGGGCAGTGCTGGCATGGCACCGCTGCAGTTTGTGCCTGTGCTGGGCTGCTGCTGCTGCTGCCAGCGCTGTTTCTATGTGCCGCAGTTGAGCGCAAATGTGTGCCTCGTATGTCGCAGGAGGTGCTGGTGGGCAGTGCAGGCATGACGCCGCTGCAATTTGTGGCCAACCGCTGGCTGGCAGTAGACGAACTGGACGGCAGCACGTACGTGACGCTGACCGCTAGCGGAGGCAAGTCAGCGGCGACAAAGAAGTACATGATACAGGTGAGGATGCGACGGCATCGCATTTGGGTGGTATATTGTACAAACAGTGATGCTGCTTATTGCTGAAACATCGCAAGGCATGATGAAAGGTGCAAGTGCAGCTGCCAACGGCCCGGAATACGAGGCAAATGCATGGATGCAAAGCTGGCTTATGCTGGGGTAAGGTTTCAGCCCCGAACATGTATTGCATTGTATTGTAGGGAACTGCAAAGGGGCGGCGTGTCTGCTGTGTGCGTGTGTGCAGGTGTACACGAGCGACCTGAGGGGTGCAGGGACAGATGCGTGCGTGTTTATCCAGCTGGAGGGCCAAGGGGGCAGAGACAGCGGGCCACTGCGGCTTGAAAAAACAAGAACAACTTTGAACGCGGTGCACAGGTGCGTGTGTGCGGCTGCGCTTCAACTGGCGCAGTTGCAGCTGTCTGACTGACGCACAGGTTGTGCACAGGTCTGTCGTGTGTGGCATGTTGTAAGCAAACAGGTCAGGCAGGTCAACATGGAAAACGTCCTGCACACGTCAGCACTGCGCTTTGCACCACGCCCTGAACATCTGCATCGCAAGTTACCTGCTTTAGATGCAAACGTTTGACCCCATAAGCAGTGTTTGGTTCTGCAGTGCATGGGCCTGTGGCTCTACTCTGATGATGTCGGAATTTGGTGATTAGTTGCTGTGGTGCTGGTGTGTGCAGGGCGACACCTTCCTGGCGCGTGTCGGCATGCACAGTGTTGAGTTCAAAGTGTGGGAGCAGTGCTCTGCTCTCTGTGATACTGAGCCTTGTCGTGCCCTGCTGCTGCTGCTGCTGCTGGACGGTGTTGGTGTATGCAGGACGTTTTCCATGTTGACCTGCCTGACCTTGGAGAGCTGGCAGGAGTGGAAATTAGGCACGACAACTCTGGAGCAGCACCAGGTCTGCAGCTCTGTGCTGGCTGCTCTCGTCTGCTGCTCTCCTGCAACACCTCCCATGTCGCTGCAGTGCGTTTTCCCCATTACCTGGTGTTGCACGCAGCATGCGTTACGATTCCTCCACCCACAATGCCTGCATAATTCTGCTTCTGCTTGAACTTGCTATTTGTGCGTGTCAGCTTCAGGTATCTGCAGTAGCTGCAGATCGTAATGAGATGACATCATACGGCTGACAGTTTAGCGGAGCAAGTGTTTGCACATGTGTGTTCGTTGTGTGTGCTGTGCAGGCTGGCACCTTGAGCAAGTGGTGGTGGTGGATGAGGGCTCAGGCAAGCGCTGGAGCTTCGGCTGCGACAGGTGGGGCATGACACGACACACGTTGGTTGCTGCACCAGTCAGGAATCTGGGCTGCACAGTTTGTTTGTAATAATACATGCCAGTTTATATCAGCAGACCTGCTGGGGAATGGGGTGTGGGGAGCAGACTTGACAGATTTCATACTTGCAGAAACTGAAGCAATATCTGACCAAGATGGCCGCAGCAGTCAGCTGGCTAGCAAGCACGAGTGTCGTGCTGTCAATTGCTTACATGTACATGTGTGTTACTGCTGTCACAACATGTTGATCAGTGATGCTGTTGGGGGCAGGTGGCTGGGCAAAGGTGAAGATGCTTTTTATGTACATGAATCATTGACTCGAACCAGCTCCAACAACAGTCTGAACTTACTCCACAGTAGCTGTAGTCAGTCCCACAACTCAATTGCTTTTCGAATTGCAGGTGGCTGGCCAAGGGTGTTGTGTGACAACCCCACACGTAGCTCTCACACAAGCCCCTCCCCTTAACCTCCGCGGGTGTTGTGTGAACACACCAAGCGTAATTCAATTATTCATTATGATGCTGTTGGTTGCAGGTGGCTGGCCAAGGGTGAGGATGACGGCCTCATCCGCACCCATAAGCATTGTATTGTCAGATGCTTACATGTACATGTGTGTTCCTGCCGTCATGATGATATGTTGATGCTGTTGGTGCAGGTGGCTGGCCAAGGGTGAGGATGCTTCCTGTGTATTTGTTGGGGTGGGGGTTGCTGACGACGCACGGAATCACGGAGTAACGGAATGACGGACAAATGTATTGCTTGTCACATTGCAGGTGGCTGGCCAAGGGCGAGGATGACGGGCTCATCAAGCGGCGGCTGCTGCCCTCAGCGCCATCAGCAGCAGCAACCTACCGCGTCACAACATACACGAGGTGACAGGCTTGATGCAGCACAACATGCATCACACTTATCACATACACGTCCGCGATCATGGTCCAGATCAGGCATTGTTGGTCGGTTATTTGCATGTATCGCACTGTCTGCAAAGCATATGGCAAGGAGCAGGCACTACTCAGCAGCAGAGCGTCATACTGATGTGCCTTCCATTCCATTGCTGCCCCTGCAGCGACCTGCGTGGTGCCGGCACTGATGCTGCTGTCTGGATTGAGCTGGTGGGGGAGCTGGATGGCAAGCCAACACAGGTGGGTCCCACTGCAGGGCAATTTCAGAAGCTGCAGCTACTGCGATGTGTGACGCAGGCGGTATGCATCCTGTAAACACCATACAGAAATTGGTGCCTGTACAGGCACAAATGTGTGCAGTGTGCTCACCGTGTGCACTTGAGTCTGCTTGTTTTTGCCTCGAGCTGATGGGGGAGCTCGATGGCAAGCCATCACAGGTGGGGCCAATGACCACAGGACATCTTCACAAGCTGTGGCTGATATACTGCACATGCTGCAGCTACTGAGTGTGTGAGACGACAGTGTGCATCCTGGTGTATACATCGTACATGTGTGCCTGTGCACAGTGTGCACACCGTGTGAGCTGAGTCTGCTTGTTACTTGCCTTGATTCAATTGTACATGTATGTCTGACAAACACGCAAGGTATTAGTGAGACAAGCCAGACAGGCAGTTGCTGTCTAAGCTGTATTTGATGCTGCGGCTTGTGTTGCCTTGCAGAGCCCAAGGTTGCCGCTGGACAACAGCTCCAACAATTTTGAGAGTGGTGGGCTTCTGGCCAGGCGGGAATCTTGCTTGTTGCTCAATGCAACTGCAATGGTGTTTGTGTACTGCTTGTGCAAGCTGCACCACCTGCATCTGCCTGGGAGTCATGCTGCTGCTTTCTGCCACCGTCCGTCCTGACTGCTGCAGGTGCTGTCGACAGCTTCCTGCTCAAGAAGCAGCGGCAGCTGGGCAAGCTGACAGCAGTGCGCATCGGCCATGACAACAAGGGGTTGGCATCAGGTGGGCTTCACGTCCACAGTGTCACATTGTCAGCTTATTCTTAGAGCTGTGCTGGCGCAGAGTCACCACATGTGGTGCACCAAATGCATGACTTCTGCACTTCTCTGCTGCTGTAGCAGAGGCCACCTACTACTTCCCATGCAGAGCATGGCTGGACAAGAAGGAGGGGAATGAGCGATAGAGCGGCTCCTCAAGGTAATAAGATCCAATTATAAGCAGCGTCTGTACGTCCGACGTACATGTAGTGCATGTAGTACATGTAGTACATGTAGAACATGATCTAATGATCACGTGCAGGTATTTGAAAAGCCAGCACCGCTGTGGAGTCTGGAAAGCAGCCGGCTTGTTGCACTGTACACGGGTCGTAGGAGTGTGCCAGCTCCAGTTTTGCTCAAACAGCTACCTGACGTGTGATGCAGCTGGCCGGTTGCCGGCATAGGATCTGCACAGGTAGGGGCAGCATGCAGCAGGTGGCATTGGCCATGAAGGTGCAGCTGTTGTGCTGGGCTCTGTCGCTTGTTGTGCCGTGTTCTGTGATGCCTAGTAGCGCTTGTTGTGCTGTGCTCCATGATGCCCGATTTGTGCTTGTGTGCTGTGCTCCGTGATGCACAATCGCGCTTGTTGTTGATTGCAGTGCATGTGCTTTGTGATGCCAAAATGCACTTGTTGCTGTGCTCTGTGATGCCCAACAGGGCTTGCTGTGCTGTGCTGCGTGTGCCTGCAGGCAGCAAGCCAGGAGGATGTGGCAGCCGCAGAAAAGCTGCCGTACAAGGTCGTCGTCTGCACCTCTGACATCAAGTTTGCTGGGACAGATGCCAATGTGTTCATCGAGATCTGCGGTGATAGGTGCGTTGACTGCCTGCAGTCAGATGTGTGCACCGTGCCAATTGCAATAAAAACAGGTGCAGATGTTCCTGTGCCCACTGATATGTACATGTGCAGTGCAACAGACGATGTCATGCTGCAACCTGCCATCAGATTTGCAGCTCACTTACAGTGTGTCACACACACAACGTTTGTCATGTCCTGCTCACCCGCAGGGATGTCAAGTTTGCCAGTAGCGGTGGAGCTGCTGCCTGTTGGAGCTGCTGGTGGCGATGGGGCGTTGGGGATGTGCAACTACAGCATTGTGGTGTACACGTCAGACATCAGGGGTGCAGGTGCGAAGGGGTGGTGATACGGTTGGTGCTGTGGCTCAGTATAGCGTGCTAGTACTGCTGTGCGGTGTATGTGTGGAGCCTGAAAGATGACTGGCTGGGGATGCGGGGATACTGTAGTTACTGAAACACTTGATGGAGGTCACTATTTATGTTGTGATTATGCATAGCAGGCACGTTGATAGCAGATGTAACAGCTCACTGGGATACTGCTGAGTCTGATGCATTTGCGCTGCTTTGTGTGTGAGAACTGTTCAGGCACTGATGCGAATGTGAGCTGTGTGATCAGCGGAGACAAGGTCAGCACACCACGCCTGTCACTGGAGAATGCAGCCTACAACTTTGAGCGGGGCGCACGTGACGAGTTCAGTGTACAGAGCGCAGATGTCGGCCAGCCATCAACGCTGCAAATAGCACATGACAATAGGTGAGCAGCAGTTGGCAAGGGGAGCAACCATGCGACCACCAAATACCTGTAACATGTGCGACTGTTATATAAACGCCAGCGGTAGCTGCACCATGAACAGCAGATGCACTTCCTTCTGCAGCTGCAGCACCTGTTGAGGCACAGTGGGGGGAGTGTCGCACCTTTTGCAGTTGTTGGTCAGCAGCATTGGCAACAGCTGCTGCGTCTCATGTGCCTGCAGGGGGGCTGCACCTTCTTGCCGCCTGATGGTGTAGCAGTGTGTGCTTGGATGCAAATGCATCTTGTGCAGGTTTTCACCTGCAGCTGCTATGCCTGGTGTGCCTGTAAAGGGGCTGCACTTTCTTGGTGCCTGATGATGTACAGTGCGCGCTTGAATGCAGGCGAATCTTGTGCCGGATTTGACCAGCAGCTGCTGTGTCTCATGTGCCTGCAGGTGTGCTGCACCTTCCTGGCATGTCTTAAAGTACAGTGCCTGCTTTGATGCAGGCGCATTTTGTGCAGTTTTTGACTAGCAGCTGCTGTGCCTTGTGTGCCTGCAGGGGTGCTGCGCCTGCCTGGCGCCTGATGATGTACAGTGCGTGCTTCAATGCAGGTGCGTCTTGTGTTTTTGACCCCCACAGCATAGGCTCAAGCAGGCCAAAGCCCTGCTCCTGATGCGTAGGACTTCTAACTTGACCCGCAGCTACTGTGTCTCCTGTGCCTGCAGGGGTGCTGCGCCTGCCTGGCACCTGTCACATGTGGAGGTCAACAACCACGGCACAGGGGCACGTGCTGTGTTCTACGCCAATGCATGGCTGGATGTGAAGCTTGGAACCACCACGCTGCTGCTGACAGCTGGCAGCAGAGCACAGCACAGAACAAGTGAAAGCTGTCAGTACAAACAAGGTAGGTTGAGTGACTACAGCAACATTGCATTCACAGCAGCAAGCATGAGAGCCTCTGCCTGTTACCCAAAACAACTGCAGCCAGCAGAGTCGATTGGGACACCAGCCTTTAGTTGTGTGATGTGGCAGTCGATGGGGTTGAATGCTGAGATCTGTTGTGCTCTGTGTTCTGCCTGCAGTGATGTGCGCGGTGCCGGCACTGATGCTGACATCAGCGCCATCCTGGTTGGTGAGCAGGGCAGCAGCAAGGAGATGCGCCTGGAGAGCTCAGCAGACAACTTTGAACGCGGAAAGGTGAGGACAAACCCTGCTGCAAGCGGCATAGTTGGACGCTGTGTGAATTATGATGTTGCAGCGACTTGTCCACCCAGGCCTCGCAAGCACCTAAATTGCTGCTGTCTGCCGTGGCATGCATCCGAGCGATGCTATCAACCTTGACACCTGCTCTCCTTCCATGCAGCTGGATGAGTTTGTGCTGGACCTGGGCACCATGCTCAGTTTGGGTGGCACCTATCACAAGGATGGTCACTGGAACCTCATGCATGAAACTATTGTCTCTGAAACATGTTGGCATGCGCACATGCCCATAAATGCATTGCCAGATCTTGAAATCCTTGTCAACAAGACATGAGATCTGCAGCTCTAGTCAAGCATAGATATATGTGCTGCCGGCCATGCAACGGTACTAACAGTGCTGTCGGCTCCCTTGCCATGCAGCTGGATGAGTTTGTGCTGGACCTGGGCACCACAGCCATCGGCGCCAAGCTGCTGAAGCTGGACATTGGCTTTGCCAGCAAGAGCAGCGCTGCTGGTGCCCTGGGCGGCTTGCTGGGCCAGTCCTGGGTGCTGGGAAGCGTTGAAGTTATGGACATGGCGACTGGTGTGCGGCAGCTGTTTGCGCACAACGGCTGGCTGGGCAAGTCGCAGCGGCGGGTGCAGCTGCTGCCGCGTGACTTGGGTGATAAGGTGAGAGACAGTGCAGCGGGGATTTGAGGGCTAGGCTGCATGATTCTTCAGCACTAGGTGGGCTATGGTCGTGACGTACAAGGTACCTTTCTCCAGAATTGGCTGCAATGATTTGTAGTATTCGCAGAAGGAAACAGTAACCAACCGTGCTGACATGCATTCTGCCTACTGCAGGCAGCAGTTGATGAGGAGCCCCTACAGTATGAAGTTGTGGTGTACACCAGGTGGGGCACACTGCTGTCCCACATGTGTTACATCAATGACATCAGTGCCAGCCAAGCTGCTGCCTCCATAGCCAACAACCATGTCCGCTGCATGCTGGCACGTGTTGCTACAAGTGCACCTCAAGTGCTATACCATCAGCTGTCTGCTAGCATATATCAGGTCCACAGATTGAAACCACCCGCATATGTATGGTGGGCTAGTGCCTCATCTTGCGTGTGCGTGCCTGCAGTGACGTGCGCGGTGCTGGCACGGATGCTGACATCAGCATTCAGCTGCATGGCGAGAAGGTGGGTGCTGGCTGCTTGCAGGAGCTGCCGCTTGTCGCTAATCAAACGGCGCACCAGCAGCAAAGATACACAGCCACTCAGCTGGCCTTGGTCCGTGGCTAAGAGCAGGCCGCTGCATTCACTGCTGAGATTTCTCGACAGCGGACTGGGCTGCAGCAACAGCCAGTGCATGCAGCTCAAGCTAGCTCTGTATGCGTGCAGCTGTAACTCATAGCGTTGCAAGCATTGCTGTTTCTTGAGCTCATACGGGTATGTTCTTGTGTATGCATTCACAGGGCCATACGCCTGCAGTGCAGCTGGAAAACTCTGCCAACAACTTTGAGGTGCGGTGTCACTACCCAATCTGGAACCGCACGATTGCCAATGGCATTAATTGCATTGGACTTGAATTGCACAGCTGGCCAGTGTCTGGAAGCCCTCTGTGTGTTGATTGCTCGCTCAAGCCATCTGCATGCATTGTGCAACCAGCTCAACTCACCTTTCACATGCATTGTCAGCTGTGGCAGCTAGGGAGCACACCCACATGCTTGCTGAGATGCCATCCTCCTTTTTGGTTTGTTTGCTGTGCAGCGTGGGCAGCGTGACAGCTTTGCTGTGTCTGCGCCCGACCTGGGCCCCCTGAGCCATGTGGTGGTGACCAAGGAGGGTGGCGGCCTGGCAGGAGACTGGCACCTGCAGATGCTGGAGGTGCTGCCCCCGGGTGAGCACAGGCAGCCAGGCTGCATGTTTTGAAGTCGCGGTTATGTTGTTCTGCTATCACTTCTGTAGGCAGTGGTGCTTTAGTGCGTCTGTATACGTCTGACCATCTTCTGACTGGAGAAGAAAAGGGCTGTTCCGATGCAATTGTGACGGCCAGTACCCGTGTGGTGGTGACCACGGAGGGTGGAGGCCTGGCAGGAGACTGGCACCTGCAAATGCTGGAGGTGCTGCACCCGGGTGAGGGCAGGCAGCCAGGCTGTCTGTGGAAACTGTACAATGCACATGTGGTTATGCTGTTCTTCCGTCACTACTGTAGGCGGTGGTGCTTTTGGTGTGTCTTGTACACGTCTGATCATCTTTTGACTGGAGGTGCAAAGAAGCTGCCCTGGTGTCATTGTGACTGCCAGCATGGGGTGCGCCCTGCACACGTGGTGGGCGCAGATGCTGGAGGTGCTGCACCCGGGTGAGCACAGGCAGCCAGGATGTTAGTAACTACCGGTGGGATAGCTGTTATGTTATGTGCTGCCATCACTGCTGTATGCGCTGTTGCTGTTGGTGCGACTGATCATTCACTTGACTGGAGGGCATGAGGGCTGTGATGAATCAGCTGTGACTGCCAGCATGGGTTGCTCGCTGCACACGTGGTGGGTGAGCAGCGCGTTGCGCACAGGCTATCAACAGTGATTGCTGGATGCTGATGCTACTGTTTGGTGTCGTGCAGGTCTACAGCAGCGCTTCCAGTTTCCCTTTAACGACTGGCTCAAAGGCAGCAAGATACGCCAGGAGATCAAGGCTGCTGTGGGGGCAGCAGCAGCAGCAGCAGCAGCAGCCAGGCTGGTGCTGCTGGCAGCAGGGTGACGTTCAGGGTGGCTGTCACGACGTCAGATGTGCGGGGCGCTGGCACTGATGCTAACGTGGCCATTGTGCTGTATGGGGAGAAGGGGGACACTGGCGAGAGGAAGCTGGAGAGCTCAGCCAACAACTTTGCACGCGGCAAGGTGAGGCTTGTTCTGCAATGCCAGTAAGCCGCTATGCAATAACAGTTAGCAAGGTTGCTTCTGCATGCAGAGCATAGAGGATTTGGCAGCCCAAATGTGAGATGAATGATCATGGACAGCAAGCTAGCAGGTTGCTGCACTGCACAGGGACAGCCATGCAGTTGCCAGTCGGAGAGCACTGGCTGTCTTTACCAGCAACAACACGCTGCCGCCAGCTAACTCAATAAGGCAGACGTGCATGTTGTGCGCAGAGCAGTGCTTGCGTTGGTGACTTGAACCTCGTTCAGTCACCACACTCGCCCCTGCTATGTTTGGTTGGTATGCCTCATCTGCCAATAGAACAGCATTGTCAGGCAGGCATGCCAGCATCTTGCATCATCGTCATTTTCATGAAGCTGCTCCCAAAGCAGTGCTCATCCCACTCAGTATTCATGTCATCAGCATGTTTGCTGCGCCTCACTACACCCTGCTGCTATGTGGGTGACTGCTTGCTGCACCCACCTGCACAGACCGACACCTTCTTTATAAGCAGCCCAGACATTGGTGCGCTGCATTCCATGTCGTTTGCACCTCACTACACCCTGCTGCTGCTGTGTGTGTGTGACTGCTTGCTGCACCCACCTGCACAGACGGACACGTTCTTCATAAGTAGCCCAGACATAGGCGCGCTGAATTCCCTGCGCATCAGCCATGATGGCAGCGGCCTGGGGCCTGCCTGGCACCTGGCATGATCGTCGTTTACATGATGCTGCTGTGCACTGCTCCCAGAGCAGTTTTCCTCCCACGCAGTGTTCTTGTTCCTACGCCTCACTACACCCTGCTGCTGCTGTGTGTGACTGCTTGCTGTGCTCACCTGCACAGTCCGACACTTTCTTCATAAACAGCCCAGACATCGGTGCGCTGCATTCCCTGTCGTCTGCACCTCACTGCACCCTGCTGCTGCTTCTGTGTGTGTGACTGCTCGCTGCACTCACCTTCACAGACCGACACCATCTTCATCAGCAGCCCAGACGTTGGAGCGCTGCATTCCCTGCGCATCAGCCATGATGGCAGCGGTCTAGGGCCTGCCTGGCACCTGGCACGCATTGAAGTCACCAACACCAGCAGCGGGGAGGCAACGGTCTTCCCCTACAATGCCTGGCTTGATGAGAAGCATGGGGCCAGTCAGCTGCTGTGGCCTGATAGGTAGGGCTGACTGTGCTGGAGTCCTCAACTTTTGACAAATTCATTAGGCTGCATCTATCAGAGGTGCCAGTTGAAGAAATGGATTTGCTTGCTGCCGATGGTTGTTTGATGCACTGCACTGCAATGATGGATTCCTAGCAAGGGGCCTTGGACCAGTGCTTTACTCGCTGCTGCTGCCGCTCTGTTGCAGCTGCTGCAGGGACGGAGACGGCAAAGCTGACCCTGCAGCACGTGGTGCCAATGCATCAGCATGTCAAGAGGTTGAGTACACGATTACTGTGTACACCAGTGATGTGCGCAACGCAGGCACAAGTGCCAGCGTCTTTTGCGAGCTGCACGGCTCAGCAGGCAACCTTGGCGCCTGCCAGCTGGAAAACGCATCAGACAACTTCAGCCGAGGGCACAAGGATGTGTTTGTTGTCAGGGGCAGTGACATAGGCGAGCTGCAGCAACTGCTGCTGTGGCATGACGGCGCGGGCTTGTCACCAGATTGGCATGTGCAGCAGGTTGAAGTGCAGCATGCACGGCTGCAGAAGACCTGGATCCTGCCTTGTGGACAGTGGCTACGCAAGGGACAAGCAGTTAGCAAGGGTGCTGGAGATGCCTCAGTCGATGCCCAAGCTGCTGCAGCTGCAGCAGCGGCTAAGGCTGTGGGTGTGCAGCCTGGTTGCCTGGTGATTCTGGCACCTGGTGCGGGTGCTGCTGATGGTACAGCAGCAGCAGCCGGGGGTCAGGGTCAGCAGCTGGTGAGCTACAAGGTAGAGGTGCAGACGTCTGACATACGCGGCGCTGGCACTGATGCTGGTGAGCACAACAGCACTAGTGGTGAAACATCTACCAGTTGCACACTCTAAATCGCCTGCTCTACCAGTACTCATTGGAGCAGGCGATTGGTAGGTGTTGCTGTGAAACTTGATGATGATGTCCGCACATGTCCGCACGCATGACCCGCCAGGCTTGTGACATACATAGTGCAGCTCTGCCGGAAATGCACTGCATCTTACAGACTGCTGCCCAAAACGTGCTTCAACATCAGTGCCACCGGCTTTATTAGTGAATCCTGTTGCTGCCTGACATGCCGCTTCATGATGATCTGCAGATGTGCTGCTGACCATATTCGGCAGTGCTGGTGACAGCGGCCCGTTGAAGCTGTTCACCTCAGCCAACGACTTTGAGAGAGGTGAGGCAAGCTGCCTTGTCAGCAGCGCAGCTTGCGCACTTTGAACGCATTTTTTCCTTTCTTCACACCCAAGAGCCAAATTGCTGCAACTGAACCAAGCATGCTCGACCTGGTTGCTGGTCATGAACCGCCACTGCTCTGAGCTGTTGTACAGCCTAAATCCAGACAGCTTGCTGATACCTAATACCTGACTGGATGTTTCCAACAAGTTGTTGTGTTGCGCTGCAGGCAAACTGGACACCTTGTTTGTGCAGGCGCCTGAAGTTGGTGCCATCAGCAGCATCCAGCTGCAGTGCCAGGGAGGTGGCCTCACCGCAGCGTGGCACCTAATACCCAACTTGATGTTTGTTGTGTGGCGCTGCAGGCAAGCTGGACACCTTTTTTGTGCAGGCGCCAGACGTTGGCGCCGTCAGCAGCATCCAGCTGCAGTGCCAGGGGGGTGGCCTTACAGCAGCATGGCACCTCAGCAGCGTGACTGTCACACACAGCACCAGCGGCCAGGTGGCACGGTTCCTGTACAATGACTGGTTCGACAAAAACAAGGGTTGGGTGCAGGTGGGTGTGCAGGCTGAGGTGATGAGTTTGGTCGCTGACAACAGCAGCTTTGACATGCGCTATAAGAGCGCATGATGGTGCTGTTTGCACCTGCCACTGCTGGACAGCAGTCGATGTGTGCTGATCCTGAGCTCCTTTGCTGGCTATTCTGATGTGCGTTGCCATGCACAGGTGCTGCAGCAGCAGCCTCAAGACGTTGCAGCGCCAGATGCAGCAAGCAATGCAGGCGAGGCCAACACCAGCAGCAGCACTGGCACTGCTGGCAGTACTGCAGCAGTTGCCATGCCAGGTGAAGCACCTCAGCTGGTGGAGTATGTGGTGACGGTGCATACAGGCACTGCTTTGGGGGCAGGCACTGATGGTGATGTGTTCCTGGCACTGAGTGGGGAGAGGGGGTCATTGGGGGAGCGGCAGCTGACCAGCAGCAGCACCCACACGAACAAGTTTGAGCGAGGTGAGCAAGCTTCCTATTGGCTTGGCAGTGACTGCGTCCTGTGTCTTGCAATGCATGCATGCAGGGATGTAGGGAGGCTCCTACTGCAATTGCAGGCATCAGTGCAGTGTCATGGCTGAGATGAAGTATGCTAGCAATACTATGTTGTGCACGCTCCCATGTGGCTGTCATGCGCCTGACTCTCTCTTTGCTGTCTTTGAGAGTCAGTGAGTGGCCCAACTGTCACTGCTTGACTCACGGTCCCCCACCTGTCTTACTTTGCTTGCAGGCAACAAGGATGAGTTCCGCTTCCAGGTAATGGGGTGGGACAGCACTGCTGCACAGTTCAGCCGCCTGGCGTCACTCACACTGTACATACCATTGTGCCTTCATTCCAGCAATGCTTGGCCCCAGGCTATCACTGGTGTACAGCATCATCAGATTGTAGAATGCTGGGCATGGGTTACCTCTTGTAACAGTGTGTTGTGTGCTGTGCAGGGTGCTGACGTGGGCGCACTGCAGTCGGCCACAGTGCGGCTTGTTGAGCGGGGTGTGGACGCTGCTTGGTGGCTGGGCCGCCTGGAGGTGACGCGGCCTGACAACGGCAGCAGCGCAGTGTTTGTGCATGACGGCTGGCTGCAGCAGTCCAAAGGAAACCCTGCAGTGCAGGTTACACTCACAGCGCAGCAGCAGCAGCTGGTGCAAGCGGTACAGCAGCAGCAGGTACAGCAGCAGCAGGTACAGCAGCAGGAGCCGGTTCTGCCTCAAGGACAGCCGCCACAACAGCAGTCGCCGAAGCAGGTTGTGGCAACTCAGCCACAGCAGCAGCAGCAGCAAGAGCAGGGCAGCTTAGCTCAGCAACAGCAGCAGGGGCGGCAAGCGCAGCTGGCTCTGGCACCGCAAGCCACCAGGTAGGGCGCAAGCTGGCACTGCGGGGAGCATCTCAGTAGATCCAGTATGAAGTTCAACTTGTCAAGTATGCACTTGACATCGCAATGAACGTGCAACGCTGCATGGAGTGGAGCCCAAAATGGTGCCTGCAAGCAGTATCTGTCTCTTTGAGGTGTCGAACTCCACACCTGAGCCTTTTGATATTCATGTGTTGTGCCGTGTGCTGCGCACTGGCTGCCTGCTGCTGTGCACATACAGGGCTCCTGCAGCCAGCCCTGAGCCAGTCTGTGCATGGCAGCGCTTCAGCAGCCCCCAACCAGACAACCCAGACTACGTGGTTGTCTTCTACCACAACAGCAGCACAGGTGTCAGTCAGTATGAGATACCATCAGAGTTCGAAGACTGGGAGGTGGCACACAAAGCATGGCAGCAGCAGCAGCACCAGCAGGAGCAGCTGTGAATCCTGCAGCATATCGCAAGCTTTTTGCTCCGATGCGTCAGGCTGTAAAATGGCGCTGTGTTCTCATGTGGCTGAGGACCTTGAGGTCATTTTGTTGTGCTGCACCTGCTGATTTGAATTGCCTGGGTTCTGCGGCAGACCAAGGACTTGTGTAAGCGAAAGTGTGGCCGGCCAGGTCATAGCCGATTTGTGCTTCGCACAAAAAACGAAACCAAGATGTGATGGCCTTGCAGTCAACGATCGTGCACCCTCAGAGTGATTGTTCCGACAGGTACTTGCTTTCGCCCGAGACACTACGCTTAGGCAGTGCGCACTCAAAGCATACTCGTTTACCAAAACGAAAACTACTGCTTCGTCGTTCGATGGCTGGCACGGTATCGGCTCACAAGCCAGCAGGAGCAGCAGCAGCCACGTCCGCAACACCGGGCAGGCCTCCCAGGACCAGAAAGCAGCACCGTCACAAAACGGAGCAGCATGAAGAAAACCAATGGAGAAGTTTGCCTGACCGTAGCTTGCTGCACTTTGAGCGCAAGGGCTGGGTGCTGACCCCAGGGCTGCTGCAACAACAGCAGCTGCAGCAAGTGAAGGACTGCATACAGCAAGTGATGCCACAGCGCAAGCTGGAAGCTCTGAAACACAGGTGCCCTCTCGCAGCTGTATTATCAATCACCTGAATTGTTTGGAAAGCTTCATGATCTGTCATTTTTCAGGTGTGTTCAGCATGCGGAACACACAGCTAGCTGTCACAACTGCAATGGTTGTTGCGTCTGTGCTCATCGCCACATGCCTCGCTCGTCATCTTGTCGCAAAAACAGCAACACTAACTGTATCCTGGGCTCCATGCAGGGTGCGTGTGCTGTGTCCTGACTGCCAAGAGCAGCTGGGCAGCATTGCCAGTGAGGCGCAGGCGCTGGCGCTGATTCAGCAGCATGGCAGCAGCGAGCTGGGCTTCCTACAGTTCTTCAACCTGTACCGCACTCAGACGCTGATAGCAGGTGAGGCTGCTGCTGCCGTGGTGTGTTGTGTCTGCATTTCTGCATGGGGTACTGTACTGTTGAAACCTGCACCCTACCTGGACACTGGTAGCAGGTTAGGCTGAGGTGTGTTAGTAGCTGTGGTTCTGTTCTGGTATGTCTGTACTTCAGCCCAGCATATTGTTACTCCGCAACTTGCACCGCGCCCAAGCACTTCTAGCAACTGAGCAGCTTTCTGGTACAGCTGGGTACGGGGTTGCATAGTGTGGCCTGTATCACTGCACAGCATTGACTGGCATGGTCCTTGACCTGCACACGAGACCCATGCCTTAGCAGGAGGGCGCTGGACTGTGTAGCTGCCTTATGGTTTTGATCCACCAACCTTCTAGTCTTTATACCATTGCTTAGCAACTTGTGTCGCCTGCACCATTCTTCCCACCAACCTGCGTTGTGCTATGTGTACTGCCGTGCAGAGCTGGTGCGTAGCAAGCAGTTGGCAGCAACAGCAGCACAGCTGCTGGGGGCGAAGAAGCTGCGGCTTTACCAGGTGTGCTGCGTCATGCACACCGCCACGACAATGCAAGCTACAAGCAGCGGGTGTGGCATCTGACGCTCGTGTGTGTGCTCGCACATGGCCCAGTTCCTGGTATTGGTGCAGCTTGCGCTGTCGGTTTCTGCGAAATGTGCAGTGTCATGCACTGCAGCGGCTGTGATGCTTCACCATGTCTGCCGCTGATTCGCTGTGCTCTGGATCCTGCTTGCAAGTTTTGGTTGTAAGCTGGCAGCACCTGCAAACAGCTCTGCCGTCTCTCGCCGTTGCTTGCAGGACTGCGTGTTCCTGAAGGAGCCTGGCTTTGCAGCCTAATTGTGCATCCAAGTATTCTCCAGCTATGTTCTGGTTTCTGCGTGCAAGTTATTTACCTTTCATCACACCCTGCCAGCGCCTGCAAACAGCTCTGCTGTCTCTCGTCATTGCTTGCAGGACTGCGTGCTCCTGGAGGAGCCTGGCTTTGCAGCCTAATTGTGCATCCAAGTATTCTCCAGCTATGTTCTGGTTTCTGCGTGCAAGTTATTTACCTTTCATCACACCCTGCCAGCGCCTGCAAACAGCTCTGCTGTCTCTCGTCATTGCTTGCAGGACTGCGTGCTCCTGGAGGAGCCTGGCTTTGCAGCCTGGATTGTTTGATCTGTTGTTATTGCCAAGCTGGCAGCACCTGCAAGCAGCTCTGCCGTCCCTGATCATTGCCTGCAGGACTGTGTGTTCCTGAAGGAGCCTGGCTTTGCAGAGACCAACTGGCACAGCGACTTGCGCATGGCGCCGCTGGACTGCAACGCATTTGTGACAGCATGGATCCCACTGCGGCCAGTCAGTGGCGCAGATGGTGACAGTGGGCTCCTCTTTGCTGAGGAGTCGCACAGGGACTTTGCGCTGCCATTCTGGCACGACTTGAGGGGCAGGGACCTGGAAGATAGGAGGTACAGGCTGCAGGATGCAGGTGCGCTGTTGAATCATTTTGCATCTTGTGTGTTATAACTGGCAGGGTTGATTGCACATTTGGTGGCATGAGGGGGAGGGACCTGGAAGACAGGAGGTACAAGCTGCAGGATGCAGGTGGGGTGTCAGATGATTGCGCCGTCTTGTGTTGCAAGTGGCAGGGGCAGCTGCACAGCAGCAGCATGTTGAGTGACTTGAAGGGCAGGGACTTGAAAGACAGGAAGTACAAGCTGCAGGATACAGGTGCGCCGTTAGTCACTCTGAAGCTGAAAGAGCCCAAGATCCAAAAACGTATCAGCGAGCTGCAGGTTGATAGTCATAGCGGTTATGGACTATCATTTCACTTCCTGTCTCCCAAGTCTGTGCCCCTCAACTTACCCAATGTGCAGTCAACCCTGCCAGGTGCAACACGTCACATCTTGTGTTGCATCTGGCAGGGGTAGTTGCACATTGGGTGACTTACAGGGCAGGGACTTGGGAGGCAAGTACAAGTTGCAGGATGCAGGTGTGGGGCACCTAGGAGCAATACATGGCTGCGTATGACCTGTGGATCATCAAGTGCCACCTTGGCTTGCCTGCTTTTGCCATTTTGGTTTCTTTCGACATCTGCCAAGCAAGTGCCTGGTGTCGCAAACACGGCATCGTCATGCACAACAGCAACTCAGTTCTCCATATCGTCACCTCTGCCATGCTGCCTGCATGTTGTATTTGTCACACAGCAGGTCCCATGCAGGTGGGTGACGTCAGTTGGCACCACGGCTGGACGCTGCACTGCGCGCCACCGCAGCCCCCAAACACGCCGCAGCGTCTGGCCCTGGCAGTCAGCTACTTTGCAGACGGTGCCCGGCTGCTGGGTCGCAAGAGAGACCCCAGCGTGTTCAAGCACATGCTGCATGACGAGGATGCGGAGAGCTACGGCAGCTGGCTGGCGGAGATGAAGGACGGAGCGGTAGCAAGGCATGCGCAGCTGCCTCTAGTGTACCCGTAGGGCTGTGTGGTGTGTGGTCGTGCAGACGCGTCCTGCTGGTTTGTGCACTGGTGCGCTGTATGATAGAGTGTTTTGGTGTCAGGATCTTGCTCTGATCGCTTGAAGTAGTACACTGTACTGGCATGGCATGCGATTCTGCCAACAGTAGAACATGTAAATTCATGTGATACAGCATGTTGCCACCCAAATTGGATCTTGCCTGTACATGGCATGACCGTGAAGCTAGCAGTGCAGCGCTGCCATACGTACGTGTATGTATTTGTACAGATGCAGAGCCAGAAGGCCCCTCATTCACATACCCTGAAGCGACATGAGTTACTCTGGCCTAGATCGGTTCTGTTACTAGTAAGCCTGTTGTGACTCATTCATGGCGTGTGCACTGCAGTGGGTTTTCACCAACCCGGGCCAGATCTGGGTTGGCTCTAGAGCTCTAGCTCTAGCGCAGCATACACACAGCAGCCTGTCGTATAAATTACATACTTTACACGAAACACTGGACTTGTGCCACTGCCAGAAGAAGAAGAAGAAGAAGAAGAAGAAGAGGGGTTACAGGGTGTGTTCAAGCGGCTACACCGCAACGGACACCAGCTAGAAAAAGGATGCTGCGAACAGCTCAGCTCAGACTGTCACTCAGAAGGAGGCTGAACCCCAGAAAAACAGCCCCTGTGTGAGAGGCATGACATTTGGTGTGCAAGCACAACCGTCTGCCAGAAGAAGAAGAGGGGTTACCGTCTGCCAGAAGAAAAAAGAAGAAGAGGGGTTACAGGGTGTGTTCAAGCGGCTACGCCGCAACGGACACCAGCTAGAAAAAGGATGCTGCGAACAGCTCAGCTTAGACTGTCACTCAAAAGGAGGCTGAACCCCAGAAAAACAGCCCCTGTGTGAGAGGCATGACATTTACCGAAGAAAAAAGAAGAAGAGGGGTTACAGGGTGTGTTCAAGCGGCTACGCCGCAACGGACACCAGCTAGAAAAAGGATGCTGCGAACAGCTCAGCTCAGACTGTCACTCAAAAGGAGGCTGAACCCCAGAAAAACAGCCCCTGTGTGAGAGGCATGACATTTGGTGTGCAAGCACAACCGTCTTTCTCATCACACGCAATGTTGGTGTATCAGAGGGTATCTGATCATGAAAGCAGTAGTCTAAGCAGTGTCAGTGACAGCAATCTATACATTTTGCAGTACAGGCGGCGGGCTGAGCTCGGGCGTCTAACACTAGCTCAAGAAAAGCAGGTCGGACTCAAGGCAGCTGATGGAATATGCAAGCAGAGGGCCGACCAGCTGCTGAGGGTGTGACATCTCTGCATTCCAGCAGTTATGCAGTGACCCACAACATCCACCCAAAAAAAGGGACTGGCCGCCTCTGGCGGAGATGGTTGTTGAGCATGAATAAAAGCAAGCAAATACATGCATACACAGGCTGTCATCTGCGAACCACACGTAAGCCATTGCCATTACATGACATTTACCGTGGAAGAAGAAGAGGGGTTACAGGGTGTGTTCAAGCGGCTACGCCGCAACGGACACCAGCTAGAAAAAGGATGCTGCGAACAGCTCAGCTCAGACTGTCACTCAAAAGGAGGCTGAACCCCAGAGAAAAACAGCCCCTGTGTGAGAGGCATGACATTTGGTGTGCAAGCACAACCGTCTTTCTCATCACACGCAACATTTACCGAAGAGGGGTTACACGGTGTGCACAGGCAACTACGTTGCAACGAACACCCGAAAATCTGGAACGTCGCAGATGACTCAGCAAAACAGGCTGTCACTCAAGGAGACTCACCCCAGAAAGTCTCTCTGTGTGTGTAACTTGACATATGGCCTTGCAGGCAAAGCCGTCAACATTTACCGTCTGCCAAAAAAAAAGAAGAATTTGTTACAAGCCACCATACCCCGGTGGAGGGCCGCGAGAACACGGAGCCAGTCTGGTCACCCTCCGCGACGCGCTTTTCAGCGCCTACGTCGCACCGTCTGCCAGCTGGCAGCACCTGCCACGGTGTGTATATCATATGTATACAATATGAACAGCCCACACCGGCGGGACGTTGAACACGTGGCGCAGTGGTGATGACGGACGAACAGTGGCCGAAAGGTTGCAGGTTCGATTCTGAGCCTAAGCAGTATGTCTCTGGACTCAGGGATACAGTCGGCGAAAGCCGAAGGAAGGATGCTGCTAATGTCCTCGCGACTCTCCGCAGGACTCCGTCGATTGCTGGCTATATACACACCGGCCCTGCTAGGTATGCAGTCCACCGTATGGGGTGATTCCCACATGCTGCCTAGGAAGGGGTGTAAGGGTCTGGGTGGTCTACCTTACACCGAAAATAGAGAGAATAATCAGTCTGCTTTCCGCCTCCCCAGTGGGTGAGGCGCGGTTGCCGATGCCGAAAGGTATGGCTTACAAGGATTGATTATTATTATTATTATGAACAGCCCACACATGCTCTGCAATGGTCCACGCATTGGCAGCGTTCTCAGCAACTGCCTCACAACAGCGCCTCATTCCCACCACCATCAAGGGAAAAGGATTGCAGTCCACGTGATCGCAAACACACATGCAGCGCTATATGTGCACGTCAACACAAGCTGACGTCAGCTCTTTGCAAGGCTGCCGTCCTGCCCCACCCCAATGTAGTTGTAACAGGTGTGGCTGAACCCCACAGGGTCCCCAGCCATCTCACTGACATCAAGCTGCTCCCAGTCATCAGTGCTCCACACAATGCCAATTATCACGCCAGGCGTGGCGCCCAGCTTGCGTGGCATCAGCAACAGGCCGTAGCCGTGGTTGGGCTCGCCTGACGCTGCTGAGAGCCGCCTGGCGAGCTGGAAGGGCTTGATGGTGCGCTGCAACAACAAGAGTGGCAGGAGCAGGAACGCCGTTGATGCAAGCTCTCCTATTTATCCACAAACAAATTCATTTTTGACGAAAGAAACGAGCCTTGCATGGTGCGTTCACGCACAAGTTGAGGCAGGGGGTGTATGAACGAGCGGGGTGTCACAGAAACGCTGTTGACAGGGTGCCTGGCCAGCTGAAAGGGCTTGATGGTGCGCTACAGCAAGAAGAGTGGCAGGGGCAGGAATGAAAGAATGAAGGAGCTACGCATGGTGTGTTCATGCGCAAGCTAAGGGAGTGGGTGTGGAAAGAAGCGGGTTTGAACAGTGATGAAAGCGACCAGCTTGAGCAAACACACCAGCATGGCACTTGACGCAGGTCCTGCCTGGCCAGCTAGAAGGGAATAATGGTGCGTGGCAGCAGCAGCAGCAGGAGGGGCTGGGAACAGCAGCAGCATCCGAGTCATGCAGCAAGCAATACACAAAACTCCAAAACGCAGATGGCTAGGACAGGAACCACTGCAGCAGCATGACAAACACCAGCTCAGCACCACAGAACCCCGACTACAGCTATCGCCCCGAGGTCCCTCAAATGTACTGCAATCCGCACCAGCCTGGTGTATACGACGCACCTCGCCTCTTGCAGCTGCAGCATTTGCGACAAACTTGCTGGTGCACTTGCCGACACAACAACATCAAACAGTGTAGAGGCCCCAACACCCAGCTGCTCGCCCTGAGGTCCCTCACAGGGTCTGCTGTCGGCACAAACACAGCGTACACCACTCTACTCCTCCAGCTGCAGCGTGCACTGGCATACCACACAGGCCCTACACATCGCTGTGCAGCCAAACAACACGCAGCCGATCACCCCGAGTCCCTCACAGGATGACTCATAGGGTTCCTCGACAGCCAAAATAGCTGAGCTGTCGGCACAAATACGGCACACAATACACCCCCCACCTCGCCTCGTGCAGCTGCAGCATCTGTCACAAATTTGCTGGCACATTGACCAGCACAAAATAGCATCAGACAGTGTGGAGCAGCAGCCGCTGCTGCTGGGCGCCGCGGCTGGGTGACCCAGCCGCTCACTGCAAGGATCTTCGTGACAGGATCTTCGGTTGCTGCAAACACAGCATACACCACCCGCCTCTACTCCTGCAGCTGCAGCGTGCACTGCCTTAACAATCAAGGGCAACACACAAAGTTGCGCAGGCTTCACCACCAAGCCGCTCACCCGGTCCCTGAAAGGGTCTGCTGTCGGCACAAACACCGCGTACACGCGCGCCCAGTCCCGTGGCGGCCTGCTCAGAGGGGTGCTGCTGAAGCGCGTCACGTCTTAGAAGCCCTCCCCCAGGATCTGAGTGACGCAGCAGCTGATACACGCCAACGCCAACCACAAGACACGCAAACAGATAGAACAGGAATCGCAGCAGCATACATACATAGTCAGATGCTGCACATTGAAAACAAAATACAACAGCCCGGCACCACAGAGAATCAGCTACAGCACTCGCCCCGAGGTCCCTCACACGACCTGCATTCAGCACAAACACCACACACACACACAACGCAACTTGCGCCCTGCAGCTGCAGCAATCATGACGCATTCAGCACATTTGCCGGCATAGCAGCATCAGACACTTGTGCAGGCTCACCCCAAGGTCCCTCGCAGGGTCGGCTGTTGGCACAAACACAGCGTACACGCGCGCCCAGTCCCTAGGCGGCCTGCCCAGAGGGGTGCTGCTGAAGCGGCTCACGTCATAAAAGCCCTCCCCAAGAATGCGGCTGGGGGCTGCTGGCGAAATTGAGAGCTGCTCTGCACAGGCCAGCTTGCGTACTAGCCAGTTGGAGGGGTCCACGCCAGGAGCGGTGCGCTGGCTGTCAAAGCGTGCGATGTGGATGTGCATCTGCATGACGCAGTATGTTGAGTAGCATGAGAGATGCTAGAGCGAATAGGGTGGGGGTGCCACCGGGCTGAGGTGCAAGAGATGATTTGCTGCACTTGACAACTGTGCAACCTGTGTTGCTCCCCCAGGTGGGCTGCTGATGTGTGTATGAAAACTGGCGCACCTCTGAAAGCTGAAATGCAGGAGGTTTTCATGCTATGCCTGTAATCCCTGCAAAGTGAAGTGCACCGCACAGCAGTCGGCAAGGATCAGCACCAACCGCACAGGCGTGCACATGCCATACTCTACACACGGATGTCCTGCTTAAACCCTTTGCCTTGCCTCTCTGCCCTGTACAGGTCAATGTTCAAGGCCAGGCATCTGCGCCACCCGCAAGCCTACCTGGTGCACGCCTCTCCTGTTGGGTGCGTTCAGCATCATCGCCCAGTCTGGTGTGCCATGGCTGTACTTGAACCCTACGCCCAGCGCCTCCCTGTACGCATTGGCCCAGAGGTACTCCCCGCTGGCGTCTGTGCATCCTGGCGCGCTGCTCTCAATGCCTGCGCACGCTGCCTTGGGCAGCACCTGCAGCAGATGGAGCAGATGACGAGGATTGAGTGGTTGCAAGTGCGTGATCATGTAAGCTGCATGCAACTTGCTCTCAATGCCTGCGCAGGCTGCCTCGGGAAGCACCTGCAGCGGATGGCGAGCATACAGTGATCGAGAGTGTGTGAGGCATGACAGCTGCATGCAAGTTGGGCAGGATAGGCACAACACCTGGCAGCTTGTACAAGCTCTCAATGCCTGCGCAGGCTGCCTTGGGAAGTACCTGCAGCAGATGGCAGGTATTCAGTGGTTGCGAGTGCGTGAGGGAGCATGACAGCTGCATGTGTGTGTGACAGGCGCTACACTTGGCAGCTGTCAATGCCTAAGCAGGGTGTCCTGGCAGCACTGCAGAGGTTGCGTGACACGGCCGCAGGGGTCCCACAACACCTCTCAAGTGGTGCATGAGCTACAGTGGTTGTGTACCATTTTAACCCTAGAGAGCCTGCTGTTGCTCGCATATGGATTTGACTGCTTGCACCTTGTAGTAACTCTCCCTGTATTTTGTAACACTGCAAGCTGCAGCATGCCCGCTGCCATCTTGCAGCACAGACCATGTTGCAGGCAGGATGAGTCACGCATTTTTCTGGCTTGGTGCTGCATGCGCAGCCTACCACCAACCAAACAACCACCGCTCACCAGCCAGTGGTTGTTGTACAGTGCACCAGTCACCCCTCGTGCTTGCAGCAGCGCATACGGCACCTTCTTTGCCCCAATGCTGCTGCTGCCAGACCTATTCCAGCACATGTTGCAGAACTTGCAGCTGGCGTTGAAGCTGCTACTGGTGTAGTTGTATGCATCAGCAACGCAGTGCTGGTGGATGATCACGTACAGGATGCAGCGCGAGCTGCAGCCGATGTTATCTGGGTGGCCGCAGTCCGACTCAAACCGCGGCATGCAGTAGTACTACAGTGCAGAGGAGATGACAGAAGGACGAGATTTGGTGAGGAGCGTGCCACCTGCCTGCCCAAGTTAACCCTTTACCTACCAGCAGCACTGACTCATTGCCCAGCCTGAAAGCACCTAAAATGCAATATCTCAGGCTGTAGGCCTCTGATGCCCGCCAAACTTTGTGAGGTGCAGCATTAGGACACAACATACATGGATATGCGGCTGGCTAGGGTTTAGGGATGGGCTTGTTGGTAAACCCTGTCAAAACCTAAGGTTGCTGTTGAGTGGACGGGTGGTGTCTTGTCTTGGGTGCCGTGGCAGTTGGCAATAGCTAGTGGGCTGCTGCAATGACAAATGGGGGACGCGAAAACATTGGATGACAACGCTGTACAGCACCAGCTGCAAACACTCAGCTGCAAACACTGGAGCATGTTGGCCACTGCAGGGTGCACAGGATGCTGACAGGCACACTGCGAGCAGCAGCGCTGCACCAACGCTAAACAGCTGCTGGAGCTAGCATAATGGAATAGGATGGTGCTGCAAGGTGGCGTGCCGCGTCATGTGCGTGCAGCTCTTTCCTGCTGCTTACCTCAGGCAGACTGCGGGTATGTGGCGGTGCACCAGTGAATGATGTTACAGCAGCAGCAGCGGCGGAAGAGGCGGCAGGAAGCAAGCAAGGGGTTGAACCCACAGCTGGCAGGCATGTTACGAGCAAGCACAAACTGTAACCATAGTGTCGCGGCTGTGACATGATCTGCATCGCTGACACTTGCAAGCAATGCAGAGATGCTGCTGGCCACGACGAGTGCTTGCAGGAACAACAGATGGTCTGGCTGTTGGACTGGCAGCAATGTTGCAGCATGCAAAGAAGACAAAGGTATCCTGAAAGATCTGGTCGCGGACTTTACAGGTGCCCCTGCTGCTCATGGGCAGCGGTCATGTGCTGCTGTAGAAGCAGCTGCTCAGCACACATAACATGCCACTCACACAGCGTCCATGTATCGCAGCGTTGGACAGATGTCTGGATCACTCAGTGCCTTGCACACTGTTGCTGGGATACCTTTGCCTGCGTCTGCTGTACAGCTGCGCATGCTGCTTGCAGGATTCATGCTGCACTCTGTTGCACAGTCGCCTTTGGGGTAGTGGTCAACTGCTGGAGACCTAAACCCAAACCAGGAGTGTGCAGGAACCTTTGCAGTTGACAGGGTGTTTCTGCTGGTAGTGGGGCTGCAGTGCTGCTTGCTGCTGCTGCCATTGCTGCTGCAGAGCTGCAGGGACCTGGCACTGACCGCTAGGGTGAGCAGGCCGACCAGCACCAGTACAAAAGCCACCGGCATATACGACCTGCAAGGGTTTGCAGGACAGCGTTGTGTTCAAAGTGTACGATGGTTGGAGAGCTGCCTAGAGCTGCCTATGCAAAGGCAGCCGCCTGCAACTGCTTGCAGCTGCACAAGATGGCAGGCGCCTTGTTTCAAGGAGCTGCACAGTGGCAACCTCTGTCGAGGAGCAGCAGCAGGGCACTTGAAAGTTGCTACCCACCTCATGCGGCACGTCATCTCTGGCACCACAGGCAGTATTTTTTGCTGCACAAGCGCATGCCCAGGTCGCAAGGCAAGCCTGCCAGCAGCTGGCACTGCTGATGCTGCTGTGTGCCTCTCACAAGGCACTGCTGCACCAAGCTCAACATCCAGGGGATCCTGCTGGTCGAAAGCTAGTTCGACGGTGCATACGTGCCATTTGTGTCACGAAAACGCGCCCAAGCGAGTGTTTGAGGCTGAGTGAACGTACTGCAACGACAGACGTGTCTCTACTTCGCAGCAGCCTCCGGACTGCTCACAGTGAGGATCTATTGCAGGTTGACATACTTCCAACTCAACTCACGCAGTTGAAATCTCAGATATACTGTGTTGAAAACCCTACACAGTGTAACTGACAGATAACATCTTTCAACACCCTCAGTTGCCAGCCAAGCAATACGGCCACCAGGAGCCCTTTGCATGCTCAGTATGTGATATTCTTGTGTGGTGGTATTCAGAGCCTGCCGTTACAACGCTCCTGACATAGTACACAATACTAAACATCTAGATGCATGCATGTAGATGGCAGCAGGGGTGGGTCGTTCCAAATTTCACTTTTCATTTCATTACATTTCATTACATATTTCATTTCAAATTTCACGCGCCGGTAGGCCCCACTGCAAGGAGTGAAATGACTGCAAAACGGGCGTTTAGACCCGCAAAACAGCAGCTGCTCGCGTCGTAAGCAATCACGGGTTAATATGTTGCCACATTATAGCTCTGGAGTGGGGCTAAACAGTGCAATCGGAGCCCAGCACACACTCTTGTCCTGCTCAGCTTGTCCACTGCTAGCCTGCAGCACGTCCTGCCCAGCCTGGCAGGATGGGGGGTCTCAAGAAACATCAGAACCATGCTACCACACTGCAGCTGCATACCACTCAGATCAAAACCAGCACAAAGTAATGGGACCTATGACAATGTGGAGGATCTCAAACACTTTCTGCTAGAATGCCCTGCATATGACCACTTGCGCGGTGCCTGCCCTAGTGTGTTCTATCCTGCGGGTACTGTAGATTGCTATGCTAACGAGTTGGTGCCGCGCATTCTAGACTGTGAGGATCAAGAGGGCTTGGCTGTGGTGGTTTATCAGATGTGGTTGTATCGCTCAGTGTTGCTGGGGTTGTCCCCTGACCATCAAAGTGTGCCAATTCAGCCTGAGGGTTATGTCCCTGTAGATGACGCCTTAGACGCTGTTGCTCCTAGCCCGTGATGAGTTTAGGTTACTTGACGAGTTACACATGCATCCTGTCACATTATTGGTTTGCTGCCGCCTTTATGCCGCCTTAGTTGCCCCGCCTATCTCTCTGGCTGTGTGATCTTGACAACATGCTTTTTGGTTGGTGTGCTTCTTCAGCACATGCTGTTGGCTGATTGGGGTGTGTCACTGACACACCGCAGATATAATCTTATGCTCAATCTGGAGAGACCCTGTGCTCAACGGATGGCCTCAATGCGCTACATTGTGTGCTCATCTTCTTTCGTCATGCGTTGACATTGTGCTCATTTTGGGGTGGCTCATACCATCTGAGATGGTGACTGGACCCACATGTAACTACTCTCTCTCAAAGTAACTCAGACCATCAACAAACCCCAGTTGCATCAAGATACACAAAGCTGCCATTGCCGCAGCTGGGTAGCATCTGTCACATCCGCCCACATGGCCAGTCTGCTGTGTTACGGCTGCTCCTGCTGCTGCTGCTCCTGCTGCTCCTCCTCCTCTATCACACTGTCCAGCCATTGCACGTATGCTGCGAAGTCCTCTGCATCACGCACTGCACCATCGCGGCTGAGCGCCTTGCAGTTGAAGTAAATGAACAGCAGCGTGCGTACGTTTCACTTCTCCGTTTCAAATTTCATTTCATTTCACATTTCAGTGAAATTTCACTCACAGGGGTCCCAAAACCTGAAATGACCCATCCCTGGATGGCAGATCTGCCAAATCACCCGGTGAATGATCTTAGGCACGCCTCCCTCACTTTCAGCACGTCCACATGTTGAAATGCTGTAACGCACACGCCGCACCATCAGCAGATATGCAGAGCCTGAGACTGACGTTGGCTGGTGAACGCGGGAACAGCAGCGCGCACAAACACAAGCTTTCGTACAGCAGGCCTTCATTCACACACATCACTGAGAGCTCAAGGACAGCATCGACCCTGTGATAAACCACTTTATACACATGCCAAACCAGCAGCAGCCATGCGCCTGCATGCACGTTTGTGTCACTTCCAGTCAGCCTGTTGGCAAGTCACACTGCAGTAGCGGCAGCGGCAGCCTGCACACGCCTTGCTCGCAGCTGCAGCCTCACTGACACCTGCCAAACGTTCACAGCTAGGGTTGTTGCACACCACCGGCAGCGGCGTCTCTGCTGCCAGTACCCTGCGCAAAGCGACAATCTTTGCATACTGCTGCTCTAGCTGCTCTGCTGCTCCAGCAGTGCCAAGCGCGTTTCCTTCAGCCTCACTCCATACTTGCTGCTGTGCATCATACGCTGCCACTGCAGCTGTCCACTGCGGACTGTGCTGCTGCAGCTGCAGCAGGTAGCCCCACTTGACCTGCTGGCTGCTGCTGCTGCTGCTACTGGCACAGTTCTCTGCAGTGCTGTTACCGTTGCCGCTACTAGTTGCTGCTGCTACCCTTACATCGCCTGCTGCAGCTGCAGCTGGTGGCGCAATGCCCACACACTCCAACGCAAGAAGGATCGGTGGCATCACGGTCATCAGGTACAACTGCCAGGCCTGCCACTGCGCCTCCGCAGTGTGCTGCTGCTCACTGCCACAAGGGGCAAACTGCTTGGATGCATATACTGCGCGAGCAGTGCTAGGGTTTATCTCCCTGGTCCACCTGACCCTAAACACTGGCTGACCCAGCAATGACTTGAGGTACGCTTCAGGCCCTGCTGCCTCCATGGCATCTACCAGCTGCACAAGGCTGCGTGCAAACACCACAGCCAGCAGCGCAGCACTCGCAGCAGCGTGGCTGCTGCTGTCACGGCAACTGCTGGTGCCAGCTGCATCATCAGCACGGTGGGTAGTGAGCGCCTCAACAAGTGCATTTGCCGGCATTTCCAAGCACATGGCAGCTATGTACAGCACAGCTACTGAGAAGCATGCAGCAGCCACATGATCTGCCCTTGGATCTGCATGCAATGCTGCACCGGCATCTGAATCTGCCTGCAACACTGCTGCTGCCGCAATGTGCTGCGCTGCACGCTTGACCAGGCTGCTGAGGGCTGACGCCAGGCTAGCAACTGCTGCTGTGTTGGCCAGTCCTCCTGCAGCAGCACCAAGCACTGCCCCAAACACATGTGATAGCAGCGGGGCAGCCAACACGATGCACCCTCCTGGCAGGTCCGGGATGCGCGGGCAGCAGTCAATGAGCACTGTGTAGGCCTCTGGGTGTGCTGCTGCTAGGCTGGGCAGCTGGCCTGCTGGCGGCTCTGCAGATGGCATCAGCAGCAGCAGCAGGTGTTAGCGATGAAGGATGCAACACGACAACCAAGAGCTCTTTGCACCAACCTGCACGGGCAAGACATGCCATGGCCGAGGGCTTTCAGCCAAGCAGAGCCGTGACACCCCATATGGCCGTAGCCTCAATGCTGTGGCAGCAGCAGCAGCAGCAGCAGCTATGGCAGTACAGCACACCCCACGACCACTAGTAGAAGAGTAGGCATCCTCTGCTACTCCAGTGCTCTACTCACCCATGTCTTCCTGGCTCAACTGAACTGGCTCTGCCCCGCACGCTGCAGTCACCAGCCAGTACAATGTCCCGCTAAGCCACTGAGGCACTGCACCAGATGCACGGTACAAGTCGTCAGGGCCGCCCAGCTGCAGCTGCTGCAGCGGTGCCGCCAGCGCCTGCAGCAGCTGCAGCCCAGCCTGCTGCAGCACCTCAGGCGGCAGCCAGCCGCGGCTCGTAACAGCCAGCGCTCTGATCTGCAAATCCAGCAGGTCTGCAGACAACAGTAGCAGCGAGTATGTGCTCCGTCGAACGTGTGATGCGGGGAGCTGCTGCTGCTGCTGTTGCTGCTGCGGCAGCGGCGGCGGCGATTGGTTCTGCCGCTGTCGCTGCACCTGTGCTGCTGCCAGCAGCTGCAGCTCCAGCACCAGCCGCACAGCAGCTGCTGACACAACACAACCCCTGGAGCTGCCCTGCTGAGTTCATCTTGGCCTGACACGCTTACAAGGCCACATCGCAGGTATCTGCTGATGTCGCGGCAGCAGTAGTCTGCCCCCACCAGAGCCTGGTGAGCTTGCTGCTCAACGGCCAAGCCTCGGCCGGCTAACAACTCCCTAGCTGCTGCATCCAGGTAGGCCTGGCCACCTGGCAGCAGCTGCAGCATGTCTTGGTGGAAGGCAGGGATGGACAGCAGGTCTGCACGGTGCTGCTGCTTGGAAGGCTGCTGCTGTTGCTGCTGTGTGCTGCTGCTGCTTGCTCCTGCTGTGCCTGCGGGCACCTGCTGCTGCTGCTGAGCTATGTGCCGCCGGTGCAGGTGTGCAGTCCAGGCAGTGAGCAGCTGCAGCTGCATTTCTGCAAGTGCGGGGTCGTGCAGCAGCTGCAGCACATCATCAGCGGCAGCAGCGCCAAGCCCGCCCTTTGCAGCATCCAACCCACTCACAGCCAACCCTACGTGCCGATGCACACCAAACAGCACCGCGTGCAGCTCATACTGTTTGCTACGGCTGGCAGCTTGTCCATGTGGGCCTGGATGAGTGGATCCTGCTGGGTCTGCAGTTGGCGGCTCTAGCACTGCTGGCAGCTGCGCACTGCAGCGCTGCAGCTGCTGCACTAGCGGCAGCAGCATATGCACCACAGCCGGCACAGCAGCAGGTGCATCTTTAATGAAGGTGCAACACCAGCCCAGCAGCCTCTGGATCACGTTGAGCAGATGTGTGAGTGCAGTCCAGCCATCTGCGCTCGCTCTTTGAGCAGACAGCTGCTGCTGTGCATATGGCACAAAAGCAGACAGGCAAGCAGGCAGGCTGCTGAGGAAGCCTGCACGTGTAGCAGCAGGAGACAACAGCTGTCAGTTTGGCACAAGGCCGGGCTAACAAGGGTTGGTACAAGGGGCTAACCTCACTCGTGTAATGGCACTGCTGCATGTCTGCAGAAACGGCTGCGGGTTGTGGACGGCAAACCAGACGCAGAGCAGGCGCCAGCACAGTCATTGCATTGCAACAGCAGCATGCATAGTAGCTAGCAGACCGCTGCAAGCCAGCAGTGCATGATGATATTGCTGCTGCAGCTGCAGTGTGCACCTGACTGCTCCAGCTGCTGCGTCATGTCGGCTGTCATCTGGCTTGCTGCTGCGCGCTCTAACTCCTGCTTGCTGGCTACTGAAGCTGCGCAGCGAAGGAAGTCAAGGCTGGCTGCCCAGACTATTGCAGCTGTACTGGTGCTCAGTAACCTTGCGGGAGCGCCTGCGTGCTGCCTCGCTACAGTTGTCGCGCTCAGCAGCTGCTGTGGCCGCTGCTACGCCCACACCGCCAGAGCGCCTGCATTGCTAGCTGCGTGATCGCCGAGCAGAGCGTTGAGAATGCGCAGTTGCAAAGGAAGATCCTCGTTCTTCAAAGCTGTCTGCAACTGGCCAAGCAAGCTGCAGCACTGCATGAGCTGTGCTGCCTGGTCTGGTGTGAATGCGGCAGGTGTGGTACGCTGCAGCAGCTGTGCCGTGGTAGAGTTGTTGATGGTCTTATGAAGCTTAGAAGCAGCATCTTGAACCTGTCGTATGCGCTGTGCGGGCCTCATACGTGCTGCAGGCTGGTCCCTGCTGCTGCCGCTGCTGCTGTTCCTGTTGCCCGTTCCACCGCGAAGGGCCGCAGCTACTCTCTCAAGGATGGATACTGACTAGATACAGCTGCCTATCAGAAAGTGTACAGGCGATGCGCTGACAGGAATGCGAGAGCTCCGTCCAGAGTGCCAGGCCAGGGGGTGAGGGAGCAGCATCGCCTGAAATGCTCATCCCGCGTTCACTTGCGGTTTACTTTTTGTGCCAGTGCACCGCAGCTGTTACATATGGTGATGCCGCAGCAGCACTGAACTCGTGGGCGAGAGACGAAAATGACCTGGACTAACACGTGTTATCCCATTCAAATATCAACACCTGACGTGAGCACACATCAAGATGCATGTGACCAGGGGTAGTGAGTACTATACCCTCAGTCGGAGTAGGACACCCAGCAGTGGGCTCCGTGGGCGAGCCATTGCCGAGCCAAGCAGGCCCTGAGGCGGCCTCAGTGCGGCCAGGTGTAGGGGCCACCCCAGTGGGTCCTCACTGGCGTGTCCTACCCCGTTACGATAGTCTTGTACTCACTCCCCCTGCCTACTCCCACTGCATAAGACTTGGGAGATCATCCCCGTTGAATCCGAAAGGCACGACACTGGTTGTTGAAACAACACTGTCGTGACGAATGTGGGCAGCGTGCCGTGGTGCACATCGATCAATGATATCGCCAGGGTGCAGGGCCTGCATGTTGCATGCAGCATGCAGCATGCACAGCATCGACAAGCGCACAGCTAATCGCGGCATGGGTCCCAGTCTTGGAATAGAGTCCACGTAGTTGACCTTGACGCTGGCAATCCACTCTTAGGCGCAAGTCATTCACTGGATGGCCTGAGGCCACAGGGCCTGCTCTTGCAGATCGGCAAGGCGGTTGCAAGCTAAACAACACAGATGGATCACAGCCTCAGAATGCAGTGCCTTTCCCGTTCACATACTTCTCCACCCATCGCGTGCACCAAGACTCATACACATGCTGTCCCAGCAGCAGCCATGCGCCTGCATGCACCCTTGTGTCGCTTCCAGTCAGCCCGCTGGCAAGCCACACTGCAGTAGCGGCAGCGGCAGCCAACACACGCCTTGCACGCAGCTGCAGCCTTACTAACTCCTTCCGTGTTGCCACAGCTAGGGTTGTTGCATACAACTGGCAGTGGTGCTGCTGCCACCAGTGCCCTACACACGCCGATTGCTTCTGTGTAGTGCTGGCTGAGCTGCTCCGCTGCTGCAGCAGTGCTAGGCAACACCAACGCTTCAACCTCTTCCCAATCTGCCTGGTTGGCTTCATACGCTGCCACTGCTGCTGCCCACTGCGGGCTGCACTGCTGCAGGCGCAGCAAGTAGCCCCACTTGACCTGCCGGCCGGCGCTCCTGCCGTTGCTGCTGCTGGTGCTGCCATTGCTGCTGCTGGTGTTGGTTTCTGGAGGGTCTGCACAAGCATCCCCTGCTAGTGTCTCACCAGCAGCAGAAGCCAGCAGTAGCGCTGATGGTGCTAGGCCGACAGACTTGAAAGCAGCCCACAGCTGTTGCATTGCCTGCAGAACAGCCAGCTGCCATACCTGCCACTGCACCTCTGCATTGTGCTGGTCCTCTCTGCCGTGTGGGTGAACCTGCTGGTGGTAATACATGTCACCAGCATCTGTTGGCTCATTCAACCAGCACAACTTGAACACCGGCCTGCCCAGCAGTGACTTGAGGTACACTTCAGGCCCTGCTGCCTCCATGGCATCTACCAGCTGCACAAGGCTGCGTGCATACACCACAACCAGCAGCGCAGCACTCGCAGCAGCCTGGCTGCTACTGCTGCTGCTGCTGCTGCCAACTGCCCTACCAGCGCCATCTGCAGCAGTCTCAAGGCTTCCAAACCAACCAGTCAACAGGCAAGCTGGCCTAGCTACACAGTAAGCAGAAAATGGTGGCGCAGCAGCTGCTGGGAAGTATGCAGCGGCAGCGTCATCCTCGCCAACTGCAGCTGTTGCTGGCTGCGATTGGATGTCAGCAGCTGCTCTGATAAGCTGCGCTGCGCGCTTGGCCAGGCTGGTCAGTGCAGACACTAGGCCGGCAACTGCTGCTGTGTTGTCAAGTGCAGCCTGTGAACCCCGCATTGCATGTAACGCGTACAGCAGCAGTGGCCCTGGTACCAGCATGGAGTCAGGTGGCAGCGGCGGCATGCGCAGGCAGCAGTCGATGAGGGCTATGTAGGCCTCTGGGTGTGCTGCTGCTAGGCTGGGCAGCTGGCCAGGTGGCGGCTCTGCACGCAAAAAAAAACACAGCAGCAGATCCAATCAAAATCATATGAAAAAGGAATGCAGAGACTATGCTGGCAGCATGCAAGTCCAGCAGCTTTGCGTACATATGAACGTATGTGTGATATGCAAACTATAACCATGCTTGTAATAACAACTTTCTCTTACATCTAGAAGGGCTGAATGCCAAGTGATTTGCAGCAGCAGTGGTTGTGGCAGGCAAACGCCAGTCAACCACTGATCATGCTCACCCATTGGCGCTTCACTATGTGTTGGTTCAGCTCCGTACGCGGCTGCCACAAGCAGATGCAGTGTGTCACCAAAACGAGGTACCAAACCCGTCACAGTTGCTTTGTGCGAGAAAGAGTCACCAGTTCTGCTCAGTTGCCACTGCTGCAGCGGTGCTGCCAGTGCTTGCAGCAGCTGCAGCCCTGCCTGCTGCAGCACCTCAGGCGGCAGGCAGCTGCGGGAAGTGGCGGCCAGCGCCTTTATCTGCAGCCTAAACAAAGTCCACGCTCGCAGAGCAAAGTAACTTGTGATGGCTCCATCATCTGGTATTGACGCCTGCTGCTGCTGCTGCTGCTGCTGCCAGTGCTGCTCTCGCTGCCTCTGTACCACGCCAAAAGACAGCAGGTGCAGCTCCAGCACCAGTCGTACAGCAGCACCCGACACTACTACGGCATCCCTGCTGAGCTGCTGCTGGCCTTCAATGCTGTCCAGGTGGCTGTACAAGTACCGGCTGATGGTGTGGCAGCAGTTGCATGCATATGATTGCACGTGAAGTGTATTTGCCTTCCCACTCAAGCGCCACGCAGCAGCCTCCTCTGCCGCTACATCCAGGTAGGCCTGGCCACCTGGCAGCAGCTGCAGCATGTCTTGGTGGAAGGCAGGAATGGGCAGCAGGTCTGCACAGTGCTGCTGCTTGGAAGGCTGTTTGGGCACACTGCTGCTGCTGCTGCTTGCTCCTGCTGTGCCTGGTGGCAACTGCTGCTGCTGCAGCTGCTGTGCTGTGTGCTGCTTGTGCAGCTGAGCAGTCCATGCAGTCAGCAGCTGCAGCTGCATCTCAGCCACTGCGGGATCATTCTGCAGCCTGAGCACTTGAGCTGCAAACCCAGCATCTTGTTCTAGCCCACTTATCCATGCCACTAGTGTTGACGCTGCCTGCTGCATACCAAACATGGCACGTCGTAGCTGGTTACAGCTCCTGCTGCTGCTGCAGCTGCCAGCTTGCACACCAGCAGTTGGTGCACTGTGCGCTGCTGCTGCTGCTGCTGCCCGCATAAGCAGGCTACTGCAGCCCTGCACCTGCTGCACCAGCGGCAGCAGCGTGGGCACCACAACTTGCAGAAGCATAGGCACCTGCTCAACCAATTCATGCCAGCAGCACAGCAGGTTTTGAGCTGAACCCAGCAGACTCGTCAGGGGCAGCCAGCTGTCGGCGCCTGCTGTCGAGGAGGACAGCTGCTGCTGCGTCACCCGCACCATTGCTGAAAGACAAGCGGACAGGCTGCTGAGAAACCCTGCAGAAAGCAGGGCAGCAAACGGGACACAGCATTGAGTTGTGCACTGTAAAAGGCCAGTCCATTGTGCACTATGCGCAGGCAGCAGACCACAACATTCAAAGATACATCAACATGTTGGTTACAGATCAAACTCCTGCTGATCTCAAATGGAAGCGTTCAGATGTGCATGAACGACGAGCTGACAACCACAGCATCTTTGCGCAGTGCATTTGCAGTTGTGGCTGCATGCCTCACCTGACTGGTCCAGCTGCTGTGTCAAGGTTGCTGCCAAGCTGCATGCTCCTGCACTCTCTGAGTTGTGCAGCAAGGCTTCAAAAGCAAAGCTCTTGAGAAGGTGCACACCAGCAGCCCAAAGGGAGGCAGGCGTGCCGCCAGCTGCAGGTACTGCCCTGCAATCTAACAGCTGCTGCTCTGGCTGCTGCTGCACCCACGTAACCAGACTGCCAACACTGCAAGCCACTTGCTGCTTCAGCATGGCATCTACTAACCGCATTCTGAGTGATGGCGCTTCCTGCAAAGCGGCTTGCAGCTGGTCGATCACAGTGCAGCAGCTTGATAGCTGGGCTTACTGCTCTGCTGTGAGAGCAGCAGGTGGGGTGCGCTGCAGGAGCTGTGACATGATCGAACTACTAAGCAGCGCTTTCAGCCTGCGAGCAACTCTTCGGCCTGTTTTATGCGCCGTGCGGGCCTCATACTGGCAGCGGCCTGCGGCCGACTCCTTTCCTGAAGTGCTGCTGCCGCTGTCGTCCCCTGGCTTGTGATAGCCCGTTGCGCCTGCTGCTCTGACCCTAATTCGTTACGCTGTAGAGCTTGCTCGTTCTTCCACAATGCACTTAGATCGACGATAACCTAGCAGGTCTGCCTGTTCAAGCCTTGGATTCCAAGGTAATGGCGTAAGTGCACTGATACTTTCCGTAGTGGCACACCCATGCACAACGTCAAACTTATACATCTGTTTGTGCGAATGCAAATGGCATAACACGGCAGGCGAGCATGACAGCCAACACCAGCTTTCGTTGTTGCAGTCATGCTGTGTGACAGCACCAGGCTGCTATGTGACACTCTGACTGGACAAGTAGCAGTGCTACGACGCCCGATGTTTCAACTTGAAAGTCGAACTAAGAGACGGCTCTTGAAGCATTGCACGAAGCATTTTTAGGTGGCCACCTACCTAGGTCTGCAGTGCATGTGTGCAAGACACTGGCCCTGTCAGACACAGGAAGTGGCACACATTGCAAATCACATTTGCAGTTTGCGTGGCCTGCAATCCTTTACATAGTCACTCATCAACTTGGGTAGCATCTACTTTCGCCTGCTGTCCTCTGCTTGTAGCTGCAGCCCCATCACCACATCACACTTGCAGCTGTGCACGTGCTGATACGCCTTGCGCAGCACACCCTCTACTGCCTGCAGGAGCGCTTGCCATTGCTGCTCTGCATCTGCTGCTGTAGCCGCTGCACTGAAGCACGCTTGCAGGCACTTGACGCCTTGGTAAGCTGCTTGCTGGCCAGTTGCTGCCTGCAGGGCTGCTGGGCTGCTGACGTGGCACAGGAATAGGCCAGGCGCGGCATTGATGCGCCGCAGCAGGCTTGCGTTGACCTGCAGGCAGGCGGCCGTGCCATAGCGTGTTCAACCAGGAGCTGGATGATATGCCGCGTTTGACCAGGAGCTGGTCCATGTGACGTGTTTGACCAGGAGCTGGTCAATGTGACATGAATGACCAGGAGCTGGAGAAAGTGAGGGCTTTGACCAGGACCCGGATGATGCTCGAGTACTCATTGAGCGCTGCGCGGGTCAGTGGTGGGTGAGGTTTTGGGCACCGCTGGATGTGTTGATGCCTGCAAGCTGTGTGCACCGTGCATGGCTGCCCCACTATTTGGTGATATGCAGGACAGCCAGCGCTGCAAACAGGCAACCAGAGCAGCGATTGAAATCAACTACAGCAACTTGCTGGAAGCTGTGCTGTGTGCATCGAACATCAGAGGCAGCAAGCTGTGCTGTGTGCATTGAACATCAACCGCAGCAGGCTTTGTGCTGTGTGCTATGTGCATGCTGTGTGCATGCTGTGTGCACATACTTTAGAAGACAGCAAGCTGTGCTGTGTGCTGTGTGCTATGTGCTGTGTGCATGCTGTGTGCACATACTTTAGAAAACAGCAAGCTGTGCTATGTGTACTATGTGCTGTGTGCTGTGTGGCGCCTCACCTCATCAGCCACCACTCCATGGAGGGGCGACCCCAACGCAGTGAACTGCACAAGACCTGCTGCACAGCTGCCGTCATGTGCTGACTGCTGCTGCTGCTGGTGCACCAGCTCAAACCTGTAGTGTTGCTGCACTAGCTGAGCAAAGTGTGCTGCCGCTGCGTTGCTACTAACAAACACAGACTTGTTCTGTTGCTCAGCATGGACACTGCCTTCGCTGCTGTGTGCAGGAGTCTGCTGCTGCTGATGATGATGATGCTGCCCAGCAGCTGCATGTTCTTCTTGTTGTACTGCTATACTGGCGCCTAGCCTGCTGCAGCTGCATGCCCCTGCAACGCATCCTGCAAGGCCCTGCTGCAGCTGCTGTGCCTGCTGCCCTATCAGCACCAGCCCAACCCCTGGGGGGCCTTGCCAGGGCCCCTCCGCCCCACAGGCTGCTCGCTGCTTGCCGCTCAAGTGGAACACGTAGCGCTGGCTGCGCTGCTGCACAAACCACACAAAGCCCTTGGCCCGGAACAGGTCTGCAGGCAGAGCAACAGATCACGATTTCAACAGACATGGAACTTACTTGGCACTGCACAGAATGCTCATGCCCTGGCAGGGCTATCTTTCTTGGTCTGCAATGCCCTGCTTGCAACCGTATGCGCTGTTGTGAGCAAGCAGATGCCTCCAGTTGCTACTGGCTGCATGTCGCGTGTAGCCAGCACCAGCTGATGCCGCATTGTTAGGATGTTGGTCTTCAGCTTGTGGCTGACAGCAGCTGGGTTGCTGTGCCTGTGCTGTAAGCAGGCCATGCACAGGCGCTGCCTGCGCTGCTAACAGCCCCATATGCAGCCTCAGGCTTCCAACAACGCACACCAGCATGCACCCACCTGTGGCTGCCAGCAGCTGGGTTGCTGCGCAGTGCTGGAAGCAGGCCATGCACAGCGGTGACTCAGCAGTGAACGCCACTGAGCTGAAGTGGCTGTGATGGCTGCGCTGCGGGGGGGGGTGGGGCTGCTGATGATGATCTGGCCCGGTGCCTTCAGCAGCTGCTGCTGGCATGGCTCGCCTCCTGGTTATCACACCTGCGAGCAGCAAGCAGCGCACATGTGTTGTCATTTTGTACACAATCTCCTGTAGTTGCTGTGAAGGCAACGGCTGGGTAGTGCTGAGGCCTTGTGAGGGCTGCCTTCTGCACACCCCTAGCCGCCTTGGAAGCTGAACTGCGCTTTGAAAATCATTGCCAACACAGGAGAGCTTGGTACACACATACGTTTGCGCCTCTTGCTCAACAGCTACAGTGTGGTATGACCTGCTGCATTGCAACACATGAGTCTGCACTGTCCACGGTCAGAGCCCTGTGACTACACTGATCAGCAACACTCTCAACACTCTGTATACTGTCAGCGTGAAAGCTGCGGCAGTGCAGCAACCAGCTCAAGCTGCTGTCAGGCAAGGCAAGACACCCCTGCATCCTCTGCTATGAGCTGCAAGTAAAATGGACTGTGCTCAGCCTATGTACTGTCGGCGTGCAAGCTGCTGCAGCGCACCATTATGTTCAAGGCTCTCACCTGGCTGCTTGCGCTGCCTGCTGCGTGTGCCAGCCACCACCGGCTCATGAGACAGGAAGCCAATCTCACCCTGCACACTCACAGGCGCTGCACAGCTGCTGCTGCTGCTGGCAGCTTGCTGCTGCTGCTCCTGCTCATCTGGCAGGTCTATGTCCAACAAGGCCTCCGGGGGCACCTGCAGCAGGCAGCAGTGTGAGGTGCGTTGTTTGAGCACAGCCCTGTTCGTCTGCAAGTGATGTGTTTTCTTGCGCATCAGTCCAGCAAGGCCTCAGGGGGCACCTGCAGCAGGCCGTCAAGTAACAACGCGAGGTGAGTGCATTGAGCAGAGCCCTGTTCGGCTGCAGCTGATGTTTTGACATGTTCATTCCTGAGTGAAACGTGTAAGCCCAGCGCACATGGAGCTTGAAGTGTGCACATTGCTCTCAACAAGAGTGACCGGCCATGCAAACCCAGTGCAGATAGAGCTACCCATTAGGCAACCCTGCAGTGTGTGCTCAACAGGAGTGGCTGCCCATGCACACTATGGGCAGTATTCCCTGACATGTACTGTTACTCAGCGTCCTGCATGCAGTGTGCACTGCTGGGTAGTGTGCTGTGTTGAGGCATCTGTGAAGAGCACAGTGGAAGGTGCAGATTTTCTGGCATGATGCATGGCTGCAGCGCTGCAACAACCCCTACCTGTCCGAAGCGTGCTCGCAGCATGCGTACGCCTGGCAGCAGCTGCTGCAGTGCGTCCTCCACAGCAGCCATGCTGGCCAGTGTCGCCAGGTCACACTTGTTGAGCACCGCCACGTCAGCAGCACGCACCTGCGTCATGGCAGCAAAGGGCCACATGGTATTTCTACGGTGTTCTTGTGGCTGCAAATGGCGGTTGATGTTGGCAGCAAAGCAGCAAGATGGTGTTTCTATGGTGTTCCTGTAGCTGCAAATGGCGGTGGATGTCACACTTGTTGAGCACCACCACGTCAGCAGCACGCACCTGGTCATGACAGCAAAGGGCCACATGGTGTTTCTTTGATTTTTTCAAGGGCTACATAGTGTTTCTATGGTGTTCCTTTAGCAAAAAAAAATAAAAAAAATGGCGGTGGATGTTATCACTTGTTGAGCACCACCACGTCAGCAGCACGCACCTGCGTAGGTTCAGCAGCATGTGCGTTATTAGTACTTTGGCTGTAGCATTTTGAGATCCAAGGCCACATCAAACCTCTAAAAAACTCTAGTACCTGCGGCATGCCAGCAAAAGGTCTGCAGGATATGCATCCCGCCTGCTGCATTGCGCTGCTTGGGTGTGACATCCGATTACGCTATCACAAGGACTTGTGGCCTGTGCTGCTGCCACATCCGGTTTGCAGCACAGCCTGCTCACCTTCTCGTACAGTCTGCTTCTGCAGGTTGGTAGTGCCACAAGAACCTCTTAAGCTCGGTGGTGATAATAGCCCAAGCAACAAATGCACCCCCAGCTCCCACCTGTGCCACAGCCACCTGCTGCTGCAGCACTGCCTGTCCCGCCTCTGCATCAACCAGCACTGCCTTGCAGAACATTTGCAGCTTTGAAATCTAGCACAACATCACAAGATGCTGCCGCAATGCCAACAATCACGGCAGGAGCTTACCTGTGCCACAGCCACATCCTGTTGCAGCACTGCCTGCCCCGCCTCTGCGTCCACCAGCACTGCCTTGCAGCACATTCACAGCTTTGAAATCTAGCAAGATGCTGCCACTATGCCAACAAGCACAGCAGGGGCTTACCTGTGCCACAGCCACGTCCTGCTGCAGCAATGCCTGCCCCGCCTCTGCATCAACCAGCACTGCCCTGCGGCACACTCGCAGCTTTGACATCTAGCACGCTATCCCAAGATGCTGCTGCAGTGCCAACAAGCGCGGCAGGGGCTTGCCTGTGCCACACAAACCTCCATACCTCTGTGCTGATTATGGCCCAATCGACAATCGCACCCCCAGCGCTGTGCCACAGCCACGTCCTACTGCAGCACTGCCTGTCCTGCCTCTGCGTCCACCAGCACTGCCTTGCAGCACATTCGCAGCTTTGGAATCTAGCACGCTTTCACAAGATGCTGCCGCTATGCCAACAAGCACGGCAGGGGCTTACCTGTGCCACAGCCACCTACTGCTGGTGCCACAAGAAGCTCTATGGTGCAAGCAACAAAAAAATGGCCCATGCAACACATGCACCGCCAGCCCTACCTGTGCAACAGCCACCTCCTGCTGCAGCACTGCCTGTCCTGCTTCTGCATCAACCAGCACTGCCACGCCAGTCTGCTTGAAACTTTCAATCAAGCACAGTATTACAAGATGCTGCCGCAGTGCCAACAAGCACGGCAGGGGCTTACCTGTGCCACAGCCACGTCCTGCTGCAGCACTGCCTGCCCCGCCTCTGCACCAACCAGCACTGCCTTGCAGCACATTCACAGCTTTGAAATCTAGCGCGATACTAGAAGATGCTGCCGCAATGCCAGCAAGCACGGCAGGGGCTTACCTGTGCCACACAAACCTCCATACCTCTGTGCTGATAATGGCCCAAACGACAGTCACACCCCCAGCCCCACCTGTGCCACAGCCACGTCCTGCTGCAGCACTGCCTGCCCCGCCTCTGCACCAACCAGCACTGCCTTGCAGCACATTCACAGCTTTGAAATCTAGCGCGATACTAGAAGATGCTGCCGCAATGCCAGCAAGCACGGCAGGGGCTTACCTGTGCCACACAAACCTCCATACCTCTGTGCTGATAATGGCCCAAACGACAGTCACACCCCCAGCCCCACCTGTGCCACAGCCACGTCCTGCTGCAGCACTGCCTGCCCCGCCTCTGCACCAACCAGCACTGCCTTGCAGCACATTCACAGCTTTGAAATCTAGCGCGATACTAGAAGATGCTGCCGCAATGCCAGCAAGCACGGCAGGGGCTTACCTGTGCCACACAAACCTCCATACCTCTGTGCTGATAATGGCCCAAACGACAGTCACACCCCCAGCCCCACCTGTGCCACAGCTACGTCCTGCTGCAGCACTGCCTGCCCAGCCTCTGCGTCAACCAGCACTGCCTTGCAGCATATTCGCAGCTTTGAAATCTAGCGCGATATCACAAGGTGCTGCCGCTATGCCAACAGGCACGGTAGCTGCTTACCTGTGCCACAGCCACGTCCTGCTGCAGCACTGCCTGCCCCGCCTCTGCGTCCACCAGCACTGCCTTGCAGCACATTCACAGCTTTGAAATCTAGCGCGATACTAGAAGATGCTGCCGCAATGCCAGCAAGCACGGCAGGGGCTTACCTGTGCCACACAAACCTCCATACCTCTGTGCTGATAAATGGCCCAAATGACAATCACACCCCCAGCCCCACCTGTGCCACAGCCACGTCCTGCTGCAGCACTGCCTGCCCAGCCTCTGTGCCAACCAGCACTGCCTTGCAGCATATTCGCAGCTGAGGATTCTAGCGCGATATCACGATTACAAGATGCTGCCGCTATGCCGACAATCACGCCCCCAGCCCCACCTGTGCCACAGCCACGTCCTGCTGCAGCACTGCCTGTCCTGCTTCTGCATCAACCAGCACTGCCACGCCAGTCAGCTTGAAGCCTGCTGCAGCCAGGCTGGCTGCCAGCGGCTCAGCATCAGCGACGCCAGACGTCTCCAGCAGCTGCGGGGCGCACCAGAAAGTGTACACACACATTGTGAAACTTAAGCACTTTGGGTGCGCAGGGTTTGAAGTACAAAAAAGCAGCTGGATCCAGCCAACCAGAGAGCTCTCCAGCGGCTGCGGTGCGCACCAGTAACAATGTGTCACTGAGGGAGTACGGGTGCGGAGGGTTTGAAGTATGAGGAAGAAAGCAGCTAGATCCGGCCAAATAAGCTTACACAAAAGCAGCTGCGGTGCGCACCAACATCGCTGTGTGTCACTGAGGCACTTTGGGTGCGGAGGGTTTGAAGTATAAGGAAGCAGCTGGGTCCCGCCTAAAAAGCATACACACCACTTAGCAGGATGCGACAGGCGCCACCGAGGCTCAGATATAGCACATGTCACCACATGTCACTTGACGTCTCCAGCAGCTGCTGTGCGCACCAGAATGTGTACACACACATTGTGTCACAGGGGCAGTTTGGGTGCGCAGGGTTTGAAGTGTAAGAAAGCAGCTGGATCCAGCCAATCAGAGAGCTCTCCAACAGCTGCGGTGCGCACCAGAATCCTTGTGACACTGAGGAAGCTTGGGTGTGGAGGGGTCGATATATAAAGAAGCAGCTGGATCCAACCAATAAAATAAAGCTTACACACCACGCTGCGCCATAGCAGGCTGCACAGCGCCAACGAGGCCCAGATGTAGCACATGTCACCATATGTCATATGGCGTATCATTTAACATGACAAAATAACAACGTATCATAACACTCACCAGGTAGTCCAGCTGCTGGTAGCTGGGGCTGCCTGCCAGCTCAGCCAGTGCTGCCTGCAGGTCACCAGCCACAGCGCAGCAGGCACAGCCGCCAGCTAGCCGCGCTGCCTTGATGCCTGCTGCTGCGTTGCTCTGCTGCGTTTGCAGCAGCTGGCTGTCCACGTCGAGTGAGGCCACCTCGTTTACCAGCACACCCAACTTCAACTCACCCCTGCAGGCACAACAGCGCCAAATACAGCACAACTTGGGTGGTGCTGCATGGCATTGCCGCGCATACAATGCTGTTGTACGTGGCTGGTAGCACGCTAAACCTTTACCAGGCCCAGCTGATTCAACAAAATGAGGCATAATGGACTCTGTTTCCTGCTGCTGGCGTCCCAGCGTCATGCAGTGGTGACCATCTTGTCAGCGCCCACATGCTGCCAGTTCTCTCAGTGCATGCAGCACACTCTGCAGGGCGTAGCACGCAGACTATGCTGCTTGAGCTGTGAAGGCACTGCTGCTGAGGTGGACAGCATGGCTTCGCAGATGCAAAAGCTGACAGGCCTGCTGCTGCACGGGCTGAAAGCTGCACAGCCTTTTGCGCCTCAACAGATCATGGCTGCGCTGCTGTTGCTGCTTGTGCGGTCGCTGTGGTGCTTTACCACACTGGCCCTGGTGCGATGCCATGCGCAAGTGCTTGCTTTGCAAAAAAACACGCTCTCACCCGCACGTTGCCAGCAAATGCTGCACTAGTGTAGTCTTGCCAGAGCCCAGGAAGCCAGTAATAACCAGTGCTGGCACAACTGCAGTAAGAGAACAGTACATCAACAAGCTTCTACTGCAGCAGCTGCTGCTGCTGCCCCCACTGTTGCTGCTGTGGTGCTGCTGCCACGCCATAACGCACCTCTGTTATGTGAAGAAGCCTGTTGAAACAACTGCTCTTCATATCTTCTTGATAATACTGCTGACGCCAAGTCCTGCATGTTCTGCTCACCAGGCAGCTGCCTTGCTGTCTGTACACAAGTGTAGCTGTGACGACTAGCTCAACAGGGCGCTGCTCTGCAGTACGTGAAAGTTGACAAGGGTAAACAGGTAATGACCACAAATGCTTCTGCTGCAACGCACCATTTGCAGATGAATGGACCACGTGTCATCTGTCAACTGACTCGGACTGATGTAACGCGTCCCGCGTGGACACGCCTTGAACAAGGTTGTTGTGGCTGTGCTGATGCAGCAAACGTATAGGTGTGTGAAGTTTGAGTTGCTTCAGGCTCAACAGGAGCTTCACCCGAGGGACAAACATCCAGCCCTTGCAGCATCAGTGATCGACGTGCTCCTGTCTTTAAAGACGCTGTGTTGTCGCGATCTCAACTTGAAAGGAGCATTTGCATCACGTTCCTGCGTCTGAAACAACACGGCCATGTCGCAGCTTGAGAAAATAGAGTTAAATGAGGAGAAGTTTGTGTCTCTGCTGGGCAAGCTGGTTGGAGAGGCAAAATACCTGCAGGTGCGTGTAGTATGGATCTAGTGCTCATCTCTTGACTATGATTGGGTTGCATCTGCGATGCCTGCCTGGCTGCTGCCACTGCCTGACACTCCCGCTTCTGCTGCTTCTGCTGCTACTACTGCCTCTGCTGCTGTGACTACTGTCCTGCACATGACATTGCGTTCTTACACAGAACAATCCCCCTGAGCTAGTGCCTGTGGAGGACAGGTGTGCAGGAGCACCTCCTGCATCACTTGCTACCAGCCAGCATGGTCAGCATGCTGCTTCGTCCTCTGCAGCTGTACGGGTGCTGCACTCAAGCGCAGTGGCAGCATGCATGCATGCAAGTGCTCAGTGGTCGACTGTGATGTCTTACTCAACTGATCTTGCTGCTGCTGATTGCTCTTGTCCCGCTACATCTCGTCACTGCTGACTGCACACGCAGAGGTGAGCAGCAGCGAGTGCAGCATGGCAGCTGCTGGCACCTGTTGACGCGTGCCGGCAGTAACGTATATGTGAATGCATGTTTGCATACAGCCATGTATTGCTGAGCAATCAACCAGAGCAGCAGCAGCAGCAGCAGGAAGCTGCTTCCAGCTGTGCGTGCAGAACTGTGCAAGCACAGTGTCACAGTTGTCCAGCTGTCACCAGCGATGCATAGCAGCTCTGTGTCATGTGCGACCAGCAATACATATCAGCACTGCCTGGTGCAGCTGAGCTGCACTTGCTTGCTGCTGACAACATATGCTCCTGCAGCGCTTGCACTAAGCTGGTATGAAATGCACGCACGCACACAGGCTGTTGCCCTTGCTGCTCTGCTGAGGGGATGCCTGCACCAAGCTGGTGTTGATGCGTGCACGTGCACACTCTGTTGCTACCCTGTTGCTCTGCTCCTGAAATGCCTGCACCAAGCCGGCATTGATGCATGCACATTCTCTGTGTAGCTACCGTATCGCTGTTTCCTGCGCAGCTGCGCGCCACGTGTTGCTATCCTGTTACTCTGCACCCTCATCATCACCATATCACCCATTCAAGCCATAGCAGCAACGCCATCGGCCCCACTGCTGTTCCCTGTGCAGCTGCGCGGCACGTGTTGGAGGTGCTGGAGCCTCTGAGTGTGGAGCATGGCGGGCCGCTGCTGCTGCAGCACGTGTCGTACGTTGAGGGGCGCGGCAACATCATTGTGGAGTACCCTGGGGAGCCTGATGGCGTCATCAGCTTCGTGGGGGCACACCTGGTGAGCTCGATTGGTTGATGGATGCATGGTAAATGGCTGATCAGGCCATTGCAATGCAGCTGGATCTTGTCTGCATTGTCAAGTACAGGTGATTAACAAGTAGCTGGCTCACTGCATGTTGTCATGAACGACACATTGTCGTTTGTGTGGGGGTGGGGGGGGGGCCCGGCAACATCATTGTGGAGTACCCTGGGGAGCCTGATGGTGGCGTCATCAGCTTCGTGGGGGCACATATGGTGAGACGGCCACAGTGTGGCGAGCTGGTTGGTTTATGTGCTATTGTTGGATGGATGGTTGGTTGATTGGTTGATGAGGCCTCGCAATGCAGCTGGATCTTGTCTGCATAGTGAAGTGCAGGGGGTTATACAAGCAGCTGGCTTACTGCATGTTATCGTGACTTATCGCGAAGAGACATGCTGTTTTTTGTGGTGGTGGCTAGGGAGGGGGGGGGGCAACATCATTGTGGAGTACCCTGGGGAGCCTGATGGTGGCGTCACCAGCTTCGTGGGGGCACACATGGTGAGACGGCTGCAGCAGAGCCTGGTAGTATTTGGCTTGGTAGTACCCAACAACAGCTGCAACAAGGTCAGCCGGTACGCTGAGTTTATGGTGACAACCTGCATGGCGGTCAACTTGCCGCACGCCTTTGCTATGGGGATGCTGGGTTGCCATCATGCTGACAGCATAGCCGTCCTGACGGTATTTGTGGCTGCGACTGTGTGCCGTGCAGGATGTGGTGACTGCCAACCCTGAGACATGGACCTTTGACCCCTTCACGCTAAAGGTGAACAAGCAAGCATGGTGTCACAGCTCAGCGTTTACCCAACTCACTGTTTCAGACAGCGGAGCGGCTGGGTGCACATTGCAGCGGCCAAACATGGATGTGGGAGGTTTGTGACGCGACACCTGCCGTGAAGCATGTGTGCGGCATAACAGTGCATGCAATCTACTTGAGCTGCTGTATCTTCACGCTGCTGCTGCTGCTGCTGCCGTGCTGTTACTGCTGCCCCCCCCAGGTCGATGGCGACAAGCTGCAGGGGCGTGGCGTGACGGACTGCCTGGGCCATGTGGCGCTGCTGACGGAGCTGTTCAGGCAGCTGGCAGTCGTCAAGCCCAAGCTGAGGCCCACAGTGCTGGGCTGCTTCATCGCAAACGAGGAAAACGCAACGGTGAGGCATCCTGACATGGAGCTACATTGCATTCTGCCAAGGTGACATGCCTGCTCTGCGGCTGCCAAACTACATAGGGCTCCAGTTGCAAGCATAACAGCGGTGAGGGGTCTTGGCATGCAACAGCGCCCTCTGCCAAGGTGCCGCCAGGTACATGTGGCGCTGCTGACGGAGCTGTTCAGGCAGCTGGCAGTCGTCAAGCCCAAGCTGAGGCCCACAGTGCTGGGCTGCTTCATCGCTAACGAGGAAAACGCAACGGTGAGGTGCCTCGGCATGCAGCAGGGCACCTTGCCAAGGTGCAGCCAGGGTACATTTGGCTTTCATGTACGCACATTCGTCAGCTTCAAAGTGGTGCATTGTTGCAGACCTGTCACTCTTTCGCTTGCCATGTGCAAGCTGCAGCTGCATGGCATAGGTGTAGATGAGCTGGTGAGGCGGGCGGCCTGCGGGACATGCTGGACAAGCTCCTTCTGCCAGCCTTTCTTCTGTCCATGCTATTCACAGATGCCGTGCTCTGTGGCTTGCTATTCGTACTTGTCACCTGCTGCGGCTGACTGGCATAGGCGTGGATGATCTGGTGAAACGCGCGGCCTGCTACACATGGTCCTTCTGCCAACCCCTTCTCCTTTTTATGTGCTGCTTTTTGGCTTGCTGTTGCGCTTGTCACCTGCTGCAGCTGACTGACATAGGTGTAGATGAGCTGGTGAAGCATGCATGGCCTGCTGGACATGCTCCTTCTGCTCACTTTTCATTGATGTCCTGCTGTGTCACCTGCTGCAGCTGACTGGCATACGCGTGGATGAGCTGGTGAAGCACGGCCTGCTGGACAAGCTCCTCCTGCCCACCACTTTTTCTTTAGATGTGCTGCTCTGTGCCTTGGTGTTGCCCCAACAGCAAGGCTTGTCACCTGCTGCAGGTAATTGGCATAGGTGTGGATGAGCTGGCAAAGGGCGCGCCCTGGTGGACAAGCTCCTTCTGCCAGCCCTGCTTCTGTTTATGTCCTGCTCTGTTGCTTACTGTTTGCACTTGTCACCTGCTGCAGCTGACTGGCATATGCATAGGCGTGGATGAGCTTGTGAAGCACGGGCTGCTGGACATGGTCCTTCTGCCAACCCCTTCTCCTGTTGATGTGCTGCTTTGTGGCTTGCTGTTGCACTCATCACCTGCTGCAGCTGACTCGCGTAGGTGTAAATGAGCTGGTGAACCACGCGGCCTGCTGGGCAGCAACTTCTTTCTGCCGTCTGCTCAGTGGCTTGCTGTTCTTTTTGCCACGTGCCGCAGCTGACCGGCATAGGCGTGGACGAGCTTGTGAAGCACGGGCTGCTGGACAAGTGCAAGCAAGGCCCACTGTACTGGGTGGACACGGCAGACAGCGAGCCGTGCATCGGCACAGGCGGCATTGCAGCGTGGCAGCTCACAGCGCACGGTGAGCAGCACCAGCATGTCTTTGTGAGCAGTGGTCGCGTAGGTGGGAGGGTGTGCAGTTGTCAGCCGTGAAATCAGCAAACTCTCGGTGACAGCACTGTTTGAACACATACGTTAATTCTTGTTCTGCCAGAAGTGCGTCAACCCCATGGCACGTGGGCTGAATGCAACATTAAGCACCCAATGGCCGGCTTTAAATCAATGCAGCATCACATACTCACTCGCAAGCTAGTGCGGTTGCTCGCGCTGAGCACAGTATCTGTAATGCACTTTGTTGCAGGCAAGCTGTTCCACTCTGGTCTGCCTCACAAGGCTGTGAACCCCATAGAGCTGGCCATGGATGCGGTGGGGGAGATTCAGCGCCGCTTCTACAAGGACTTTGCTCCACACCCTGAGGAGGCGCGGTGCGTAGCTTGACCAGCGCTGTCTCTTTAGGCAGCTGAGGCCCATGTGCTTTGCTCACTGCTTGGTGCTATGATACCACACATAACACGCTGTCCTTTGATGCCAGTGTGCAGTGCTGCCCTGTTGTCAGCGGTTCGTTGCTGACAGGTGTGCTGTTGTGCTGTCGTTGCCCTTGTGTCCATTGACTGTGCAACAGGTATGGCTTTGCCACGTGCAGCATGCTGAAGCTGGATCTGCTTGAGCAGTGCTGCCCTCTTGTCAATGGTACTTGCTGACAGGTGTGCTGTCATTGTTGTGTTTGTGTCCATTGTCTGTGCGAGCAGGTACGGCTTTGCCACGTGCAGCACGCTGCGCCCCTGTCACTAAATATGCATGTACAGTGCTGCCCTCTTGACAGCGGTACTTTGGCTGACAGGTGTGCTGTTGCGCTGTCATCTCCTTTGCATGCATTCTTTTGCGACAGGTACGGCTTTGCCACGTGCAGCACGCTGAAGCCCCTGTTACTAAATCTGCATGTGCAGTGCCGCCGTCTAATCAGTGGTACTTACTGACAGGTGTGCTGTCATCGCCTTTGCGTATAAACTCTGTTCAACAGGTACGGCTTTGCCACGTGCAGCACGCTGAAGCTGGATCTGCTTGAGCAGTGCCGCCCTTTTGTCAGCAATACTTTGGCTGACAGATGTGCTGTCATTATCATTGTGTCCATTGTCTGTTCAACAGGTACGGCTTTGCCACGTGCAGCACGCTGAGCCCCTTTTACTCAATCTGCATGTGCAGTGCTGCCCTTTTGACAGTTGGTACTTGCTGAGAGGTGTGCTGTCATTGTGTTTGTGTCCATTGCCTTTGCAACAGGTACGGCTTTGCCACGTGCAGCACGTGCGTGGTACTTTGGCTGACAGGTGCTGTTGTGCTGTCATTTCCTTTGCGTCCATTGCCTTTGCGAGCAGGTACGGCTTTGCCACGTGCAGCACGCTGTCACTGGATCTGCCTGTGCAGTGCTGCCTTTTTAATAGTGGTACTTACTGACAGGTGTGCAGTCATTGTGTTTGCGTATATTGCCTGTGCGAGCTGGTACAGCTTTGCCACGTGCAGCACGCTTTCACTGGATCTGCCTTTGCAGTGCCGCCCTCTTGTCAGCGGTACCTTGGTTGACAGGTGCGCTGTCGCGCTGGCATTGTGTTTGTGTCCATTGTCTGTTTAACAGGTACGGCTTTGCCACGTGCAGCACGCTGAAGCCAACTCAGTGGAGCTACCCCAGCGGCAGCATCAACCAGATCCCAGGGGCAGCCACAGTCAGCGGCGACATGCGCGTCACACCGTTCTATGACGTAGAAGAGGTAGGTACGCAACCAGCAGCCATGGTGTACTATGCAGACTGATGCTGTTGTGATACTCCAACATGCTGTGAAATATTTCGCTTGCAGACCTGCCTGTTCTTGTGCATATTGCCCCTGTTCTGTGGTTTCATTGTGTTGTTTTCTATGAGCAACATACCTGCAGCCCTGTCCACATTCGCCTCGTGCCCCTTGTAACAACAGCACTACTCCCCTCTTGTCACCCCCGCAGGTGATCGCCAAGGTGCGCAGCTACGTTGACGACATCAACGCCAACCCTGACGTGCTGGCCCAGGGGCAGCGCGGGCCCTACAGCAGGTGGGGTCATGACCTGTGATCATGATCACACGCAAGCAAGAGTTGCTGGCACAGCCAAACACTTGCAAGTGCCTATCCCCAAGTCCTTGCCGCAGTTTATGGTGCCTGATGAGCAACTGAAGCAACAGAAACAGTTCTTATCTGCCGCCGTGGTCTGAGGCTGAAGGCGCAAGTACCCCAGCGGGCTGTTGATTATTTGACGCCGGTGTCACACCGACAGACGGTCTGTTTTCCTGCAGGTACGAGGTGCCTGATGAGGAGCTGAAGCAACAGGAACTTTCCTTGCCTGCCGCTGTGGTCTGAGGGTAAAGAGGCAAGTATCACATCTGCTTTTGGTCATCTCTTACGCCGATGTGTTCTGTTTGCGTGCAGGTACGAGCTGCCTTCTGATTAGAGTCTGATGCAACAGAAGCGTTCCTTCCCTGTCACTGTGGTCTGCGGGTGAAGAAGCAAGTGCCCCAGTGTGCTGTCATTTGACGCCTGTGTTATGTTTGTCTGTTTTCCTGCAGGTACGAGCTGCCTGATGAGGAGCTGAAGGGGCGGCTGGAGCTGAAGATCTTTGACAACGTGGGCAAGGGGGTGAGCACACAACGCGTGCAGTTGCAGTTGCCAGCTGTGGTGCTGCTTTTGCCCATTGCCTGCTTCTGCCTCAGCCGGCTTGGGTTGCATGGTGACTTCTGCAAGAACGCCTACATAGATACAGGCTGCTTAGCACATGGTGGTCAACTTGACGGCCACTTTGCCCACGGCTGCATGGCCTGCTCCCTTTCAGTAGCACCCTGATGTGCCGCGGGTGCTGGCAACGGTAATACGTCCACGCTTACTATCCGTGCGGCTGCTGCTGCTGCTGCTTGCAGGTGGCCTGCAACTTGGAGTCAAAAGGTGAGCTGCTGTACAGCTGTAACAGGTTACAAGACACGGCGTTTTCTTGATGAGCAGCAGCAGCAGCAGCACTGTGTTATTACGTGCTGTCTGCATGCTGTGTGCAGTACAGATCTGTACAGTCATCAGCTAGCCAGAGCCCATGCATATATTGTTGCCTCAGTGCTTGCTATGCCAACTTCTGCAAGGTGGGTGCAACCACCACATGATACTCTTCCCAACAAGTTGCATCTGCTGCCACCTGTTGCGCATCCTATTAATTCCCTGTTCAGGTTTCAAGGCGCTGGTGGAGGCCTTCACAGAGGTTGCTGGCGACTGCAAGCCCTACAGCATCACAGGCAGCCTGCCGTGCATACGCGACCTGCAGGAGGCCGGCTTTGACGTGCAGACCATGGGCTTCGGCAAGCTGGCTGCATACCACGCAAATAATGAGTATGGCTTCCTGTCAGACTTCAAGAAGGGCTTCAGAGTGCTGGTGGTGCTGATGCAGAAGTACGAAGAAGCCATGAGGGAGTAGTGTACAGTAGACTGGGATGGTGTTATGATTGTTGGTGTTAGTGCTGCTGCGGTTTACTTGGTGTTGTGTGTGGCTAGCACAGAGCATGACGGACGCGCACTGTGCAATGCACTGCTGTGCTATGTTGCTGTGTATTGCAGCTCTGGTGCAGCTCTGTACTACATCTTGACTCTGATAGGGCTGCTGCAGATTATGCTGATACAGGTCTATGAGGATGCAGCGGGGGCGCAGAGGCCTTGCCGGTGCACATCAAGTTGTGGCATGGTTGCCATAGAATCATTTGTACAGTATTGACGCTAGCTACATACTGCAGGCTGCCGTTCACAGCGCATTGGTGTGTTGCATCCACAAGTTGCATATACAAGTTTGGGGGACAAATGGCCTTGCCTGTGCTGGACGCCGCCCTTGACCTGATTCTTGCACGTGCATATGAGCATGGCTTTTGTCAATGGAGCCAAGTTGGTCAACAATCCAGGCCCGGACTAGATAGCCAGGCTGGATTGGACAGCGTTTGTACAAGACAGCAGTTGGTTGCTGTTTCCAACAACGATCGTATACTAGAAGGATGTTTTTGGACACGTCAAGTGTTTGTCTCGTCCCCAGGCTCGTGTTGGTCAACATCTCAATGATCAGGCATGTGGCGGCTACTGCCAGCATCATGCGCCGCGCCGTTTCAAGGTGTGACAACTGTACGGTAAGCAAACAAGCAGTGCTTCCGTGTTCTCCCTCAGCCAATCATTTCTTTGACTTGTAAGTTACATGTGTAGTATGATGCTGAAATGATGCAACCCCGATGCATATCGATGCATGCGACAAACAAACGATGCCATGAACTGCACCGAACCAACAGGAGGCCAGACAACAACCGTTGTCAGTGACTGACACCAACCACCAACCAGCAGTGTTCAACAAAAACTGACAGCCACTTCAACTGTCAACACCCCATTCTCCCAGCTCAGGCTGCTGTCAGCCACACAACTGAACACAGCCTGCTGCACACTCGCCACAGCCAGCCAGGCTGTTTGCCAGCCGCTGCTGCTACTGTTGCTGCTGCTGACTCAGCGATAGGCAGGCACTGCAGCAGCTGTGTGTGCTGCTGCTCGTTGTCTGCAATGCCAGCCACTGCTGCAGCTGTGTCACATACATCCAGCTGCTGCAGTGGCAGCTTGGCTTTCACACCTGCTGCCAACGGTGCCGCTGCAAGTGCGCGGTTGCGCGATGTGTTGCCCTCGGCTGCTACTACATCAGCTATCTCATGCTGCTGCTGCTGCTGCATGCAGGTGTCGCAAGGCGTGTCTGCTGTGCTGTCCACGCTGCTGCGCCTGCTGCTGCTGCTGCTGCAACCAGCCTCAACGTAAATGAGTACTGGTGAGCTGACAGCAGCTGCAGCTGGTGCTGCCAGCAGTGCTGCTGTGCTGGTCTTGCTGTCAGCAGCAGTGCAGGTAGTTGCTGCTGGCTCGCAAGCCTGGCTGCTGGTGGTGGTGGTGGTGGTGCTGGTGGCTGCAACGGTGCTGGTGGCAGTGGGAGTGGCGGCTGGCAGAGCCGTGGGGGTGGTGCTGGTGGTGATGTATACACCATCCACGTAGCAGTGTCCCCAGGCTGCAATGAACTCCGCAACACTGGGCATGCAGTGTCGCTTGCGGGCCTGCAGAGGCAGAAGCAGAGCAGATGAAGCTTGAGCTTGTTGCAGTTGTGATTGAATCCTAAGTTAACAGAGTCATGCATTGGCTCTACTCAATAGCATAGTATGCTAGCAGTATACTGCTGTACGTACAGCACACAGGCTGCATAGGCTTGCCTTTCTTACCTGGAGGCACATCTCCTTGTCGCTGATGATGTTGCTGGTGGCTTCCCTGATGGAATGCCACACCAGAATGTTGCAGACGGCCACCACGAAGCGCTCCTCCGTCTCCAGTGACACGGAGAAGTCCGGGCCCGGCACGGGAGTGCAGCGGGCGCCGGACTTCAGCAGGGCCCAGGGAGAGCTGCCGAGGAGGGACTTGATGATGTCCTTCTTGTGGGCGGCCTTGCTGTGGGCGCCCTTGGTGCAGCCATGGGCCTGTGGAGCCATGCTGCAGTGGGCGCGGGAATCCTTGATCATCTTGTTCTTGCTGTATCACCGTAAAGGGGAAGAGATTGTTGAAGATGATAAATGTTGCTTTTGCTTGTTCTGGTGGAATGGAGAAAACACAGCGACTATATACTGCTCCGCAGCCAGCCACGCGAAAGTTTTGGCGGATATATTAGCAACAGTGGTGTGTCACCCGGCTCAGCGGCTGTTCTTGAGCACGCAAATTCACGCACAAACAACGTAAAGTAAATTACAAGAGTGCTTATGTATGCACCGGGCGTCGTCGGCGGGTGGCAATGTCCAGCAGGGGCAGAGCCTGCATGCACAGCAAGCAGCTGCTGGAGCTGCGCTGCTGGCCTGCACAGCTCGGGATGCTATTTGAAATTACTTGAACACATTGATGACAGACTGTCACCTTGACTCATATCGCATGTATGTTGCACTGCACAAACGAGGCAGCAGCATAATGGTGCTTGCACAATCGACCTCACGCACATGCCACACCAGCAGATTCCTTACATGCCACACCAGCAGATTCCTTACATTCCTGACATGCCACACCAGCAGCAGCCAGGCGGCTGCATGCACCCTTGGCCCCTTCTGGGTGGGACCTGTAACAGGCACAAGTGCTGCAGATCCAGTTTTCGCCACAGCCTGTTCAACTGGCAGCACATCGGGTCAGGCCTTGAAGGCCAAACCATGGCCGCGTGTAGTCACTGGAGCATTGGCAGTCAACCCTTGGCTGTACTTCAGGCGTCATATGCCCCTCAAAGCAAGATGCAGCAACGGATTGTTCTCCCAACAACCTGCGGTCACCAGATTCAATCTGCGGGCCGCACCCAGGCGTCCCTTTTACAGCTGGCTTGCAGCATGCTGCTGCCAGCGCTGCAGCAAGGCCTGCCTGAATAGTGCTGGCGTGTTGCTGCAGCCCCGATAGTTGGGAAAGTAGTTGACGTCAATTACCACCAGCTCCTGCTGCTGTTGCTGCGGCTGCTGTGCTGCTGCTTCGGAGCTTGCGCTACCACTGACGGTAGCAGCTGTGATGCTGCCTGAGGGCTGGTTGCTGGCCACAACTACATCGAACCCAAACAGGGTCAGTCCTAGCTTACTCCTGAGAAAAGCCGCTATCGCTTCTACTGCCTGCATGTTTGGCTGCTGAACTGACTGCTGCTGCTGCTGCTGCACCCCTTGTACATCGCCCTGCTCGTTGCTGGCGTCACTGCTGGCTTGCTGCTGCACCATATGTGGAGGCAGCTGTGTTGGCAGGCTGGCCAGGCTGTCAAACAGCAGCAGCTGCTGCTGGGGTGGCAGGCTGGGGCTGCTGCACACGTCAGGGATAGATGCGCGTGGCGTGATAAACACCTGCAGCAAACATGCGGCAAACATGCAGTGGAACGCAGCGGATGATCTGGTGAACGCTCATGCAGTACCTGTGGGGGATCACCTCAAGCCTATTATGCTTGTGACTGCATTGTTGCACGCATGCCTCACTCTGGGTCATTGGTGCACCTGGTCGAGTCTGCGTTTGCTGTTGCAGCATGTCCACCAGCAAAGCAGAAACACAGGTGCCCTGCCAGACAGCCAAAACCATCACAGCATCATGGCTCACCTTGTCACCCAGCACATACACCTTGAACTGCGTGCCGCCGTGGTTGATAAACTCCTGCACCAGCGCAGGCAGCGGCAGCTGGCCCTGCAGGCTGGCCAGTGCAGCAGGCTGCAGCACCAGCGCCATGCTGTGAGAGTGGCTCACTCCACACGCCACCACGGGCTTGACTATGAAGGGGGCACGCATGCCTGCAGGGTGTGCAACCATTACAGCATAGCAGGCAAGGATTTTGTTACATGCAGATGCTGTGGAAGCGGCTCACACCACACGCCACCACAGGCTTGACGATGCAAGGGAGCACGCATGCCTGCAGGACGCGCAAACAATACAGGACAAGGAACAACAGTTCAATTACGTGTGGGTGCTGTAGTGGCGGACTCCACACGCCACCATTGGCTTGAGATTATGAAGCACGCATGCCTGCAGGGTGGCACGTGCAGTGTAGACAGTGACACCTGGAGGCCATGCGTACCATCCTCAACCCTAAACCCTCAGGCTGTGCACAGTGCTGTGAGATTGCCTTGAACTGCAAGGCAGCGCTTGGCTGCCAAGAGCTGAAGCTGCTGGCCTTCTGGCCTAGACCAGGCTGCATGCATCACTCAACAGTCATTTAGGACAACGTATGCCCACACCTTTGCTGCTCAGCAGGCCAGTCAGGTCTGCTGCTGCGTAGTCCTCCACCTGGCAGTAGCGGGGCGCCCTGGCTGCCAGCCCAGCAGCAAGCGGCAGCCGCTGCAGCTCACCCAGCAGCTGACCCAACACCAGCCGGTCAAGCACCTGCAGCAGCAGCAGCAGCACGGGCGACCAAACTTCAGCCAATGCACACAGCACTGTCTGCAAGGCAGGGAACTTCCAGCAGGCCATCTTTCTTCTTTGCGGTAAATATACGTTTCCCCCCATATGTTGAACACGTTGACAAAGACACATGCTCGGTTACAGACCTGGCATGCATCATGTCTGCAGCAGCTGGCACACACCTCCTCATGCACAGGTGCATGCACAGCTAGCTCTCTTGTCCCTGCCCGTCCTGCTGCTACAAAGCACAGGCATGCACGCAGCTGTAAGCAGCAACTATTGAACACACCTTGGCAGTGTTCTCAAAGGAATCCACCACACAGATGTGCTGCTGCTGCTCCTGCTGCAGCCACTGCTGCAGTGCCAGCAGCCGCCCTGACCACCCCATGCCCCCATCAGCCGCTGACACCAACTCATCTGAGCCCTTGTGCAGCAGCAGATCAATGTGACCCTGCCCCTGCTGCTGCTCATGCCACTGTTGTTGTGTGGTAGCAGTGTCGTCTGCTGTGTTATTGACGGTGAGCTGGCCCACATCAAACGGCATGAAGCACAGGCCGTCATCACCAGGCAGTAGCGGCAGCAGGCCTGATGATGCCAGCTGCTCCTCACGCGAAGCTTTCATGACATAGCCCACGACGAGCACTGCAGGACGCTGCTGCTGCTGCTGTTTGCTGGCTGGGCAGCCTGATTGTGCTGCTGCTGCTGCTGCAGCCAAGATGTGCCGCCTGTTGTACTGCACAATGGCCTGCATGACTTGGTTGCTGCTGGAAGCGCAGTCGCTGCCCTGCAAGAGCAAACACACAACAAACAGAGAAACACAGGATTCAGCAATGATACCCTGACACTTTCAAATACACTAACAAGTTCCTGCACCACCAGAGAGAGCGTGATGTAGATTCTGCTGGTGCTGTAGAGTCGTGCATGTGCTTGCTTGTCGCAGGTGCTGCAGCTCACCTGCTGTGACACTTCGGCCCACGTCAGCATGCCAGGCACGGTGCGTCCGATTACCACCACGTTGTCTGGTTGAAGCCCCCATTCCTGCAGGGCAGTGCGCACAGCCGCTAGCATTGCAAGTCAAAGCAACACAGCAGCATGCAGCAAGTGCCCTGCAGAAACGAAGCAACGCATCCAGGCAACGCACCTGCGCTGCTGCTGCTGCGTCCGTGACATCAGTCACTGTTAGGGCTTGGACTCCTCCCCGATGCAGCCTGGCTGCGGCACCTACGGCAGCATTGGTGCTGATCAGCAGTAGCCCCAGCAGCAGTATCCTTGCATGTGCGAGTTGCACGCTCGCACTGCCCACCTGGTGGCTCTGATCCCACAAACAATACGCCACGTATCATTGTTTGAGACTTGATACTGCTGACTGGTCGAAGTTCAGTGCAGCATACTCGGATCGCAAGTCTGTCGGAACGAGTGCAGTACTGCGAGCAGATACCTCTCAACGTTCTCAAGCGCTTAGAAAACGCGCTTAAATAGTCAGAATCAGGCATGATCACTTAGCAGCCAACAATGAAACAACACTGGACATCAGCACAACCCTGAGATGTTGACAGGACACTAGCTCTGCCTCATCAACCTTTAAGTATGGCAAACGTTGAAGTGCCCAGCGCTCCTGGCTGCCAGACCAACAGCATGATTGCATACTCACCTGGCCATGCGCTTGAATGTGTGCACGGTACAACCAAGTTGCTACAGCGCGTCAGACAGCCAGCAGGCTGCCATGATGCAGATGCTTCTATCTAAGCCATATGGCGTACAAAGGTCGACCCCAACCACCGCACTACCACCCCTCATGGACTGATGCCACTACAGGCTCACTGCTGCACAGAGCACCCCAGCGCTAGTGCCCCCAGCACTTCCAATGACGATGAAGCTGCCACTGCTGCTGTTCTGTAAGGCACCACCAGAGACGGACATGTGCTGTATCCGCTGTCTTGCCCATCAGCTGTCAGCTGCCTTTGCAGCCTTCTTGTTGCTCTGCTGACGGGCCTTGGTGCGCGCTGCAAGCCAGCAGCAGCAGACACATGACAAGACGCAGCTCACATCCCGACGCAGCATGCTGCCAGCAGCGTGCCACGCAGCCGGGCTGGTAAAAGTAAGCAGCACCATGACAGCAGCAATGCTGATGCCCTTGCAACAACATGTGAAACACGCACACACATACACACCAACATTTCTACAGCATGTATGCATGCTGGATGAAGGTCACATGTGGGAGCCAACATGCACTGCCAGCAAGACATGTTGGACAGACCAACAGGCAGTGTGCTCTGCTCGAGCAGCATACTGCAGCTTCTGTAGGAGCTACTTACCCTCTGCAAACTTGTTGAAAGTGGCCGACCACTGCTTCGAGTGCTTCTTGTACGAATCCAGCATCATGTCAAACTGCAATGCATCGCAAGCACAACAACATCAGCACCAATCACAAAAAGGCCACGATGCGCAGCTGGGAATAACAAGCAGGAATTGGCCACTGTGCATGCCATTGCAAGTGCAGCCAGTAAACTCCGTCTTGCCCTTGCAGTGATATTTGCAGTTTTGGTTAAATGTACACACGCGTGTGTCGTCCAGTACAGTGTCGTCTCACCGTTTTCAGGCCAGCATCGCCCTGCTGCTGCACACTCCCTTCCTTTCCGCCGTCGGCTGCTGCATCTTGCTGCTGCTGCTGCTGCTGCTGCTGCGTCTGCGTCATGTCCTGCAGCAGCAGCAGCAGGTCCACGCCCTTGTCCTCTGGGTAGCTGCTGCTGATGGACAGGCCCAGGTCCAGCAACACCTGAGGAAGGGGGGGTAGCAGCAGCAGCAGCAACGGCGCAGAGCAGTTGAGATTGGTGGGGAATAACGCTCCTCACATCAACAGGGCCAGGTCCAGCAGCACCGGGGGGGTGGGGGGTGGCAGCATATCAAGCAGGAACGGCGCAGAGCAGTTGAGGTCGGTGAAAAACAAGGCTACTCACATAGACAGGCTTAGGTAAAGCGGCAAACGGCGGCAGGTGGTTAGGCGGCAGCACAGCAACAAGGGGTCAACGCATTACCGCTGCAAAAGGTTTGGCCAGCAACATGGCGCTCAGATTTTTTTAGTGAACCCGCAGTTCTACACGGCAGGAGCCATCCAGGGCTTGGCTGCATGTTTGCTTTGGAGCAGGGACTTGCATAAGTCAATTGATCAATGCTACATTGCAAACTAGGCAGAGCAACGCCAGCACAGGCTACTCACCACAGAAGGGTCTCCTTCCTGCTGCTGCTGCACCAGCAGCTTTGATGCTGCGAGGTCGCCATGCACCACGCCAGAGTCGTGCATCACTGCCAGCAGCTCGCCGACTGCAGCCAGCACACTGCGCAGACCTGCAACAGCAACAGCAAAATCGTTGGGGTGATGGACGACAAGATGGCGTGTGATATTTAACCACGCACATTGATGTGCACAGCGTAACCCACAGCACGCTGCCAGCTGACAATTATAATCTGCAATTCAAAGTCAGCGGCTGCCAGCTGGCACAACTGCTGCGCAGCGAAACTACAGACGCACCTGCATCGTCTGCGCTGCTGTCTGCCAGCAGCTGCTGCAGCGTCAAGCCTGCCAGCCGCTCCATGTAGATGCAGCCAGCAGCTGCGTCGACATAGTACAGTGTGGGCACCCTTATGCCCAGCCTGCGCAGGCGGCACATGCTGCGCACTTCCTGCAAGCAGGGGAGGGGGGCAATGACAGACAGCACCTATGCAGCTTACTCGCACGATAAGAACTGCAACAGGAAGAGCAGGTGTGCAGTGTTGTATCCTCGAGATTCATTACGCAGCATTGCAGGAGTTGCTGCCTCCACGACTGGTCAACCGCGATGCTCTGCTGGTGTCGTCATGCCTGCAGGACTCAACACCGCTGCAATGTCATTGCTGCTGCTGACAGCCACAGTTGGTTCTATGCTGTTGCTGTTAGGCTGAGTACTTCCCGCCATCCTGACAGAGCCGCACCTGCTTGAGCCTGCTGCCTGCAGGCTGCTTCCTCTTGAAGTGATCATGGCGGTATGGCCTGCTGCAGCTCTCCTTAATGATGCAGGGACGGCCGCAGAAAGACGAACATTCCCATACCCTCTGCGAGAACATATGCAAATGGCGCATGGATGGTGTCAGCAATGTGCACTCTTGAAGAGGTGCTGTCAGGCTAGGCATGACACCCCTGCCTCCTCTGCTGAGAGCTGCAAGTTAACATGACTGTGCCCAGCTCAGGCCAAACACCCACCGCTGTTTGCGGCTGACTGATTATTTCGCAGTTCGGTAGACCATTTAGGGGGTCTACAGCATCTGTTTCCCGGGATTTAGCTTCTGCTGCTCCTGAAGCTACTGCTGTTGGCTGATTTGACATGACTGCTGGTAAAACCTACAAGTTTAATCTCAGTTACATGTATTATGTTCTTGTGGTTCGCTCAGGACTCCGCGTGCGCGCGGCATTTGAAAACCTGGCTGGCAGACGGCGAGACGTTGCTAACAGATGAAAGGACAACCGCCCTGACGTAACAGGACAAAAGCGATCAACAATACTGTCAAAGATGACGTCTTATTCAGGCAGTTTCTGCGTGCCACCTGGCACCAACATCACCGTCCTGGTTCTACTGCAACTGCAGCTGGCTGCTGTCTCAGAGTCTGGTTGGGGTTCCTCTCACAGCTCTAGTCCTCATAGCTTTGCGTGGCCAATTGATGCAGATATACGTTGATTACACTTTCCTGTTACAACAGTCGAATTCCTTGCTTGCTGTTTGACTTGCTTGCCGCATGCCAAGCAGCACGCTGCAAGCCCTGCACATCACGCTGTGTTGGCAACACAGCCCGTGCACATCAATTCGGCTGCAGCCTGGCTTCAGGCTGATACAAAGCAATGCATAGAGCCCTCCATCAACATAGTGACCAGGGGGTCACAGAGACTCAGCTAGGAGGGTGTCAAGGACCCTTGAATTGAAAACAAGCACTGCTCAATACACTAGTACTGTGCAGATGAACGCAACTCAGCTCAGGAGGACAAACAGTGCCCTGCTGGTAACATGCAGCGACGTCAGCACATGCTCCCACCACGTACACCAGTCACAACCCAGCCAGCGGCTCCAGCAGTCAAAGGTCATACTGTACATGTTGACAATGTCAAGGAGCGCAGTTCTGCCAGCCATGTGCAGGCATCATCACAAAACACCAATCCGCACTGCTGAACCAACACAGCGGAAGTCACAGCTGCCTGGTCATCGTCGTCAAGCAGAAGCACTTGTTCAACTACAGGCTGCTGTGAGCACATCCCGCTCACTACCGGCCACTGCCCAACTTCCAACACCCAACAGAAGGCGGGCGCGGGGGGAGGGGGGCTGCGCTGGTGCAGCTGCAATGAAAAGGCAACTTGCAGCACCCTTGGCCAGCTGCATGCCAGTCAACCAGCCATGCAGCCCTGCTCAGTACAGCGTCTTGAGTGTCGCCACTGCCTGCTTCTTCTTGAGCTGCCTGCTGGCCCGCACCTCAGTCTTCTCAGCATGCGCAAGGCCCTGCAGCAGCACCAGCACCAGCGGCAGAGGGAGACTCATGTGGCGCTACGAAAGAGGGCGCACTGCTTGTGCTGTGACTGTACTGACACAACCAAGATGCACAGTGCGCGCTTCGTTACGAAGATGGTCTGCTGCGGCATGCATGGGACGCAGCAAGCAAGGCAGACGCGCACATGCCGCCGCGCCAGTGAACTGCATGTGCAGCGGCTGCTGCTTGCTGGCTGGTTCGAGGGAAACGTCCATGTGCCAACCGCATTCGCATCCTGCTGCCAGACTGTGAAGGCTGCTGTTTCTGCTGCTCACCTTTTCTAGCTTCCCTGCTTTCCGCTTCTTCTGTGCTGTTGTACGGCTGCCTCGTTTGCTTATCTTCCTGCAGCGCAGCAATGCAACAGCAACAACAAGGGGCAACTTTCACACGTCTACAAGCTCATTCTTTGCTGTGCTACAGCGCTGCTACATGTACACCTAAAGAGGTTTTGCTGCATGGTGCTGTTTCAGCTTTTCCGCATGACAGCACTCTCTATAATACTGCAATCACTGCAGTGTGGCAGCTGACGCTACTGCAGAACGATTCAACCAGCAGCCGCTGCGGTGTAGCAGCTGCTGCCAAGTGCGTCCAGCTACAGCAGCCGCCAGGAGTCATGTAGCTGCATGCATCATTGCTGCAGGGTTGTTGCAAGTGGCCAGCTGTCCACTCACAGCGACTGCTGCTGCATGGCCAGTCCCTGCTTGCTGGCTTTCTTCTGCTTCTTCTTGCCGCCCACAAACGGCACCAAGTCGGCTGTGTCCATGGCTGCTGTTGCTGGCTCTGCATCAGGGAGATGCCCACAGGGCACACGTCAGCCATGTGACAAAATAAATCACGGCGCTTGCTCATGCAGGGGCAGACACTGCTGCATGGGCGACTGCAGCGCACAGCTGCTCAAGCCCCTAATGAAACAAGAGCAGCATTCTCCTGTTGTGCAGCGGCAAGTATGCAGTTGGAGCAAGTTCAAACTAGCTGCCAGCATGTACGCAGCAAGCAAGGAACGCTGTTGGGTTGTGTGTGCGCTCACCATCTGCTGCTGCTGCTGCTGGCTCTGCTTCACCACCATCCATGACATCCATTGCAGACACGCCAGTGTGCCATACGCCATCGCCTTCACTTTGTGGTTTTGTGCTACCAAACAAACTGTCGAAATCTATCTTGTTTTTCTTTTTGCCTGGGCAGAACCACAGCACGCGCAACAGTAGCAGCAGGCGCCAGCAATGGCAGCGTCAGCAGTAGTTCCAGCGCTAGCATTAGCAGCAGCGCTATAGCAGCACGTGAGAGTCACGAATACGTGCACTTGAACATAACAGAAGAATACTAGCTCGTGCTTACGTGCTGATTTCCCCATGTTGCCTCTTGCTGCTGCTGCTGCTGCTAAGTTGAGTCCACAGCCGATGCTGCTAGTTCAAGTTGCAGTGCTTGTTCAGTATTGATATTTGCTCCAGATGCTTCTTGGCTACTAGTCGCCGGAAAAGCCCACGGTGCGACAGTTGCCACCACCAAAGAAATAACAGGTGGGAGGGGACCTTGGGTTACGCAAGAAGCTGTCTGCTATGCCAGCTTTCAAACAGCCAGACCAAGCAGTGTTCAAGCCTTCGACGCTACGTAACCTCTTCTTAGCGGCAGGTTGCCAGAAAGAGCCCATGCGGGTTCAGCACTTTGAATGATACGCACCTTGCCCTGTAGCATTAGACATTTGTACGGCCGCCATTGAGTTAAACGCATAGTGCAAGTGCCATTTAACGCCTGCCAATCATCATGGAGACGGCAGACATTCGCACACATTTTGAAAACTGCAGAACCGAGCTGGAGGCCGAGAACTGGTTGTGGAGGTGCAGAGATCCTGACGGATATCGATCGTTTTGGAAGAGATCGCACTGGAACGTGCTCAGCATCTTCATCCACCAGCGCGAGGCAGTTCTGCTGAACCAGTCAGTGCTGTGCAGCTTGCTAGCAACAAGCAAAGATGTCAGGGCAGCTATCTTAGAGGTTAGCTGCAGGGGTCAAGCATGCATCCGGTTTGAAGGCAAGTCGGACTTGAAGCGTGTGCGGCGCTTCAGCCTGTGGCTGCAGCGGCATGCACAGGTCGTGCAGGAGCTGCAGCTGCTGCTGGGCAGTGACTGGATGCAGCTGACAGACTTGCAGGTGGGAGGCGCAGTGGAGCTTCTTTGTACGTACGGTTGTCATGTGTCTTGTAGTGTACCCAATGTGTGGCCAACCTAGCTGGTAGCGCCAGGAAACTCACAAGTAGCTGAGTGTGTGGGGTGTGGCGTGTCTCATCAAGTTGCAGTGACCGCCGCAGCTGTCCTTTGTTGCTGCCATTGAAGAAGCAGTGTACTGACGAGCAAGTCACCACAAGCGCGCTACGTATAGCCATAACAGAAACGTACACACATGATCAATCACAGCTCACATGTTCTGGCACCTCTGCAATGTATGCAGACAGCCGAGGCGTCAATAGCTGCCGGCCTGCAAACGGCAGCAGCACAGCAGCCGCTGGCGGTGCACACATACTCCTGCGACCCTGCCACCCCCATCATGCAGGTGGCCCTGCTGCAGCTCCTGGGTAGCAACCTCAGCAGTGTGCAGTTCAACTGCCACCATTGGGTCCGCGCAGTTGATAAACTGTCAGCAGGCTTCAAAGCTCGTTGGAGGAATGTGCTGGGGCAGCCTGAAGCAGCGCTAGCTGCTCTCAGCCGCTTGCGCAGCCTGCAAGTGACAGAGAGCTACAGGGGCAACAATCCAGTGATGGGCTGCCTGCAGCTGTCAGCGTTGAGTCAGCTGACATCGCTGCGGCTGCTGGGCAGGAGTGAAGTGTGGGTTAAACACATGCAGCATCTGTCAGGTGGGTGATGATGGCCAGCAGATGCCTGCGGGCTGAGTTGCTTCGCATCATGACAGGCTGAGAGTATGCTGCTGGTGCTGTTGCACAGCCAAGCATGGGGGTGGACTACTGATCTTGCCTCAGCGGAGTAGCTTGGTGGCAGCTAGGTGCAAAGGCACTGTGGTAGCAGCAGGCGTTGACGGATGCACATGCAGCATCACCACCACTGCGTGCAATCGTCTCTTACTGTTTGAGCTACTGCACACCACATACATGTCCTCTGCCAGTGCTAGTTCCCTTGCGATTCAAGTGACTGCTCGCTGCTGCATGATCGTCACACACACCAGGCACGCTGCTGCATGATCGTCACACACACCAGGCACGCTGCATGATCGTCACACACACCAGGCACGCTGCATGATTGTCACACACACCAGGCACGCTGCTGCATGATCGTCATACACACCAGGCACGCTGCTGCATGATCGTCACACACACCAGGCTTTAACGCAGATCGTCATACACCGACTGCCATGATCGTCACACACCAGATACTCTGCTGCGTGATCGTCATACACCAGGCACGCTGCTGCATGATGTCGCCACACGCAGGCACTTTGCTGGTGTCACCAGGCGTCGTCTTACACACGCAGGCACTGCTGCATGTCGTCACACACACCAGGCACGCTGCCATGATCGTCACACACACCAGGCACGCTGCTGCATGATCGTCATACACACCAGGCACGCTGCATGATCGTCACACACACCAGGCTCTCTGCTGCATGATCGTCACACACACCAGGCACGCTGCTGCATGATCATCATAAAGGTTGAGACAAAAGTAAACGCAATACCGTTTTTGCCGTCAAAGTCTCAGTGTTTCTTCAAAGAGCTCGGTGTTTTGTATCGATAATACATATGTCAGGGCAATTTGTGCTAGCCGTTCCAATGGCATAGTGGTAGCGTGTTGGCGTGTGATCGCTGTGAACGCACGTTCAATTTCTGCTGCTCTCATACAGTAAAACTCACGCGCGCGCCTTAGCCTTAGCCTTAGCCGTCAGCCGCAGCCGCAGCAGTAATTCAAGAGCCCTTTCCTTTTGCTGCAGTGCCATGCCTGCAGTTTTGACTGCATGTCCCTGATGTGTGTGGGGGGCTGATGCTTGTGTTCTGCTGTGGTTTTGCTGTGCTGGTGCCTGTGCTGTTTGCTGTGGTGTTGCTTTTGGGCTGGCATCTGCTGCTTGAGGGTGTTGTAGGCACAGCAGTGCATGCAGGGCAGAAGTACATCATTCATAGGTTCCAGGATGGGGCTGCTCAGGATAGTTGGCAAGCTGCCTGCTCTTGCAGTTGCTGTGTGTCTTTTGCATGCAAAAAGATGCATTTCAGACCATCTTCATGCTGCTGGTGATGGCAGTTTCTATGATGTGCTGGCCATGATGGAGGGAACAGTTTCAGCTGTGCAGCCAGGATCTCGAAGTAGACATGCATGGCATTGCTGCCCTGGCTGGGATTCAGATTTAGTGATTGTTTGATGTGTTTGCTGTTCCAGTCTTGCTGTGAAACACCCAAATTTACCATTACTTTTGTCTCAACCTTTAACCAAACATTGGAGATGGCTGGTTTCTGAATGTGATAAGGTGCAGCTGCAATTGTGGCATCAATGCAACATGTGGCCTGACCTGTCTGCCTCAGAGAGGTGCCTGCCATTCATTTGGCGGTTTAGTCACAAAACGCTGCTGCTGCAGTTTGCAGGAAATTGAGGGCTTGCACCATGGCCACTGTGTAGGCGCTGAAATGATGCAATGTGGTTCCAGTCTACTTTCACCCCCTTGCTGAAAGAATCTGCCTCCAGTCTTCCAGTATGTTGGCACCTAGTGCGTGGGGTTTGTCAGCCAGTGCTCAGTTCTTGCCTGCCTGCAGTGTGGCAGCAGCAGCAGGCCTGATTAGGCCAACAAAGCAGCCAGTTCAGTATGTCAACTTCACTGCAGCTGTACATGGCTTGGATGTAAGCTCTGTGCTGCTAAAATCGCTGAAAATCGACGAGAAAGTCTTATAATTGCAAGTCACGTGCTCAGGTATACAGCATTTTGATTTTACAGGCAATGCCCTCAGGGTGACTCCAATGCTGGTTTCAGCCTGGCTGCCTGCAGCACTTGTCACCAGTGGACAATGTGAGGCCAGTACATCGTGAAGCGGTGACTACAGCTCGCACCAGCTACGTTAACGTGCTTGTTATGATGTATTCTTTATGTTAAACCTCGCTATTTGGCGCAAATGCGTGACAAAGGTTAGTTTATTTGTGACACTGTCTGTTCAGCTGCTGCTGCTGTTGTTCTTCTGGGTCGCTCGACACAGCAGCAAGCTAGCTCAGAAGTTGCACATTGACAAAATGGCTAAGAGACGCACTGCTGCTGAACTTGAAATCAAACGCCAGACTACTCTCGCTGCCCTCAAAGCCAAGAAGTGGAACGTGGCAGCAGCAGCACGAGCTCTCGGTTATCCCACTCGATACGTGCAGGCACAGCTAAACAAGTACAACGAGCGAGGATCCGTGTCTGCTTTACCACGTTCAGGCCGCCCTAAAGCGCTCAATGCAGTCCAGGTGGAAGCAGTAGCAACAGCAGTGCTGGAGCATCAGTCAGCAGCAAAAGCAGCAGCAGCACTCAAGCAGCAAGGCACCATAGCTAGCAGCATCTGCACTAAAACCGTGCTCAGGGCAGCCAAGAATGCGTTGGACTTGGCGCCAGTGCAGCAGCAGCCCATCTTGACCAGCGCAACTAAGAAGAGACGCGTTGCGTTCTGCCAGCAGCAGCATGACTGTGACCGCATCATTGCCATCGACAGCACCATCCTCACTCTGAGCTCCACCCCGCGCCGGTGCAAGAAGTGGGTCAAGAAGGGCACCAAGCCAGTTGCCTGCAAGCCTATTAAGGGCAAGCAGTTGCATGTGTATGTGGTGTAACCAAGTATGGCGTCACCCGTCTCATCCGCGTCACTGGCAGCACTGGGCACCCCAAGAAATACTTCAGTTACAACAAGAAGCTGAAGGCGGTTGTGCAGCACACAGGTGTGGGTGCAGAGGAGTTCCAGGATGTGCTGTGGGAGGAGTTGCAGCCTGATGCTGAGGTGATTTTCAGTGCAGCGGGTGTGCATGAGTGGGTGTACTTGCTTGATGGTGCTAGTCCGCACAGGGCTAAGAGCACTGCAGCATTCATGAGCCTCAAAGACATACGCATCATTGCAGACTGGCCGCCATACTCGCCAGACCTGAACCCCATTGAGAATGCATGGGCTTGGCTCAAGCAGCAGTTGTATGCACAGCAGTATGCTAGCCTGGAGGCAATGTGGGAAGCAGCGCAGGCCATTTGGGCCTCCATGCCGCTGTCCATGTGCCAAAACCTGATGAACAGCATTGCCACCAGGAAGGCAGTTTGCATCGCACGCGGGGGTGGTAACACTGACTACTAGTAGGGCTGTGCTGAGCAGCATGCATGTCCGAGGTTGAGCTGTGCATGGTGGCGGCAGCGCAGCTCTTGTGTTTTAGGGTTTTGGGGGAAAGGTTGAGACAAAAGTAAACGCAATACCGTTTTTGCCGTCAAAGTCTCAGTGTTACTTCAAAGAGCTCGGTGTTTTGTATCGATAATACATATGTCAGGGCAATTTGTGCTAGCCGTTCCAATGGCATAGTGGTAGCGTGTTGGCGTGTGATCCCTGTGAACGCACGTTCAATTCCTGCTGCTCTCATACAGTAAAACTCACGCGCGCGCCTTAGCCTTAGCCTTAGCCGTCAGCCGCAGCCGCAGCAGTAAATCAAGAGCCCTTTCCTTTTGCTGCAGTGCCATGCCTGCAGTTTTGACTGCATGTCCCTGGTGTGTGTGGGGGGCTGATGCTTGTGTTCTGCTGTGGTTTTGCTGTGCTGGTGCCTGTGCTGTTTGCTGTGCTGTTGCTTTTGGGCTGGCATCTGCTGCTTGAGGGTGTTGTAGGCACAGCAGTGCATGCAGGGCAGAAGTACATCATTCATAGGTTCCAGGATGGGGCTGCTCAGGATAGTTGGCAAGCTGCCTGCTCTTGCAGTTGCTGTGTGTCTTTTGCATGCAAAAAGATGCATTTTCAGACCATCTTCATGCTGCTGGTGATGGCAGTTTCTATGATGTGCTGGCCATGATGGAGGGAACAGTTTCAGCTGTGCAGCCAGGATCTCGAAGTAGACATGCATGGCATTGCTGCCCTGGCTGGGATTCAGATTTAGTGATTGTTTGATGTGTTTGCTGTTCCAGTCTTGCTGTGAAACACCCAAATTTACCATTACTTTTGTCTCAACCTTTGAACCAAACATTGGAGATGGCTGATTTCTGAATGTGATAAGGTGCAGCTGCAATTGTGGCATCAATGCAACATGTGGCCTGACCTGTCTGCCTCAGAGAGGTGCCTGCCATTCATTTGGCTGTTTAGTCACAAAACGCTGCTGCTGCAGTTTGCAGGAAATTGAGGGCTTGCACCATGGCCACTGTGTAGGTGCTGAAATGATGCAATGTGGTTCCAGTCTACTTTCACCCCCTTGCTGAAAGAATCTGCCTCCAGTCTTCCAGTATGTTGGCACCTAGTGCGTGGGGTTTGTCAGCCAGTGCTCAGTTCTTGCCTGCCTGCAGTGTGGCAGCAGCAGCAGGCCTGATTAGGCCAACAAAGCAGCCAGTTCAGTATGTCAACTTCACTGCAGCTGTACATGGCTTGGATGTAAGCTCTGTGCTGCTAAAATCGCTGAAAATCGACGAGAAAGTCTTATAATTGCAAGTCACGTGCTCAGGTATACAGCATTTTGATTTTACAGGCAATGCCCTCAGGGTGACTCCAATGCTGGTTTCAGCCTGGCTGCCTGCAGCACTTGTCACCAGTGGACAATGTGAGGCCAGTACATCGTGAAGCGGTGACTACAGCTCGCACCGGCTACGTTAACGTGCTTGTTATGATGTATTCTTTATGTTAAACCTCGCTATTTGGCGCAAATGCGTGACAAAGGTTAGTTTATTTGTGACACTGTCTGTTCAGCTGCTGCTGCTGTTGTTCTTCTGGGTCGCTCGACACAGCAGCAAGCTAGCTCAGAAGTTGCACATTGACAAAATGGCTAAGAGACGCACTGCTGCTGAACTTGAAATCAAACGCCAGACTACTCTCGCTGCCCTCAAAGCCAAGAAGTGGAACGTGGCAGCAGCAGCACGAGCTCTCGGTTATCCCACTCGATACGTGCAGGCACAGCTAAACAAGTACAACGAGCGAGGATCCGTGTCTGCTTTACCACGTTCAGGCCGCCCTAAGGCGCTCAATGCAGTCCAGGTGGAAGCAGTAGCAACAGCAGTGCTGGAGCATCAGTCAGCAGCAAAAGCAGCAGCAGCACTCAAGCAGCAAGGCACCATAGCTAGCAGCATCTGCACTAAAACCGTGCTCAGGGCAGCCAAGAATGCGTTGGACTTGGCGCCAGTGCAGCAGCAGCCCATCTTGACCAGCGCAACTAAGAAGAGACGCGTTGCGTTCTGCCAGCAGCAGCATGACTGTGACCGCATCATTGCCATCGACAGCACCATCCTCACTCTGAGCTCCACCCCGCGCCGGTGCAAGAAGTGGGTCAAGAAGGGCACCAAGCCAGTTGCCTGCAAGCCTATTAAGGGCAAGCAGTTGCATGTGTATGGTGGTGTAACCAAGTATGGCGTCACCCGTCTCATCCGCGTCACTGGCAGCACTGGGCACCCCAAGAAATACTTCAGTTACAACAAGAAGCTGAAGGCGGTTGTGCAGCACACAGGTGTGGGTGCAGAGGAGTTCCAGGATGTGCTGTGGGAGGAGTTGCAGCCTGATGCTGAGGTGATTTTCAGTGCAGCGGGTGTGCATGAGTGGGTGTACTTGCTTGATGGTGCTAGTCCGCACAGGGCTAAGAGCACTGCAGCATTCATGAGCCTCAAAGACATACGCATCATTGCAGACTGGCCGCCATACTCGCCAGACCTGAACCCCATTGAGAATGCATGGGCTTGGCTCAAGCAGCAGTTGTATGCACAGCAGTATGCTAGCCTGGAGGCAATGTGGGAAGCAGCGCAGGCCATTTGGGCCTCCATGCCGCTGTCCATGTGCCAAAACCTGATGAACAGCATTGCCACCAGGAAGGCAGTTTGCATCGCACGCGGGGGTGGTAACACTGACTACTAGTAGGGCTGTGCTGAGCAGCATGCATGTCCGAGGTTGAGCTGTGCATGGTGGCGGCAGCGCAGCTCTTGTGTTTTAGGGTTTTGGGGGAAAGGTTGAGACAAAAGTAAACGCAATACCGTTTTTGCCGTCAAAGTCTCAGTGTTACTTCAAAGAGCTCGGTGTTTTGTATCGATAATACATATGTCAGGGCAATTTGTGCTAGCCGTTCCAATGGCATAGTGGTAGCGTGTTGGCGTGTGATCCCTGTGAACGCACGTTCAATTCCTGCTGCTCTCATACAGTAAAACTCACGCGCGCGCCGCCTTAGCCTTAGCCTTAGCCGTCAGCCGCAGCCGCAGCAGTAAATCAAGAGCCCTTTCCTTTTGCTGCAGTGCCATGCCTGCAGTTTTGACTGCATGTCCCTGGTGTGTGTGGGGGGCTGATGCTTGTGTTCTGCTGTGGTTTTGCTGTGCTGGTGCCTGTGCTGTTTGCTGTGCTGTTGCTTTTGGGCTGGCATCTGCTGCTTGAGGGTGTTGTAGGCACAGCAGTGCATGCAGGGCAGAATTACATCATTCATAGGTTCCAGGATGGGGCTGCTCAGGATAGTTGGCAAGCTGCCTGCTCTTGCAGTTGCTGTGTGTCTTTTGCATGCAAAAAGATGCATTTCAGACCATCTTCATGCTGCTGGTGATGGCAGTTTCTATGATGTGCTGGCCATGATGGAGGGAACAGTTTCAGCTGTGCAGCCAGGATCTCGAAGTAGACATGCATGGCATTGCTGCCCTGGCTGGGATTCAGATTTAGTGATTGTTTGATGTGTTTGCTGTTCCAGTCTTGCTGTGAAACACCCAAATTTACCATTACTTTTGTCTCAACCTTTACCTTACACCGAAAATAGAGAGAATAATCAGTCTGCTTTCCGCCTCCCCAGTGGGTGAGGCGCGGTTGCCGATGCCGAAAGGTATGGCTTACAAGGATTGATTATTATTATTATGGCATGATGGTCACCCGGTGCACTGCACGGTACCACTGTCCATCTTCGCTCATAGCTGCCACTCACTGACGGCTGAACAGAGCTACTTTTCAACCGACAGGACAGAAACTGCAACGCCCCCGGGGACGTCTGACGTGTAACGATGCAGCACAAGGAGTTGTTGCACAGTGGGTTCAAACAGCATTCACTTACAAGTTGAGAAGATGTTGGCAAAAGTGCATCGTGTGAAGGGTGGGCTCATGCCAGTCTGGAAGAGCCGGCTCATCAGCGTGGAAGTAAAGCGTATCATTCTGCTTACATGCGTTCGCCCGATTGTTGAATATGGCAGCGAGGTCTGGTTTCCGTCAACTGCAAGGCAACTGCAACAGATTGACAAAGTGCAGACTGACATCATCAAGTGCTCAATGCGTTGTGGCAAGGAGCGCCCTTGCACTTCACTTGTTCTGGCTGAATGGGGTGTGAAGCCATTGCACATGTGGCTTCATCAGAGGGCGATGGAGTATTACTTTAGGGTTCAGCGTATGCAGAACTGTCGGTTGCCACATCAGGTGTTTTCAGCTGAGCGGAAGCGCCCTAGTGGTGCTGTTGCGGTGACACCTTGGCATAAGTATGTGCAGAGTTTGCTTTGCAAGTATGGTGTGGATGTTGAGGCGGCGGCTGATCGAGCTAATGCGTGCAAGAATCACATCAACCGTCAGGTCAGGAAGCCGCATGCAGACACAATTGTTTGTGAATCACTGCAGCACTCTACTTTGAGCCGTTACATCACGCATGTGCACCCTACACATGCTGATGCCATGCGTTTTAAAAGGGCTAGGCCCTTTTTGTGTTCTGGTGTGCCAACGCGTGGTATTGAGTTGCTGATGCGTGTTCGAATGGGCTGTCTTTGTGTGCATGAGCGTACCAGTCGTTATGGTGGCAGCAGAGCTGATTCTAACACAGCACGTCCTGCTTGTGGTCAGGGTGTTGAGTCTTTGTCACATCTGATGTTTGATTGTCCCGCTACTTCTGCTCAGAGGGATACTATGCTTGATGAAATTCGGTCCGTTTTGCGTGATGTTGCTGGCGGCGCTGAAAAATTGCGCAATGTGTTGTCGTTGACTGATGCATCCACCAAGTTGTTGCGTTTTGTTTCTGATGATATTTGGGGTAGTAGGGGGGTGTGCCGAGTGATATCTAGGAGCATTGCTGAGTATCTTGTCCAGGCTTGGGATGTGCGTAATATTTGCAAACACAATGGAGCAGTGCTCCCTCTTTCTTCCGCTCCTGAGGGGCGCGGGGCCGATGGCGTTGATGCTATGGCTTAATGGGTAACATGATGATGATGATGTAAGCAGTGCAGCAGCACCGCACGCACTTGGTTCTTCAGTCCCCAACCCTTGGTTCCCTTGGTTCCCCAGCCCCCAACACGACAGCTGCTGTCATTGCAGTGCAGACCTCTGCTGCAATCAGTCCTCTGCTTTAGATTATACATGCACTATGAACACGGCTTAACAGCGCACAGCATGCACCACAACTGTCCCATCAGCGCATGCCTGAATCGAACCAACCAGTTGTCTAAACTGCAGCTGCAGCGGCACTTATAGACAAAGCTGACTTTCCTGACCGCTGCCAATTGACGGCTTGCACAGCATGCAGAAAGCAGCATGTGTCATCTCTCCCACCAGTAAACAAACGAGTAAACAAACGTAATTATGTACAGAGTAGCATGCCTCTTAGCACAACGTTGGCGCGCCCCAGCGACGTGCAAGCAGCAGCTGCGGCGACTGCAGGCTATGTCTAAAACAGCTGACCTTGCAGTCACCAAACTTGTGTTGTGCGAGAATGACTGCAAACATGCATCGCCCACACACCGAATAGATGATAATGTACAACGCTCTCACAAGAGCATGCGACCCCTGACAAACCAGCCTGGCTTAGACTGTTGCAGTTGCATAGCCAGCCCTGGTAGCTATTGTAAGCACAGGACAGCCACAGAACACACAGGCCTGGCTGCTGCCATGCAACGAACCGCATCATGCCACTTTGCAATAGACCAACAGCCGCTCATCATGCACACACACGCTACACACCACCACAGCTAGCACAGCAAACTCTGCTGTTAAACAGCAGACATCCTAGCATGCAAGAAACCGACGCAAGGATGCTGTGGTCCAAAGCAGACACGCCAGCACACAGCAGCATTACCCATGGAGTTATCATAAACATGCAGCGAGCATGAGTATAGAAGAACCCTACGCAAAATTGGCACTGCGGCACACATCAAAACTGGGCCTACCCGCCAGTATACACCTGCTGGTCAGCAGCTACATCGCTGCAGCCCCTGCGACCAACAACATCAAAAGCATTGCTTACCATCCATGCACGACTCATCCATGACGCACCGCAGCATATACAATAGACCACAAAGCAGCCCACAACAGCACGCCACATGACTGCTGCGAGCCACATCACCACAAAGAGCACGTGGCTGTCACAGCATGGTGCAAACAGAGGAAGGCAGGCAGACACACGCCAACAGCAGCCAAGCGTCAACGGCATAAGGGCAGCGCAAGTCTCTCACCACATACATGCTAGCCTGCCGGGCCATTTCAAGGCCTCACATGCCAAATAACAACCAAAATAACACCAAGCAATCACCACGTCTCATGGCTGGTGTCCTTGCTCCAGCCAAAGCGGCTGCCCTGCTGCTTGCCGCTGCCGCTGCTGCTGCTGCCCACGCTGATGCTCTGGCTCATGTCCCAGCGCACCTCCAGCCCACGCAGCGTGTAGCCAACAACCATCAGCCAGAACATGACCTTGGCCAGCTCCTGCAGCAGCGAACAGCATGAAATGCATGTTCAGCCGTGACGGCACTGCTCACAACCGTGTCGCTGCACGGTCGCAGTTGACATCGGTGTTGACCAGCTCATACAGCGACGCACGCCGAACAGGCTGTCACAAAAGATCCACAAAAAAATCCACAGGAATGCATGCACTTGCACGAAAGACAACAGCATACGCTTGCGCCCACCTGTGCTGTGCAGTCGCTGCCTGCCCTGCTCAAGCTGTCCCTGTCAGTAGTGCCCATGAGCCGCGCTACAAAGTTGTCCATGGCAGCAGACACCTCAGGCCCCAAGATAATAACACCCAGGAACATGCCATGAGTCCACCGCTACCGGCAAAAAACCCCCACCACCACACTCTGCACATACACAGACTTGAGTGCAAGCGCTCCACAGGCAATAAATGACTATGCGTAACCCCGCCACACCTGTGCTGTGCAGTCGCTGCCTGCCCTGCTCAAGCTGTCCCTGTCGGTAGTGCCCATCAGTCGCGCCACAAAGTCGTCCATGGCGCTGAAGCGCTGTAATAGTCTCACAGCAAGACACCAAACATCGCTGCGGTGGGTGGGTCGTGATGCGATGCACAGTGTCGCCGCGCGCCAGGCGTCAACCACGCTGTTGACCAGCTCATACAGTGACACACGCTAAACAGGCACAGCAGAGGATTCAAAGGGAATCGATGGCGATACATGCGCTTGCACATAAAGCAGCAGGCCCTACACCTGCGCCCACCTGTGCTGTGCAGTCGCTGCCTGCTCTGCTCAAGCTGTCCCTGTCAGTCGTGCCCATCAGTCGCGCTACAAAGTTGTCCATGGCAGCAGACACCTCAGGCCCCACACTGCCTGTCAGCTCAGCCATGCTGGCAGCATCCAGGCAGCGCAGGTAGTCCAAGAGTTCGCTGGCTGCCTCCTCGAGCACTAGCAGGCTGCCTGCGGGACCAACAGGCCGGCCCGGACCCTGCAAAGCACACACAAGCACACGATTGTGAAGCATCCAGGCAGCGCAGGTAGTCCAGCAGCTCACTGGCTGCCTCCTCAAGCACCAGCAGGCTGCCGGCAGGACCAACAGGCCGCCCGGGACCCTGCAAAAGCACAGCACACACGAGCACACGATTGTGGAACATGTTGACAGGACCTGCAGCATGCGTGCTGGCTGCCTGCTCAAGCACTAGCAGGCTGCCTGCAGGACCAGCAGGCCGGCCGGGACCCTGCAAAAGCACACAATCAAGTCAAACAATCGTTGATGAACCCTGCAGAGTGCGCGCTGCAGGATGCAAGGATGCGCCTATGCGGCGTGACAGTCCACACGCGCCAGTAGCAGATGGACAACGGACACGCAAAGAAAACATACAAAGCAAGCACCAGCGTGCTGCAACCGCTGCTTTGCATTGCTGCTGCAGGGGCATGTCAAAGCTGCATGCTGAGCCCATACAGCACGTCAATTAGCAATCATGTGCTGCTGCGACCCAGTGGCAGCTGCAAGGACGCATGTGCGAGCTCGTCTACACAGCACTTAATGCGCGGCTACACAAAGCGGACAATGCACGACTGCCACCTTCATGCGGCTCACCTGCAATGCGCTCTGTGATGACACCGGCACAGGCAACTGCCGCCCATCTGTCAGCAGCGGCTGCTGCAGAGCACTGAGAAATGGCTGTTGCTGCTGCTGCTGCTGCTGCATCGGCTGCACAGGTAAAGCTGGCGGCTGCTGCTGCTGTGGCTGCTGCTCCAGCTGTTGTCGCAGCCGTGTGACCTCTCCTTCTAGCATCTCTATGTAACTTACTGCATCTAGTGTCTCCACACCATTCTCTTTGTGCCATAGCAGCACATCACCCTGCAACGACCAGAACAAAGAGACGAGCAAGTCAGCTGCTCAATCTATCACAAGAGCAATGCACCAATCCCGCTACGTGCTGAATCCCCAGCCCTAGTGCCACGCACTGCTGCGGCGCTCACACATAAGCTGCTGCATGCGGAGTCCCCATGGGTTCTCCCAACACCTGCCAGCATCAGCATCAACAATGCTGCCTGCAACCCCGCTGTTGCTGCTTCTTCTCCTTTCATGCAGCCACTTCCTGCAACCACTTCCTGCAGCCACTTCCTGCAACCGCTCGAAACTGCCAGCTCACTTGCACTCGCGACTTCTGCACACCAGGCGCATACAGCTCTTCGTCAAGCACGCTGCCCTGAGGGGGCGCGGACTGGCTGCGCTGCATCATTGCAGAACTGCTGCTGCTGCTGCTGCCAAATGGCCCTGCTGCCGCTGCTTGTGCTGCTTCAGCTGCTGCTGCTACTGTGTCCATATCAGCCGGGGGCGCCAGGCCTCCTAGAGCTGTGCGCAACTCCAGCCTGTGGGAGCGCGCAAGTGCGGCAAACAGGAAACACGTGATGTGTGAGCTCACTAGTCAGCCCATCAATGACAGCTAACTCTGCTGCAATTCGGATTGGGGCACACACTGCATGCGCCCAAAATATGCCTGCATGCTCTCGCTGCTCTTGCGAGATTCCTTCGCACCACAAGCTGCTGCAGCAGGGTTGACATTAAGCAAGCTGCTCTCATGCTACAGCACCAAGCGACTGGTTTTCTTCCTGGGTCCACATCAGCGGCTGCTGCTACTGCGGCATCTGCGTGTGCGCACCTGTACTGTGCATTCCTGAACATGTAGCCTGTCATGAGCACGCTCAGCATGAGCTGACTCATGTTCTCGCCTACTGTGCTGATGGTGACAGTGAAGAACTGCGGTGGCAGCGTCCCCAGCTGCAGGTAGCGAAAGGGTGAAGCAAAGCAGCAATGCTCGTGTCAGCATAGTGGTTAGCGGTGCCATGCGGCAAAGCAGCGATGCTTGTGTCCAGCATAGTGAGCACAGCAAGTTGCGCTGCAGAACACAACACAGTGAGCCTAGCCGATTGCTGGCAAGGCGAGACTGCATGCTTTGATAATGTTGAACCAGCACCAAATGGACAAAGCACGAATCAGCAATGGACACGGTCAGGCACTGCTGCGCGGTCAACAGCTGATGCAGGGTTGGCAATACAAAAGCACGTACCATGTTGGTGATGGTGTTGCGCATGGCTGCGACAACTGCTGGTGGCCCTTGATCCACAAACTGCTCAATGAGGGCTGGCTGCACCTCCTTGACATACTTCAGCAGCAGCTTCGTCTTCTCAGCAACCTGCATGTAGAAGTGGTCATGTGGTGTGGGTGGTGTGCACAGCAAGCGCTGCCCAACAGCAACATGCACCAAGTCTGTCCTGCCTTCAAGGGTACCGCAGCATGCAAGCAGCTCGAGGCGAGGAATACATGCATAACAACATGTTGATCTATGCCAAGCCATGCATGCATCAGCCACGCGAGAAACACCTTCCACAGTGTTTGCAGGTTAGCCCACCTGTTTCACGGGCACGCCATCCGCTGCGTTGCTAGCTGCCTGAACCACCAGGCCTCTCTTTGATTGTTTGCAACCAAAGCGAGCAGCACCAACCCTGTTGTTGGCATCTTGAGCAGTGTAGTGAGCTTTGAGCGCGCCCGTGCGCCTATCTTTGCCGCTGCCAGCAAACCAGGTGCAACAGTCCTGCGACTTGAAACATGTAAACGAAGCCGTATAGGCTGGGATGCAGAGCATGCTTGCTGATGCGAATGAGTGGAGTGGATGAGTAGGTGCTCGGGCGCTGATCCACTCAAACGCACATGTTGATGCTGGATCGCGAACATTTGTGGGGCCAGGATCACGTAAGATAGCTTCCACGGCATGTTAGTCATTTGTCACTGCTCTGAGCTGGACACGTTTGTTTTCCGCTGAGCCCAAGGCGACGCATCCCGTCAATTTCATTTTCTCTGGCCAGAATTTTTGTTGTGATGCACGTCATGCTCGTTTTGTGTTCCTGCCTCAACCGCTACAACATAAATAATGGGTCAGGCAGCCTCAGCAGGACGCAGCTACAAAGCTGCTGAAGCAGCTGGCAAGGCTGTTACCGCAGCAACACAAGATGCAGGGGCTGTTGCAGCAGATGTGCATCGGGGTGAGCAGCATTAACCTGGCAGCAGTACAGCCAGGGCGTGCAGCACACACCACACAGGCCTGTCTGATCTAGCACCTGCATGCTTGCGTTGATATCCATTCAATGAGCATCCTGGCAGCAACCAGAACTGTTGTCTTTGCTGATTGATGAGCTAGCAGGGCTGAAGCCGCTCTTCAGCATCCTAGTCAAGGCCTTGATCAGTAAGTACCCTGTTACGTATGCTACTTGTGGCTGCAGCTGCTCAGCACGCACGGCGTGCAGTGCTCACAATCGAAGAGGAAGAGCAGCTTGAAGCAAGGGACGAGTCGCTAGGTACAATGCTGGACAAGCTGGGAGGAGCAATACACGGCACGTCACTCAACATCATGCCCACAGAGGTGAGCAGCAGCACTACTGCCGTGGCACAGCAAATTGCTGCAGATCGCACACGCCAGGAAATAGGGTTTGAGCAGGCGAGCAGCAGATGCTTGTGCGCTGGCGTGTCAGTGTTGTCGTCAGGGCGCCGCTATGAACGTCCGGAAAGCACCTTGGTGCTTGCATGACCATGTGGTGGGCAGCCCCAACATGTAGCTGCACTCCTATTATGAACGGTTGATGTCTGGCGTTTACGTAGTTAGTGCTGCCACGCCTGTACCAACTACTGCTGTCCTGTGCCATTTGATCACACGCCAAAACACGTGCTGCAGCGGCTGGTGTCAGCCACTCCGAGCAGTGCTGGGCGGCTGCCATGCCTGTAGTAACTGGTGCTGTCCTTTGGCGCCTGATTCTAGTCTAAATGTGCTGTCGTATGTCGAATTTTCTGCAGCGGCTGGTGTTGGCCACTCCAAGCAGTGCTGGGCGTCTGCCATGCCTGTAGTAACTGGTGCTGTCCTTTGGCGCCTGATGGCATGCCTGAACGTGCTGTTGTATGTCTAAATCTGCTGCAGCGGCTGATGTTGGCCACTCCCAGCAGTGCTGGGCGGCTGCCCCATCATGCGTTGCAGGAGCTGCTGCAGCTGCAGGCAGAGGCAGCTGGAGGGCCTGTTGATGGGTCGCACATCATCGACAAGTGAGACAAACTCACCAGCGCAGATTCCACAACATATACTATATCTATGTCAGTATAGTCAGTAGACAAAGCACTGCACTGACACCGCTGCCTGGCTGAACCCGGTGTTTGATTTGCAACACAGTTCAGTATGTGCACGTGGTGTTTGGCTTGCATCTTGCAACGCACACTTTGTAAGCAGTGATCATCATTGGCTTCAATTCAGTAAGCGCAGAATTGGAATGCAGCCACTTACTCATGCATATTTCCTGGCGCTGCATGGTTGTCCGTGCTGTGTTTAGGTACAAGGCAGACCCTGCGCTTGTGCAGCAGGTGCTGTCAGTGGTGTGTCTGCCAGAGCTTGTTGAGGCCAAGGGGTCAGCAGGGGTGGAGGCGTTTGCGGAGTGGCCTGCATGGTTCTCAAGGCGCAGATGATCCCTTGTGACTGAAAGGAGCCGCATTTACCAGCAGTAGGATCACCTGGCGAATTCTTCGGCCGTGAGGAGTTGCCACACTTCTGCCAGGCGGCATGGTTCTCAAGGCGCCGATCATCCCCTGGCTTCAAAGCAGCCGCATTTATCAGCAGTACATGTACCTGGCGCTTCCTTTAGCGCTATACTTCTGTCAGGGCCAGGCGGCGTGCGTCGCTCAGCGCCAAGGACATTGGCCACAGTCAGCGCTGCCAGCAGCAGCTACAGCATCAAGTTCCAGGCAGGCTCTTGGCCGCACTGTGTTACATCATCAGTCATTGATGCGGTCCATGATTGATTGTGCTGGCAAGCCTTGCAGCCCCCCCCCCCCCATCCAGTGCTCTGCGCACAGTGGCTGACAGCAACGGCGGCTGGCGCAGGTGCCAGAGCTCCTGGTGTTCCATGCGAGGCCACAGCTTGTCATGCACACAGTGCACCTGCAGCTGCAGGCGCTTCTGCAGCAGGCAGTTTTGCAGGGTTTGGCTGGTGTGCCAGGCAGCAACAGCAGCAGACAGCAGCAGAGCAGCACGCCGGAAGCCCTCTTGGTGCAGTTGGGTGGTGATCATGCATGGCAGCAACTGGTGCAGCAGCAGCAGCAGGAACATATACACGCCAGTCACATGTTTAGCTGCACCTACCTCGGTCACGCACAGCAAGCGGCTCGGTTTGCAGCCATTACCGCATTTGATGGCAGTCCTCCCCGGTTTGCAATGCCTGAAGTTCCTGAGCATGCAATAAGGCAGATGGAGACAGCAGGCACCATCACAGGCAGTCCTGTCTTGTGCATGTGTGTGGTGTGCATGTGTGTGGTGTGCATGTGTGTGGTGTGCATGTGCAGCAGTTGAGGCGTTGCCGTACTGCGGTGAGCAGCAGCTGTCCTGCATGCAATGTGGTACGTGCCCCTGCACTTGGTTGTGGGCATGGCTCTGCTCCTTACCACAAGGATGTGTCGCATGCAGCCCCCTGGTGTGCAGCCACTGCGCACGGCTGTTGAGTTGCGGTTGGCTGCCCTTGGTTTGATGCTGGCAGTTGCGAAACGTGCAGCTGTTTCCACTGGATGTTGCAAGCACAGCACGATGCACCTGCATTTGCGTTTCAGAGCACCATGCATCCGCTTGCGCAAGTACAGCACGCTCAGGCTTTGCAGTGGGCATTGGTATGTGAAGGAGTTTATTGAGGTTTGGAGCTCATCCTTGGCCAATTTGCTTGTGGGGTGTGGTTACAGCTCTAACCATCACTGTTGTGAAAATGTAGCAGCATTTCAGCAGAATAGCATGCAGAGTCACCCTACCCTGCATGCATAAATGTCAAAGAGCGGATTTAGACGGAACCCATGTAAAGCAAGCTGCGCACCTGCAATGCATAGATGTGCTGGTGCAGCTGTCGTTTTGGCTGCACTGTCTGCGATGCTCAGTTGAAGCTCAAACTGCAATTGCATGCACCTCTTCAGAGGGCCTGCTTGATGGCTGCCAAAAGCAGAAGTACATGTGTAAGTGCAGTTGGCGTTGTGCATGCGCACAGTATGTTCTTGCTTGCATGGCTGCTTCTTGGTGCAACGTGCTGCACTTGCGACTGCACAGCGGGCTTCTGTTGACACTGTGCATCTTGGAGAGCGGTGCGAGGTTGTCAAGCACGTGCATGTGTTCAGCGCCACGTATAGCATTGCTGGTGTTGACGCTGCTGCTGTTCCATTCTTCCTCACAGTGTGAACGCAACAGCAGACATTCAGCATGCAAGCAGGGGGTGTTGGTTCCAGCGCAGCAATTATCATGACATCGGCGCTGGCGCTGATGTTGTGAAGGGCGAGCAGCAAGTGGGAGTGCTGCATCTGCTGTGCAACTCCACTGATGATGCTGTTTGTAGCAGGTTGATTGTGCAGTGGTTTGTGCCCGCACTGGTTTGACCTTGCAGCAGCTGCAGCATGCAGCGGTCTTGAACCAATCTGGCTGCCTTGGTTGAGTTTGGCGACGGCGGTGCCATCAGCGTGTGTCAGCGCAGCAGGCTGCGTTGCGTGCCTGCGCAGCTGTGCATGCAGGGTAGGGTGCTTTGCATGTTTCTCTACTAGAGTGCTGCTGCTTTTAATTCGAATTTGAAACTTGTACAGATGCCTGAAATGGGGGCAGCGTTGGATCTCAACGATGTTCAGGATGATATTGCAGATGACGTGGGCGTGTTGTGATTACGTTGCTGCTCAGCGCAGCGACATTGACAGCTCTGTCCGCCAGCAACAGCAGGGGCGCAACAGGTCTGCAAACAATTCATAACGTGCAGCCGGCAGCTGTCGCGGGTGCTTTCGCATACTTGTATTCATGCCCGGACATCATGCGTTCAACAGTAATGCAGGCGCTGCAGCTGGCGTGCAGATTTCTCCGCTGCTGTGCGCGGTTATCACTTGATCTTCAGCATGAAGATGGTATGAGGCTCCGGCTGCTGGCTATGCGCAACGAAGCAAGTCAGCAATTCACTTGATGTTCGCCTGCACTGATAATCGTGGTAATCATTGCTGCCTGAGGACACCTGTCATTGACAGCCCGGCAGATACACAGCTGCTGTCAAAGTGTATGCGCGTATCCACGCTCGATCGTGACTCTGGGAGGCATAACACTCAAGCAGTTTGTGCTGAACGAACCGGCTGCCTGCAGCCACTAGGCCGTTTTATATCAGTCCGGACCATCCACTGGCCTTCCTCGCCTTGGCAGGGACACACATACATCGGCGACGCGGCAAACTTCGATCGCTGCTTTGGTCTAACCGTTGCACACGAGCGTTGCACGGGCGCAATGGTGCGCTTGACAGCCCTAGCAGGACTCCTGGTGCTCACGCTCCTTTGGCCCTCTGGTGCAGACGCCGCACCAACTTTCAAGAGACACGTGAGAAATCAAGTACAATTTTTTGTGGCGATATACTAGTGCAGAGGCTGGTCGTTTGGCAGCGATATGCTGCAAGCAGTAGCCTGCTGACATTTGATGCTGGGTCCTGCAGCAGCTTTGACACCACCAGCCATTGGTATCTGTCTTCAATCGGGTTTAGCCAACATGTATCCTTGTCTACCTGAGTTTGTTCTGACGTTTTATCTGCTGCCTGTGCGCTATGTGTTTGCCTTTTTGTTGGTGTGCAATGGCTGCAGCTGGGTGACCCGCTCACAAGGACTGGTTACATCCTTGCCAAGGTCTCTGGCCGCTACTGTAACAAAGATGCTACGCTATCTCCTGGAAGTGATGATGCCACGTCAGCACAGTCAGTCTCTGTGATGTCAGCAGCTGCCATCCAGGCGGTGTCAACTGTAGCTGCAGCAGCAGGCCTGAGTTACCACAAGGAAGTTGCCACGCGCTGCTGGGTGCTGCTCAAGGGTGCTGACAGCAGCATGGAAGCAATGACAGCAGCGATAGCAGCACTCAAGCAGCCAAGTGCTGAAGTAATGGCGGCAGGTGAGAGTAAGGTACTGTACAGCTTCTGCGGGTATGCAATCACCTGTGCTGCATTGCTGTGTGACTGCATACCTTGCCATCTTGCCGGCTTCACAGCTGCGGCAACGTGTTGCTGGCAACACGCATTCTGTCGGCAGAGCATCCTAGCGGCACAGCCGTCGCAGCCTATGCATGCCGCCTCCCCACGCCCGCCAGCTGCATCGGCTCACAGCCACCTGCGCGCAATATCTGCTTGCTGTACGCTGCCACCAAACAATCAAGCGTACTGCTCATCCTGTTTTTTGAATCCTCATTGACAGCCTGCTGATGCAACCATAACACCCCGCCTTCCCTTCAAAACAACATCAACACCGACATACGCAGGATCAGAGCCAGTCATTGAGTACGCCACGCCAGAAATGCGTCGCTTCAAAACCACGGTGCTGCCACGCAAACCTGCTCACACCAGCAACATGCGTGCAACAGCCAAGCGGCAGCGCGCACGCAACATAACGGTTGCCAGGAGCAACAGGCGCAATGCTGCTAGGCCTGCTCAAGTCAACGCTGGCATGCCTGACGAATGCAGCGCAACAAGTTGCAACAGCATGTGGGGCATGAACAGAATCAAGGCTACCGGTGAGTTGATCTTCCCCAGATTCTGCAACGCCTGACTGCAGCGCGCACTGCATCTGGCACTGTTGCAGCACGCGGACAGCCGTTCATACAGTGCTATGTTTGCTGCAGGTGTGCAGCACGTGTGCAGCGCAGCAGCATGTAATGTGACAACTGTACACAAGCTAAGGCAGGAAGCCTGTTCAGCGTTGCACAGCAGCCAGCTGTTGTCATAGCCGCAAAGAGTGGTCATATGTGTCACAATCTGCCTCTGCTGCTGCTGCTGCTGGTGGTGAAATGCACGGCCTGCGTTTGCAGAGCTGTGGAGGTTGCTGGGTGCGCAGCAGAAGATGCCCCTGCCCCAGAGCGGCTTCTTGAAGGGCATGGTCATTGATGACGGTGCTGACTCCTTACATAATGACATCAATGGCCAGTTTGACACCACCAACTCAAGGTGGGCGGCTTGTTATGTGACTGTCGCTGTTTGTAACAAAACAGGCGCAGAAAACTGCGCAAGCACTTTCACTTGGTGTGCTCTAAGTGCGACTGGCACTGGTTGCAAATGTAGGTGCAGCTTCAAGCTGCCAAGTTGGCATTTCCGTCCACACAGAGTCGCACCTGCTGCTGTACACTGTAGTCTACTGCTACGCCTCTGAGCTGTCGCTGCCGCTGCTGCTGGTGCTGCTGCTGCTTTGGGGTGCAGGACATTTTACTCTGACAACGGCAATCAGCCGCCAGGCGGCAAGGCCGCCAGAAAGGCCGACCACGGAACGCACGTTTTTGTAAGCTTCGAGAGTGATGGCGGCTGTTGTGTTTGAAGCCCTGCGGATGACGGTTGCTGCTTGCAACACCAGTAACTGTAGTGGGACAGAGGGATGGTGTGCATGTAGACAGCTGGCAGTATGATGCTGTATTTGCTGTGCCTGGTGTGTTGTCTGCATGCTTTCCAGCGGCATTGAGATTGATGTGCACCCGTTTGCGGCCGCGTCATGAGAGAGCTATACCTGCAAACCTTCACAAATAAAACCTGCGAGGAGCCGCGCACTGGCGGCTGGAGACGTTACGAGTGTATGCCGCGGTATGTAACACATCACTGAAGACGTGACGTGTGTTTATGCGTGTGCGTGTGTGGCCATGCAGGGGACCATCGCAGGGAACTGGAGCCCTTATGACAAGCAGGACGACCGGCGTGGCATTGCAGGAATAGTGGGGCCAGCATATGGCAACATCGTCAGGTTGGTGCTGATGTTGCTTGGTTGCAGTTCGTTGCTGCTGTATGATACGAAGTCTCACAGCCAAAAACATCAGTTGCATTAAGACAGATGTCAGCTGTCAAGCCAACGCATCTGCAGTGCTCTGCATGTGGATTGAGCAATGCGGATTGAATGGCTTTCTTCATCTGTTGCAATCCGTCGCGGACAAACGACCACTCTGCACATTGTGTGCAAATCATGCATCAAGCAGCAGCTGCTGTGGTGCACACATGCATGGCATTGTTGATCTATGCTGCATGTGAGGCCTGCACATCCGACGCTCTGGTGTGTTCACCCCGTCCTTGCTGCTGCTGCGCAGCTGCAATGTCTTTGGCGACGGCAACGGAGCGAGTGACTCCGACATTGCTGCGTGCATCAGTCATTCGATCAACGTGAAAGCGCACCATGCCATCAACCTCTCGTGAGTGCATGCTAACCAAGCAAGCTGCAGCGACCGCGGCATACTTGCCATGAACAGCCAGCGTCCTACCGAGTATCAGGGCTGCTGATGGTTCAAGTTGTGTGATTGGCAGTGCTTTGCAGAGCAGTGGCACCAGGGCACCAGGGCATACAGCAGAATGGCAGCTAGTTTTACACGCCAAGAAGGCACACATTCTGCGGTAGCAGCAGCAGCAGCAGGCGCAGCATTGCAGGTCTAAGGTGTCTCTTTGCAGCACCTGTGTCCTCATGACTCCGGTAGTCATCACGCAGTAAGCCCCTGATTTTGACGCCCATAAACATGATCAGCTGCCAATTGTTTGCCTGGTGTTTCTTGTTGTGCACGCAGGCTAGGTGGCCCTTCCGAGCCAACAGCCGATAGGTTCTGGCGCGAAACCTTTGCCCCGTTCTGCAATGCTGGCGGCATTGCCCTCATTGCTGCTGGCAATGGCTATGAGATCAGGGGGACAGACCAGGGAAGAGATGTGGCCAACCCTTACGGTGAGGATTGTTGCTGGCAGTTCTGCTAACACAAGTTGCATGCAAGCGTGTTGTGCCACTCTCCTGGATTAAGGTCATTCATACGTAATCACAGGGGGGTCTTTACGGCAGACTTTTGCGTCAGCTGGGGGACAACCACACTTGTTTGCGTGCTCGAAGTTGTTCTATAGGTCATATATATTCTATGTCTCGAAGCTGCGGCATCCTGCTTTCGCTCATGCACAGATATAGGTGCCGCAAGTAGGGGCTAGTGCCCCACTCTTGAACAGCCAGTTTAAGCAGCTGTGTCACTGCAGCGTGCTCTCAATGATTATGCGTATACGTAATATCAGTCTTGTATGTGCAGCGGGCGCTGGATCGCTGTCTGCTGTTCTGGCGTTGGGTGCCTGACAAGTGACTTTACAGTAAGGAGCGTGCAGGCCTCGCGAGGGGCTAAAAAATGCTTACAATCAACTAAATGATAATTTATTTCTATATAAAAGTGTTCAGGTTCATCTAGCTTCAAGCCGTTTGAACTTGTTCTGAACTACTGCCCGTCGGTGCAGCCCGCTGGAAGTGCCTCAGCCGCTTTAAAACGCTTCATCTACTTCCTAACGTTACTAAAACATATATTATGCACAGCTGAGTCGAAACCAGTGCTTTTGGATGAATCGAGAAATACGCAGGAATGGATGGACGAGCAGCAGGCACACGCGATGTGATGGGGGCTCTTGCATCCCTCTCATGAGCCTCGCTTAAAGATGCACCATAGTACGGTCCTTGGCCGGAGTGTCACTGCTGGGTGCTGCAGTACGGCAGTGCTGAACTCTTCTGCAAAGTGGCCTGCCAGGCAGGAACAGCAGCCAACCTGCCAACTAAAACATCATCAAGCTCAAAATTGAGACGGACAAGTCCCCCTGAAACTTTGCCCAGCCCCAGAATCACGGACCCTGGTGGGGCCCATGCAGCGGCAGGTCAATCTAACAGGAGGTGGAGCTGCTGGTGGGCCCCAAACACAAAAGTCAACAAAACAGCACTTCTTGGGTTTGACCAAGCTTTTCTCACATTTGACCTGTTGAAATCCGGTTTTGACCAGCCAGTCAAGGTAAGCACGCGTGGTTACATGTGCTCCCAAATCTTCAGGAAATTCTGTCGTGGGAATTTTGAGATCCTAGCATCCCATGGGTGCAACTAGCCAGCCCCGGGGTTTAGCAAGGCAGCTGTGCTAAACCCAAAAAACATCAGATTCTGGCTTTACTCGACTTGGGGTGTCTGCCACAGCCCCCGGTTGCCAAAAGACAGCAGCAGGGGGTCCAAACCAGACCCCCCAAAAATTACGTATGAATGACCTTAAGAACCCTGTATGCCGCAGCTGGGCTGCCACAGCACAAGCAGTGAGTTTGTTGAGGGCAAATGTCCACAGTCCGGCTGCAATGCATGCTGACATAGACAGCTAACCGTTGATATTATCTTTGAATGCAGTGGCCAGCGGCAACTGATGCATGCATGTTTGAAATATGCAGCCGCCAGCCGTCAGAGGTAGATGGATCTTTAATGCAGTGACATGCTGCCTTTTGCCGTCTTAGCTCTGCCTTCATATAGCGCCTTCAGGCGCTCGCCAGAACATCCACAGGGATACTGTTCGTGTCTACACTACCAGTAGTCAGATTTGTTCACCAGTTGTATGTTCATGTTTCCACCTTTTCCTCGCCACGTTGGGCCCCGTGCTCAATTTGTGGTTGCTCATAACATCTGGGATGGTAAAAAATGCATGAAGACCCACATGATTCACAGTAACCAACTAGGTTCTGTTGTGGCACTGACGGCTGCAGAGGACAATCGTTACCGTGACTACCCAGCGTGGGCAGCATCCTTCTTCCCGGACTGTATCCTGGCTGTTGCCGCACTTAGCCCAGACAACAACAAACTGACAGATTTCTCAAACTTTGGCCAGGTTGTGAGAATCGCAGCACCGGTGAGTGAGGCAGTAGCCTTAGTAGTTGCACAGCTAGTTTCAAACGCGCTCCATGTGGAGACATATGCACTGTGTGATTGGCGGCATTGTGCTGTTGCTATGCGCTGCTCTGTGGTTGTTGCAAATCTGACAATCTTGCAGTGACACATTGCCGGTTGCAGTAGCTGCCTGTAGCCAGTGCACGCGCGCAGGCGCCTTGTGAACGGTTTGTGTGTTGTTGATGTCCCTGCGTCGTCACTGGTGCGCAGCACGGAACAAACTCAGCATGAACAGCTTGTAGTCTCGTTAACTCAAGGGCGCTTTGTAGCGCTGCCTGGCACCCTGCCTGGGACGTATTTGTGCAGCATCACCATGTGCAACCACACAGGCAGCTGTGCGCCTGCACTACAAATTGCGGCATAGCACAAACAGTAATGAAAAAATAGCTGGAACAACCTGTGCCTTGCGCCGTAGCACTCTGACATGTTTCATCTGTGCTCCCTACTGCTGCTGTTGCTGTTGCCAGGGTGCTGATATCCTGTCTGACGTCAACAGTGATGGAAACGACCTGTGGGCAAGCGACACCTACAACGGTGGGCACTACAGCGGTATAAGGATTGCAGGACACCGGATTGCAGATGTCACGCAGCGAAGTGCAATACTAGCCGTGATGGCGCCGTGTACTAGAGCAGACATGACATTGCCGACAAGCAGTCAGCAGTGCCACTAACACCTTCGACTATAAGATTGTTCAATTTAGGTGTTAGCATGTTATGGGCGGTTTTGCTTTTATGACCTTTGTATGCATGAGGCTTCTTGGTGTCTTTCCAGCTTAGCACTGGCTTCTGCTCAGAGAGGTGCAGCATGATAGCAGTGCGCAGGTGTGGATGAAGCGTGGCTGCAACCGGTTGCTGTCGCTGACTGGATGCTTGCTATCTTGCGCTGCCTGCAGGCACATCCATGGTGAGACATTGCAGCAAAAAAGAGCTTCTCTGTTGGCCACATGGCTTCTACAATATGTGGCGCGTGGTACCCAGCAGCATCAGTCGTTCAGCTATAGGCCGCATGCAGCTGCAGCAGTCTAGCCGCTGAGCTTTTGCTCTGTTGAGTCACGGCCGGTGCTCAGCTCGGCTGAGTCATCATGTGCGCCTCAGCCACTTCTCTGCGTCAGCTGCCTTGGTGTCCCTGTAAGCTGCTCGCCCTCTCATCTGGCTGCACGATGGCTGTAACGAATGGACTCGCACTGCATGTGAACTTCTGAGCAAGCCTAGCACTGCACGCTTGAACCAGTTTCACTTCTCCTTTCTTACACAGGCCGCTCCCCACGTCACCGGCGCCACCCTGCTCCTACGCAACCTCTTCTCAACCGCCACCAACAAGCAAGTTGTCACATGCCTGGTCTCTTCTGCTGACCGCACCGTTCAGCCTGCTCGTGCTGGTGCAAACATCAATGGCGGGGTGCTCAACGTCCTGGCTGCGTATAACTGCCTAGCTGGTGGCAGCGTGAACCCTCCGCCGCCAACGGTCACACTGGATTGCAAGTCGTCTCAGCAGGTTACAGTGCCTACGTGTGTCAACCAGGCTCTCGGTAAGCAGTGTGTTGGATACGCCTGGTGTCCATTGTGCAGTGATGCCATCGCAACGCACGGTGCGCATTGCTTGCCAAATGGCTGCCTGCTTTTGCCACCAGGCTGGATTGTCACAGACGTAATCTACTACCACTGTGCCATCACTTGCGCTGTGCATCTTTGCTACTCTGTGTAGCATAGTATCTGTTGACCAATGCTTGCGCGGCACCCTGCACTGCACGGCCTGCCATGCCCGTGCCTCTCTATGTCTCCATAAGCTCACATCAAGAACACTGCATGCAATGCTGTTGCTGCCACGCTTGAGACACCCTCCCACGCACACACCAACCATTACCTTTGCATGTTGCAACAGGTACGGAAAACCCCAGATGCACCCCATCCTCTACAGTCTACTGCCAGCCAGTCGGCAACAGCACCTGCTCATTCCCCTTCAGGCCAGCAGGCACCACATGCAACGCAGCAACTCGAGGCACCTGCACAGGCCGCTCCGCAGAGTGCCCAGCCCCGCCGCCTGTCGCTCAGACTTGCAGTGACCCACCATACCTGGACGATGCCGATTGGTGAGCCGTTGCTGCTGCTGCTGCTTCAAGCCGTATTTCTGTTCAAACCCACATTTGGTGCATTCCATTGCAGCTGTGGCAATAGTGAAGGAGCTGCATTTGCAGAGCCACCTGTTTTGTTGCAGGTACAGCAGATACTTGGGCATTTCCTGTTGTGGCCGCAAGAGTAGCGCCCTGCAGCTGCCACATTTCTTGCAGCTTCTGGGAGCACCTGTTGAAAGAGCTGGGTAGCATCGTTATGGCATTCGTGCCCTGCGGCGGTAGCAGCTATCGACGCGTTGTTGTGTGCATGTTAATGCTGTGAGGATCGGCTTCCTGCTGCTGCAACGGCAAGTGCTCGTAACCACACACCTCATCAAAACGGCAGTACACGTAGAACCACAAACACTTTTCTGCTTGTTGCTGCCGTCTGAACAGGATGGGATGTTACGACGGCATCCCTGTTGGTGAAACCTGCACTGCCGAGTGCTCGTACGAGTACGGATACTCTGGTGAAGGCTACACCTCAACCTGCAAGCCTGACGGTTCATGGAGCAGGCCGACTGGATCTTGTGATGACTATTATTACGAGGAAAAGCAGGTCCAATGTTTTGAGGATTGTCAGGTGGCCAATTGTGACGGCTGCCGCTGTGGCGAGGATTACTTCACAGGACAGCGCGCTTGCCAGTGCAATGCGCGTCAAGGCTTTGTGGAGTGGAGCTTCACGTAAGTGCTGCTGCATGAAGCTGCGCAGCTTGTGTGTTATAGCATAAGTCCTGCTGCATGAAGCTGCGCAGCTTGTGTGTTATAGCATAAGTCCTGCTGCATGAAGCTGCGCAGCTTGTGTGTTTTAGCACGTTGCGTGCATCGTACTGATGCCAGCGCACTCAGCCAAAGTACTGATGCCAGCGCACTCAGCCCAGTTGTCCGCAGCTGCACTCAGCCAAGGTACAGATTGCCAATGGCACAGCATCCAAGTATTGGAACAGAGCTGCACCAGTGCAACACAGAGAGAGAACAGCTGCTGCTGCATGTTATGTGGCACGGCCAGCAGATAATGAGGTGTTACTGACACGCGATATATACATGACCTGCCCTGGCCACCCTTCAGACATCTTGCGCATTGTGGCTCTTTCACTGGGCATGAATCACGCCATCTGTAAGTCTGGGCTGCTGCATTGCCCTGTCTGCTGCCTGCTGCTGCAGCGACGAAGACGAACAACTGGAGTACAGTATGTGTTCATGGAACCTGGATTCTATCAAAGGCTACTACGTGAGTGCACGCAAAGGCAGCAACGTCGTCGTTGAGTTCAATTTGAATGCAGGGCGTAGCAGGATCTGCCCAGATATGACAGTAATTCAAAGTGTTACATTTGGCAGCCTGCAGGTGTGCCCACGTGGTGTTGCAGCTGGCCAGTATGCTCCGTTGAGGGCTGCCACCGCTCAGCAGCGGCTGAACATACAGACATGCGCAAGGGTTCAAGGCCAGGGAAACACCCTGTCTTATGCATTCAAGGTGAACAGCCCTGCAAACAGCCGAGGCAGGTGTGCACGGGTGGAGGTGGAAACGTCAGACGGGGTACTGCAAATCATGCTGCTGCGCTACATCAATTGAGCAGTGCTGTTCTGCACAAAAAGTGCAGTACAGCTTGCTGCATTGCAGCAAAGTGCCTGACTCATGCCTTGCATCCGCATGGTGCATGGTGTGCAATTTGCGCACTGGTTGGAATTGCATGTGGTGTTGTCTACTACCTGCAGTCGTTTACAACGTAGACGGTTGGCTTGTCATCACCTGTTTCTTCAGTGCACTGCTTACGCATGTTCGACTGTGTGTGAAGATGAGTTGCAGCGGCTAGGTGTACTCACGGATGCACGTATGGCTTGTTCTGGACGAGTGGTGCTGGCTTCCGCCTGCTTGACTCCTATCTGGTTGTTTCTTTGGCCTGATGTTCAGGCTCTTGCTGCATTTGCATGCTTGGCTGACGTGCTGCTGACCAAAGTGTCCTGCATCATGTCGCCAGCCACTGTTCACTGCTCGCAGATATCTTGACCTAACACCAGTGGCTGCATTGCTTTCTGCGACTTGCTGTCATTGCAGCAGGCTGCTGCAGGTTCAGCTGGCTACAACTGTTTGCTTTCTTCTGGACAGCGCTCTGTTTTAGCTCAAATCATAGCTATCCAGGTCGGTACCACCATGTGTTCACCGCTGAGCCGGGCTGCTGGTACTGCTGTTACTGCCTGCATGTTCACTCATTGTTGGATTCTGCACCTAAAAGACAGAGTACTAGGGCTTCGTGTTCGATAGGGTTGCCAGCCGGCTGGGCATGCAGTCAGCAGATTCACCAGGAAGATCTGATTGACCTGGTGTTTTGACCAGTGTTTCGTGGCGTGAATAGCCAGAACTTGCTTGAATAGATATATTTCTTTGAGTTGTATGCAGACTGACCGCAATGTGGCTACGACTGTGAGTCTGTTATTGTGTCACTTCCAGTGGCCGTCTGTTTCCACGAGTGTGGCGCCCATAGGGCACATCGTGGCCTGATCCCAGTGTCTCTGGGATCACTGGGGCTTGAGTGATTGATTGTTAGGCAGTATTTTGTGCTGTAACTTACAGAATCCCAGGCTCTCGATTGGCAGACTGTCCAATCGACGTGTGCCCAGACGTAGTGAACCCAGTTAGGGCAGCAGGAACATCAACAACCCTAATTAAAGGACCTAATAGCGACTACTGGAGCCCCACAACGTGGAGCTGGACCAACCAGGGTGAGACGCTCAGCGAGCACTCACCGCCCGACAGCTTAGTTCTGCGAGCCCGCCAACGGCGGAAGCAGAACGACATCATCCCAGAGACCCCAATTTGCGGGTTTGCTGAGGCCGCGACGGCCTCTCACAGCAGCGACAGAAGTTCGTCATCTGGCGAGCAGTAGTTACCTAGTTGTTTGCAGCACCAGGATAGCCCTCGTGCAGCACAGCTGGCCTCAGAAATAATTTAGCAATCAGTAGTACGCAGCAGCCAAAGCAGCTGCCGCACTAACGGGAAGTTGCTGCTGCCAGTGCAGCAGCAGCAGCAGATCACCCTAACATCTAATGCAGCGGCAGCCCGCACCCTGCGGGTTGTTCGCTGCAAGCTGTTGTGAGCTGCCCTTTTCTGCTGCATGAGCCATCGCAGCAGGAGAGTACAGTTCCCATCGTTCACTGGTTCCCTCAGTGAACAGTTTCAGCAGATTGTGCAGCAGGCACAGCAGGCCGCTGCCGCCGCAGATCCAGGCGCAGCAGGGCAGCTGTGCACCGAGCTGCCATGTGAGTTCAGCTGCAGCAGCAGCAGCAGCAGTGGCCCGCAGCTGGCCCCTGCTGATCTGTCAGCGCCTGTAGTCGCAGCAGCTGCAGCTGCCGAGCAGCCAGTGCAGCAGGACACTGCTGCAACCCCATCCGCAGCAGCCACCTACAGCCCGGCCGCTGCAGGCAGCGGCAGCACAGCTTCTGCCGCACCACGCTGCCGCACCGCTAGCGCTGCTGCCAGGGAGGATGATTGCATGCAGCAGCCGCAGTGTGTGGAGACACCAGCCGCCATGCCAGGCTGCGAGACCTGGCAAGCAGCAGCACACACCCTGCAGCAGCTGCATGGTGACGCACACGGCTGCTGCCTTGAGTGCGGCAAGCCCACCTGGCTGCTCAAGCAGGGCAACACACCAGTGGTGGCCACCAGCTGCGGCTGCCACCAGCGGCAGCAGCAGCGCACACCGCTGCTGCACTACGGCAGCGCACTTTCAGCTCTCCCTGGAGGGTGCTACCGAGGAGCCACACGACATCAGATGGGCTGTGCACCCCACTGGTCAGTGGATCATCGGGAATCACCCAGACCTAACAGCAGAACAGAATAGAGCCATCATTGAGCTGCTCCAGAAGCGCAAGGAGCGCAGCTTTGCCTACTATGAGCCAGCTGCCAGAGTATGTAGTCCCATCAGCTTTGAGCTCAAAGACAGCACGAAACGTATGTGGCAGCCGCCACGGCATTATGTAGAGGAAGAACTGGTTATTGGTGATGAGAAAGTCAAGGAAATGCTCACAGCTGGCATTATCTTTGAGGTGCCCTCTACTAACCGCCACTGTGCAGCTGTCACTTTGGCCATGAAAAGGGCACCTGACGGCAGCTGGACTTAAAAACTTTGCCATTGACTTGCGTCTGGTGGATGCCAATTCAGTTGTTGATAAGTATAGCATGCCTACGCCTGAGGAGCTGTTCCGCCGCATGAGCGGGGCACGCTTCCTCAGCAAAATTGACATGCGCAGCGGCTTTTTTGCGCTGGGTCTGGAGCACCACACCAAGCTGCAACTATGCTTCAGGTGGCGATCACATGTGTATGCATTTCATCGCCTGCCTTTTGGGCATGTCAACGCAACTGCTGTGTTCCAGAGAGCTATGGAATACGAGCTCCAGGCTGCTGGCCTCGAGGGCTGCAGTTGTGTTTTTGTTGATGATGTGTGCATTTTCAGTGACAGCATTGAGGAGCATATGGCACAGCTTGATAGGCTGTTTGAACATTTTGCCAAGGTTGGGCTGCGGGCACATCCAGCTAAAACCATTGTTGCTACAGACTGCCTGCCATACCTAGGCCACTTGATCGACGCCACGGAGCTCAAGCCTGACCCTGCCAAGATTGCCGCCATGGCATCACTGCAGCCGCCCAACAACGTCAAGCGACTGCAAGCCCACCTTGGGCTCTTCAACTACTACCGCTGCTATGTTCCCAATATGGCACGCATCGCTAAGCCCCTCTACGGTCTGCTCAACAAGGGCGCCACTTTCATATGGGGCCCAGAGCAGCAGCAGGCCTACGTTGAGCTCAAGAAGCAGCTTACCACACCCGGCCTTGCCCTGCAGCTACCAGCCCGCGACGCCCAGTACCGGCTCTACACCGACTGGAGTTCCACCGGCATCGCTGCAGTGCTTAATCAGGTCGACGCAGCAGGCAATGAAGGATTAGTGGCCTGTGTCAGCCGCAGCCTTAACACAGCTGAGCAGAACTACCCAGCTTGGAAGGGGGAGATGATGGCAGCTGTTTATGGTATCAGGGCATTCAGGCCATACCTTCTGTGCAAGCATTTTCAGCTCATAACAGACCACAAAGCCCTGTTATGGATGCTTACACAGAAATCACCAGTGGGACAGCAGGCCCGGTGGCTCATGGCCATTGCTGAGTACAGGTTCAGCATTCAACATAGGGCAGGGATTGACAACCCAGCAGATGTGCCCAGCAGGGAGCCCACAGCATGCACAGCGGACTGGACAGGCAGCAGGTTAGACACAGCGACAGATTCCTGGGCTCTGCCAGCAGTGCTGTTGGCGAATGGCAGCCCAGACCCCACTGTGTACACGCATGACCAGCTTGCCCTTGATTTGGGCATGCACGCAGCAAACCCAGTGGCAGCCAGCAGCGCAGCTGCAGCTCAGTGGGGTTTTTCAGCATCTGCAGGCCTGGCGGTGCAAGCTGCTGGGCCAGCAGCTGCTGCTGCTGGCACTCTCCCAGACCGTCTGTCGTCCCACCTTGCGGCAACCGCCCATACCACCAAGCCCACCGACAACGTAGTCCAACACTACGCCCTCCAAGCCCTCACAGCCATCAGTGCAGCCGGCAGCGACCTTGAAGACTTCACGCCGCCCCCGGCCACACTGCTGGGGGGGTACTGGGGCTTCGCTTTTTGACCCTAGCAACAACGACAGCTGCCCCGCCATGGCATGGCAGCAGCAGCAACTGCGACACGCAGCAGCACAGTGGATTCAACAGGCAGCACAGGCCACACAACACAGCAGCGCAGCGCCTCCTGCCCACCAACCACAGCAACAGCGAGCAGCCAACAGGACAGTCCACAACAGCGTGGCAGTTTTCCCACACCGCAGCTCAGCGCACAGCAGGCAGCACAGGCACCGCTCTACAGCAGCGCAGCACCTTGTAACCCGCCAGCAACAGCACTACCAGGCAGCTACCTGGGCATGCCAGACCACCTTGGCATTCGCCCCACGCAGCAGCTCAGCACGCAGCCAGTAGCAGCTTCCTTCTTTCCCGCAGCAGTCAGGGCATCACACTCTACGAGCCCTTCGGCGGACTGTGCGCCGGGCTGGAAATGGTGCTACGCAACGGCATCTCAGTGCAACATTACTACTACTCGGACACCGACACCGCGGCACAACGCATCGCCCTGCATCGGGTCAGAGAATTACGGTGCAGGTATCCAGCCCTGCTACAGCCAGAGGCACTTGCTGGTGCCTTCAGCACTTTACCGGCAGACGTCACACTTGTTACCTCTCAGCATTTGCAGCAAGCAGCAGCACAGTCGCCAGCAGCGCAGTGGCTGGTTGTTGCTGGCTGGCCCTGTCAGGACCTATCTACAGCAGGGCGCAGTCAAGGCATGATTGGCAGGCGTGCACGCTTGCTTCATGACCTTGTCCGCATCATTGGCACGCTGCAGCAGCTTCAGCCTACGCAGCCGCCAGCATATTTGCTGGAGAACGTTGCGTTTCAGTTCCACCACAACCAACGCATCGCCAGCACAGACTTTCAGCAGGTGTGTCAGATCATCGGGCTGCCAACGCCCGTGGATGCTGCCCAGCTTGGCAGCACGGCACACCGGCTCCGCAACTTTTGGACTAACCTGTGCACCCCCCAGCAGCTGAGCGCAACACTGCAGTTTGTGCCCAGACCTGAGGGGCGCACAGTTGAGCTCGCCCTCCAATCCAACAGGGCAGCACAGCCAGTCCAGCGGGCCGACAGGCCGCCCTTCTACCCCTGCAACCAGCCAGGGCAGACCAGGGCAGCATGGCCCACACTCATGGGCAAGCAGCAGTCCTATGCCTTCAGGCCCGGCCAGCCTGGCAGCATCCTGGACTACAGCAACCCCGCAGCACCTGCTTGGGATGAGCTTGCAGTGGAGAGAGAAGTTGCCCTCGGCTACCTTCCCGGCAGCACAGCAGCAGAAGGCCTGTCCGACAGGGACAGATGTTCAGCCTTGGGCCAGTGCATGGACGCCAACACCCTGCACTGCCTCTTCGCCATTGCACAATCATGGTGGTTCCACCAGCAGGGATCAGCATCATCACAGCAACACTAGCAGGCACCGCGCCCTGCTGGCCCAGCCAGCGGCGGCAGCAGTGCCTGCACCGGGCAGCACTCCCATGCACCGCGCTCTGCTGGACCAGCCAGCAGCAGCAGCAGTGCCAGGGCACCGCAGCAGCAGCAGCGGCCGAACAGCGGCTGCTGCAGCCACACAGCACATCATCATCATCATGTTACCCATTAAGCCATAGCATCAACGCCATCGGCCCCGCGCCCCTCAGGAGCGGAAGAAAGAGCCACGCAGCACATAACGGCTTCAGCTTTGCTGAGCTCCAAGCAGTATTCACAGTGGCAGCAGCGCAGGACGTTCTCGCAGCCAGCAGCAACAACAGTGAGATCTGGACTGATCACCCAACTCTCACAGCCTTGCAGCAGGGGCAGATTCCAGCAGCGTTGTCTCCACAGGAGCGCGACAGAGTGCAGCAGCGTCTCAAGCTCTACCGCTGGGACCAGCAGCATCAGCAACTTTACCGCCTGCTGCCCTCAGGCGAGCAGAAGGTGGTACCAAAGCCAGAGCAGCGTGAGCAGCTCGTCAGTTCCCACCACAAGCAATGTGGGCACTTCGGTGTGCGCCGCACAGCAGCCCTGCTCCAGACCAAATACTGGTGGCATGGGATGCTTGCAGACACCGCAGCTGTCCTCAAGCAGTGCCAGCACTGCAGCAGAGTCCGTGCCAGCTTCAACAGCAGGTCAGAGCAGCTGCAGCCTATTCCCATCAGCAGCATGGGCTTCCGCTGGCATGTAGACCTTGCCCGGCCCTTCCCTGAGACCAAACGGGGCTCGCGCTACGTCATGGTGGCAGTAGAGGCCTTCTCCAAGGTTCTCGAAGCTGTCCCCATACCAAACAAGGAGCCTTCATCCGTGGCCTATGCCTTCCTGCAGCATGTGCTCGCACGCTATGCGGCCCCAGGGCAGGTGGTCACCGACAACGGCACAGAGTTCACTGAGGGAGCCTTTGCCCAGCTGCTGTTGGACAGCCTCATCGACCACTGCACCACTTCAGTGGCACACCCGCAGGCCAACGGGCAGGCCGAGCGGGCTGTTGGCGTGGTGAAGCGCGCACTCCGCACCATGTGCGCCGCCAACCACAGTACCGATGATTGGGACATTGATGTGGCCTGGATCACCTTGGCCTATCGCTGCTCACCCAACAGCAGCTCCGGGTTCAGCCCGTACGAGCTGCTGTACGCCAGGCAGCCAGTTATCCCACCAGCCATCCGCAGCAGCATGGCAGCTCCCATTGATTATGATGACCCGTCAGCAGCAGCAACAGATCTCCTGCAGCGCAAGCAGCTGGTGCAGCGGCAGTGCCCTGAAGCCCTTGCCAACCTCAGCATCGCGCAGCACAGAGATCTCAAACGCTATGCACAGGTCAGAAGCAGCAGCTATCAGCCAAGGGTCTACCGGTATCAAGCCGGGGACTATGTGTACATCCAGCAGCTGCAGCGACACAGCACCCTGCAGCCAAACGCCAGGCCCTCCATCCTCAGGGTCTCTGCAGTCAGGCCCTCAGGTGTGCTTGTGCTGCAGGGCAAGTGCGGCAGAACGGCAGAAGTGCACCAGGAGCACTGTGCACCCTGCCACTTACCCTTCATTGACGGCACAGTTGACCCCTTGCTGGCCAACGAGACAGACGCCATCGTCTGTGAGGTGTGCAACAGGGAAGAGCCAGATTCCAAGCTCCTCCTCTGTGACATCTGCAACACCGGCTACCACACACACTGCCTGCAGCCACCGCTGCCGTCCATCCCATCAGGTTATTGGCTATGCCCGCAGTGCATAGATGAGGGTGCGACAGCAGCAGATGCAGCAGCCAGGGAGCAGCAACGGGATCAGCTTGAGCAGCAGGCAGCGCTGCCCAACATCTATCCTGATGCTGCCATGCGCAGACGCGACAGCGCAGCTGAAGCCCTGCATGGCAGGCTTGTTTGCCGGCCGTTCAAGGATCCAGCCACCGGCAGCACCAAGACTTTTTGGGGCAGAGTGCAGTACAGGGGCAAGCAGTTCCGCCCGCAGTACTTGACAGTTGTGTACGAGGATGGTGACAGCCACACAGCCACAACAGCAGCGCTCCGCAAGTGGCTCATGCCAGCAGAACAGCAGCTGCCCACCGGCATCACCATTCCTGAGAAGGACCCAGATGACACTGCAGCAGCTGGCAGCATGCAGTACCATCAGCAGCAGCAGCAGCGGCAGCCGGCACCTTTGCCGCTGCCGAGCGTGCTGCTGCCTCCAGGCGAGCTGCAGCCCTTGCTGACGCAGACTGGGGGGGCGTTCCTGCCCCTCAACCCCGGCATTCCAGCACCGCTGCTGGCCATGGCACCAGCAGCACACATGCTGGCGGCCGCACTGGCTGCAGCATTTGCGCTGCAGCCGGCCTTCGTGGCATGTTACGTAACAGGTTTCAGCATCCCACCAGAGCTAGCCCCCCTAGTGCGGCAGTTGCAGCAGCAGCAGCAAGCAGCAGTGATTATGGGGCAGCATGGGCAGTGGCTTTGCTGCACCTTTGGCACATTCCGCATGTCGGACTGGCGTCGCTAACACATCTGTCTGCACTTGGACTAGCCACAGCCAGCTGCAGCGGCAGGCAGCAGGAGGGCAGGGTAACGCCGGGTGCTCACCCGCCGGCAGCCCGCCAGCAGAGGGGGAGCCAGCAAGCTCCGAAGATGAGGACATGCCCCACGCGCACCAGGAATATATATCCACCCTTCCCGCGGCTACCACCAGCAGGTTCATTTTGGACCTCGACAGCAGCAGCGGCAGCTTCAGCCGCCCAGCAGACAGCAGAGCAGTCTGTATGTTCTGCTTAGCACACTGCTGTTTTGTGGCTTTCCACACACAGCAGTGGTGGGGGTGTAGAGTAGCCACAGGTTGCATTAGAAGGCCACAGCCAGGCTGGTTGTGTGTCTGTGTTCATTTTTATTTTTCCTGTGCTGGTTCTGATTACAGGCCAGTCAGGCTGTACAGCGGCATGCCAATGGAGTCATGCGAGCTCATCAGGCACCGAGCCCAGCTGTTGCGTCAGCTGTCGTGTTCGATAGGGTTGCCAGCCGATTGCATCCGGCTGGGCATGCAGTCAGCAGATTCACCAGGAAGATCTGATTGACCTGGTGTTTTGACCAGTGTTTCGTGGCGTGAGCAGCCAGAACTTGCTTGAATAGATATATTTCTTTGAGTTGTATGCAGACTGACCGCAATGTGGCTACGACTGTGAGTCTGTTATTGTGTCACTTCCAGTGGCCGTCTGTTTCCACGAGTGTGGCGCCCATAGGGCACATCGTGGCCTGATCCCAGTGTCTCTGGGATCACTGGGGCTTGAGTGATTGATTGTTAGGCAGTATTTTGTGCTGTAACTTACAGAATCCCAGGCTCTCGATTGGCAGACTGTCCAATCGACGTGTGCCCAGACGTAGTGAACCCAGTTAGGGCAGCAGGAACATCAACAACCCTAATTAAAGGACCTAATAGCGACTACTGGAGCCCCACAACGTGGAGCTGGACCAACCAGGGTGAGACGCTCAGCGAGCACTCACCGCCCGACAGCTTAGTTCTGCGAGCCCGCCAACGGCGGAAGCAGAACGACATCTGTAGAGCAGCCACAGGTTGCATTAGAAGGCCACAGCCAGGCTGGTTGTGTGTCTGTGTTCATTTTTATTTTTCCTGTGCTGGTTCTGATTACAGGCCAGTCAGGCTGTACAGCGGCATGCCAATGGAGTCATGTGAGCTCATCAGGCACCGAGCCCAGCTGTTGCATCAGGGCCGTCCCTGGTAGCACCAGCCAACAGTACTTGCAACATGTATGGCTGTTGATAATAGTTTCGTGGCTTTTTTTGTGCAAGAGAACTGTATCCAGCACCGCCCTGTGCTTCAGTTTGCCGATGCTTCTTGCTTGTTGCTGTTTCATCAGTGAATGACATTGTGCTTGTCAATGGACATCAACCACATCATTGTGGTCTAGTACTTGTGCCTTTTCATGGGTGCTGGTGCTCATCATCATCATGTTACCCATTAAGCCATAGCATCAACGCCATCGGCCCCGCGCCCCTCAGGAGCGGAAGAAAGAGGGAGCACTGCTCCATTGTGTTTGCAATTATTACGCACATCCCAAGCTTGGACAAGATACTCAGCAATGCTCCTAGATATCACTCGGCACACCCCCCTACTACCCCAAATATCATCAGAAACAAAACGCAACAACTTGGTGGATGCATCAGTCAACGACAACACATTGCGCAATTTTTCAGCGCCGCCAGCAACATCACGCAAAACAGACCGAATTTCATCAAGCATAGTATCCCTCTGAGCAGAAGTAGCGGGACAATCAAACATCAGATGTGACAAAGACTCAACACCCTGACCACAAGCAGGACATGCTGTGTTAGAATCAGCTCTGCTGCCACCATAACGACTGGTACGCTCATGCACGCAAAGACAGCCCATTCGAACACGCATCAGCAACTCAATACCACGCGTTGGCGCACCAGAACACAAAAAGGGCCTAGCCCTTTTAAAACGCATGGTATCAGCATGTGTAGGGTGCACATGCGTGATGTAACGGCTCAAAGTAGAGTGCTGCAGTGATTCACAAACAATTCTGTCTGCATGCAGCTTCCTGACCTGACGGTTGATGTGATTCTTGCACGCATTAGCTCGATCAGCCGCCGCCTCAACATCCACACCATACTTGCAAAGCAAACTCTGCACATACTTATGCCAAGGTGTCACCGCAACAGCACCACTAGGGCGCTTCCACTCAGCTGAAAACACCTGATGTGGCAACCGACAGTTCTGCATACGCTGAACCCTAAAGTAATACTCCATCGCCCTCTGATGAAGCCACATGTGCAATGGCTTCACACCCCATTCAGCCAGAACAAGTGAAGTGCAAGGGCGCTCCTTGCCACAACGCATTGAGCACTTGATGATGTCAGTCTGCACTTTGTCAATCTGTTGCAGTTGCCTTGCAGTTGACGGAAACCAGACCTCGCTGCCATATTCAACAATCGGGCGAACGCATGTAAGCAGAATGATACGCTTTACTTCCACGCTGATGAGCCGGCTCTTCCAGACTGGCATGAGCCCACCCTTCACACGATGCACTTTTGCCAACATCTTCTCAAAGTGCGTATTCCAGTTGCAGGCATTGTTGAACCACAGGCCAAGGTAGCAGTACTCTGATACAACAGGCACAGGCACACCGTTCCAAACGATGCCAGAATCAGCCAACTGGCTGGGCTGTCTAGCTGGTGAGACATGCATGACAGCAGACTTCAAGCTATTCAGCTTGAACCGCCACTTACAACTGTATTCATAAACTGTTGCAGCCACAGCCTGAACCTCAGCCAGAGATCCGCACACAGCAACAAAGTCATCAGCCTGCATGGCTGCCACAACCTGACCAGCAGGTTCGTCACAAGGGCCCATAAGGGTGATTCCAGGGTGCTTTGCATGCACCTCATGCAGCAGATCATCAATGAAGTACAGGTACAGTGTGGGGGAAATAACATCGCCCTCATGCAAACCAAGGTCACATGTGAAGCTCTCAGTGACATGACCTTCGTGAGACACCACACGGCGTGCACCCTGATACAAGTTGTAGAGTACACGGAACATCTTTCCACGCACACCCTTGTCCCACAGCTTTTGAAAGAGCCCATCAAGCCACACTGTTGGGAAAGCCTTATAGGTGTCAACAAACAGCACATAAGAATCCTTCCCCTCAGCTTTCCTCCCACCCAACACCTCACTGAGCACACTCTGGTGGTCAGCACAGCTGCGCTTGGGACGAAAGCCGTTCTGGCTCTCGTGCAGCAACGGCGTTCCTGCTGCTGTAGCAGCAGTTACACTGCTGCTGCTGCTGCTGCTGTTGCTGCTGACGTGCCTGCTGCTGCTGCTGCTGCTGTTGCTGCTGCTGCTGCTGCTGTTGCGCCTGCTGCTGCTGCTGCTGCCGTTGCTGTGTCGTGCCCTCCGCCACTGACTTGCCTTCTGCAAACTTGATGAGGCGCTGGTTGAGAACGCTGGTGTAAAATTTGTAAAGCACGCTAAGCGGGGTGATACCACGGTAGTTGGTGGGGTCTGTCAGGTCACCCTTCTTGGGCATGTTCACAACCGTACCTGGCACCTGGTGCACCTGCTCAAGCTGCCACATCAGATTGCAGTACTGCAGTAACATATCTGCGGCCGTGCTGCCTCCATACTTGAGTAGCTCATTGACAATGCCCTCCTCAGCCGGGTTGCCGGCCTTGCCAGTGCGCAGCCTCTGCAGGCAGTCGGAAACTTCGGCGGCAGTGATGGGCAGGTCCAGCGGGGTGGCAGGGGAGTTAGCAGAGTCTTGCAAATACTGTTGCACATTGGCTGCAACACAAGACATGTGTGCAGCGTCAAACTGGGGGTTGGAGGAAGCAAATGCTGCATGGCTGCCAACGCGCTCATAATGACACTTGAAAGCATCAGCTTTCTCAGCTGGGGTAGATGCCACATGCCCAGATGGATGCTGCATGACGCTGTAAACTGCCTCGCTGACATGCTTAGGGCACAGACGACGCACAAGCTGCCACATGTCTTTCTCTCCAAGCAGGCTGTCATCATTCATGCGATTTGTGTATGCAGAAGTAATGGCATGCTGGCACTGCTCTTTGTACTGCTTCTCTGCTGCTTTGACCAGCTGTGTAGTAGCCTTCTGCTGCTGTTTGTAAGTAGCCCAATCTGCTACAAGCCCTGAGTTCTTGTAGCGCAGGTAAGCCTGCTTCCTGTCCTCCACAGCATCTGTGAGCTCCTGAGTCCACCATGGGAAGGACTTGCCAACCCAAACCCTCTTGTAGCCAAAACTGGCGTTGACAGCATGACGAAGTGCTGCTAGCATCTGCTCGTGCGCTTGCTGCACTGCACTAGTTGCTGTAGTTGAGCCTGCAGAAGCCTGCTGCTGCAAAGTGGTGACCGTGGCTGTGTAGGCTGCACCAAGCTGCGACAGAGCATCCTGATATGCCTCAAGTTCCGCTGACTGCTCCCCATTCTGCAGCCTGAAATCCTTGGGCTGTGCGTTGAGGCGCAGCACAACCTGTTTTGCAGGGCGGCGTACCACAGGCCTGACAATGCGGGCAGACACAGGCAGGTGGTCAGTAGCACCCACAGTATGCGGCCCAACTGTGGCTGTTGGCCTGGCAGCAGCTTGGCAGGGTGCTGGTGCTGATTTTTCGCAGCCGCAACAAGAATAGGCAGCTGCTTGGTACCATCTCATGCTTTGTGCCAGATTGTTCTGAGGACTCGGCTTATGCATTGTAGCAGAGCACTCTATGTTTCTTGCAATTGCTTGATGCAGGACTGAATGTTTGCGATCACTCAGCGTGCACACAGGCACTGCGGTTGCCATAGGTCGCCAGGCATCTGCTGACCTGTTAGCCAGGATGGTATCCATTGCAGCAGGAACAGGCTTGCTCATTTAGCTTACCAAGAGCCTAACAGTTGCCTTATGTGCTTTGCATTAGGGGGATCAATAAGAACCTATCCAACTACAGCAGTCTCTCAACCAACTTGAATGCATGAAGTTTCGTGTGATACCACTGGCACACACCTTGCATGAGAGCGTGTGCTACATCAACCAATCACCTGGCAGAAATTCAGCATGAGTTAGCAGCTGCAGGGGCAAGTGAAGATATTTGCACGTTGCTGTGTGCCAACATCTTGGTGGCTGTTTCACAGCATGCTACTTGCACAACCGTGCAGCAGCACCATTAAAAAATACCTAGGTGTACTTCAAAGTGACTGCCAATTGCTTTAGCGGACGCGCTCGGGCATGGCTGCTCTGTTGGCAAAGCAGCAGCAGGTGTGAAAGATGCAGCAGGCTCGGAGTGACACCCCAGCTGCTTATCGATGCATGCACGTCCTCGCGGCACAACAGCAAAGCGCACGCATTGTATCGAAAACATGATTCGATTAACTATCGTTTATAGCAGCTCGCTCGGCAATGTGCTTCGATTTCGCAATGTTGTCGATGTTTTCACCGAGGCACTCTGCGAAGTGCCACTGACAGCAGCCCAGTCAGCACCTGCTGCTGCCAGCACAGACAGGCACAAACAAGCAGGATCGAAATTCTGAACCAAAAGCCTAAACACTCGTCTGGCAGGTTGCCAGTGGCAGGCACCACAGCTCAAACACAGCAGCCATTCCTGTGTTGATAGTTGGGGTACTTTCCTGCAGGTGGACAGGAACTTGTTGATCCGCCTACATGCACGTGGTTTGCTAGTATGATCGCGCACACTTGATCAATTTGATCACATCATGGTCTCAAGAGATCCAGCTCATGGCAGTATATGCTGTGTTACCTCTTGGTCTAGAAAATTCTTTGAGGACTATGCGATTGATTCAAATGCGCATTCCCTGATTCAAATGCGCATTCCCTCCCCCTGCTGACAGCTTATCTTCGCAATGAGGTCAGTGTTGATGTTTCGGAGAACGCGTCTGTTCACTGCATTATGATTTCGCTACTGGGCAGTTGCCATGCATGTTTGCACGCAACCGTACTGTGGCACGCTGTGTTGATGGTTTGAACACTTCACTGCGTAGGGCGCTTCTGATGCACCGTCGCCCTGTAGAGGATATGTAATGTATATTTATTTGATGTCTGTGATCAGAAGAAGCACTTGTGTTGCTTTGCTTGATACTGTGGCTTCAGGCAGACGAAGTCTGCGTGCATAGTAGTTCTTCTAGCGCATTGATGGCTTTGATGTCGGCACATTCCTGTGCAATCTGTCGGCAACCGTACTATGCCAGGATGTGTTCAGGTGCTCTGTTGCGTGCGATAGACGTGTTCCACAAGCTGGCGCAGTTGGAACCCGAGTTGCGGGTGGAGCTGCGACGTTTGAAGGACCTCACGCAGAAGTGCAAGCTGTTGAAGCAGCGACCGGGGCCGCTCCCACAGCCACAAATGCACTGTGCATTACTGTCAGTAATAATATGTATCTGTCCCGGCCTTGTTGCATGTTGTTGTGTGCATGTGCTGTGCTGCTGACTGAATTTGAGCAGCCAGTGGAGCGCTGCTGCCGTGGTTGGTTGCTTGCTTGTGCCCTGCACAGCCAGGTGTTGCCCCTGATGTTGCTGACTTCCGGTGTTGGGTACATGTGGAACTGGAAGTTCGTTGACTATGCACCGCACTTTACCATAAGTCAGTGACATGACATTGTAACATTTCAATTTCACTATCCCAATCGCCCCTACTGCACTGCCATTGGCCGACGGCAACATAATTATTCAATTTGTATACAGCACTTGCTCCGGCTCTGCACCTCACATGCCCATGCCGAACACAACAACCCTGCACACTGCTGCTCAACACCCTGCCCTATCACTAGCAACATCCTCCAGTGTGCCCCCAGCCCCGCGATTTCGGGAACGCGCCGCGCGCACCTTTATGCCAGGATGTGTTCAGGTGCTTCACAATGACGGCCTCAGGCCCATAGTATGACGCTTTCTCGGCTTGCAGAGGCTTGTTGATGTTGACCACATGTGGTCCCCGCGATGAGCACTGTTATGTTGCTTGATGTTAGCTTCATGCGGGTACAGCTCCTAGGACAGGCCTGTGCAGTGCCGCTGCTGTACAGCACAAGTGCACATTGCTGTGCTGATCTGTACTAGTGTTGGCCACAATACTTTGCCACGCGGTGTTTGGGTTCTGCGCTCTTAGGGCCATTGGGGAGCTCGCCAGCTGGAACAGCCCTGACAAACATCAGGTATAGATGTCCACTTGACGTCTGTGGTCTTTGGCTTCAGGCAGGTGAATTCTATGTGCATAGTACTTCATCTTGCTGGTACATGTCTGTGCGATCTGTCGGCAACCATACTATGCCAGAATGTGTCCAGGTGCTTCGCAGTGTGGGCATGTATGGCACCCTCTCGACTTGCATTGGCATGTTGATGATGACACATGCACATGTGGTGTCTGCGGTGAGCACTGTTATGTTGGTTGGTGTTGGTGATTCTTGCACGTACAGTCCCTGTGCAGTGCATTGATGCCGCTGCTGTACAGCACATGTGCGAATTGCTGTGCTGATCTGTACTAGATCTAGATCTGTGCTAGAGTGCTGGGCAACCATACTGATGCCACGCAGAGTTCAGGTTCTGCGCTCTTGTGGGGCTCGCCAGATTGAAGAGCCCTTTTCTACATTAGGTATGGGATTCCACTTGACGTCTGTGATCTGTGATCAGAAGAAGCACTTGTTTGCTTTGCTCGATGTTGGTGCTCTTGCTTGTCATATTAGGAGGATCGCGCCGCTTTTTACTACAAAGTAGTGCATGGTGGCGTCACACCAACCAGCACTGCTGCATTGAAGGTTCGTGCGTTTGCGGCTACAGAGTTTGACATGCGCCTATGGCCCTGGTGCGAGGTTTGAGGTGCAGTCATGCATCATGCATGCTGAGCATCTGGCGATATGTCCAGTGGGACTTGGGACAGGAGGGGAGGGCAGTTGTGCCAGGTCGCATCTAATCGCTGCACGCCGCTGTCCTCTGTGCCTGTGCGTCTGCCGGCACTGCAGTGCACACACTACTGGCTCGTTGCCCGATTCAACTTTGTTCATGGCATGTTCTGGTTGTCGAGGTACACGGGGTTATGCTGGGCCAAAGTTGCTGGGAGGCTTAAATCATTACAGCGGCTGTTGTGCTGCACAACTGCAGTGAAGGCTGCTAGCAGCACTGTGTGCATGTTGACAGTAGGTCGGCGCATGGTGGTTGTATCAAGAGGATATATGTCTGAGGTGTGACTCGTTGGTACTGTTGGCAACACGTGGCTACATTCTAATACAGTGTGCAGGTGCTTCCCATGCAATTGGGGCTTGGTGCACAACTTGTGAAAGGAGTACTTTGGTTGTGATGAACGCCTGCCGTTGTGACAACTGCTGACTCTGGGATCGGATTCCGTAATCATATCCATGTTACCAGCAGGCCAAAGCCCTGCTTCTGATGCGTAGGACTTGTGACTTGTAACGTTGTAACGTTGTGACTTGTGACTGGTAACATGTTAACATGTTACCAGTCAAGCCCTAGCATCAGTGCGCGCCTGCAGAGGTTCAAACCCTGCACGCACAGCCGACCCTGTGGCCTGCTGGTTGGCGATGTGTATCACTGCACTGAAATCGAGGAGGGAGCTACATATGATATCTTATAGATGGTTGACGCCAGGCAGCGGTCCTCTGTGTGGTATATGTAGTACGTTGGCTGATAAAAACAGCTCAGGGCTTCACCGAACCCTGCACGCACAGCTGGCTGCCACATAGTGCAGGGTGGCATGCCAGAGTCTGCCGACACCATAAGAAAACAGAACTGTCGACACAGCTCCTGATAGCGCGAGGAGATTGGCGCCACGATACCAGTGCAATCATTCAGTGGGCCATTGAGCGGCACTGCCAGCTCCATACTCATGTTATCCTATAACGAGCAGCCTCTGCGACGGCGTCGAATGCTACTTTGGCAGCAGCACACTTGCGCTGCCATCCCTGCACCTCAAGCTGTGGCATTGCCTGAAGCGTTACCCGCAGGCACAGCCGCAGGTGGCGCAGCCGCCATCATCGGCATTGCTGCCTCAGGCATAGGTGCCTCTGCTGCAGGAGCACCTGCGCCAGCTGTGCTGGCAAGTGCCACGGGAATTACCCTGCCGTCTGGGCACTCAATGGCTGGTGGCGGCTGGAAGTTTGCGCAGCGCTGCGCGGCGCCCAACAGCACGGGTACGAAGGGGCGCACGCGGGCCTCCTGCTCTGCTGTCGAGTTGCAGATGGCGTTGATGAGCACAGGGATGCAGTTGTTGTCAATGATCTGCGGCAGCAGCAGCAGCAGCAGCAGTTTGTTGGCAGCAGCACGTCTCGTAATCTGGGGGCAGTGTATACACCGGTCGATCACACCGGCAGACACCGGTTGGTGTAGTCCCGGTTCCTTCTCCACAAAACTTTCGGTGCCCTACACCGGCCGGTGTGGTCCCGGTGCTGTCCCGGTGTAGTTCATCGGTAAGACACCGTACGATGCTTCGCCGGTGTGGTCGCGGTGCATCACACCGAAAAGGCACCACACGGTCAACAACACCTGCTTTGCGTGCAGAGCTGGGCCCGTGCATTGCATATCTTTGGTTACAATCGAACTACGTGATCATATGATCATCGCAACATCGTCCAGGTTATGATCAGAGGAGCAGGCAGGCAATGCATGCCGGGGTTTGACCAGCACTGCTGAAGGTGCGCGTGTGCGTCTGTCAGCACCCACTGCCACATATGATGGCATCCAGATGACTGTTATTCCACATAGTGTTGCTATCCCGCAGCAGCGGCACGCTGCCGCATGTGCAGCTGGCTGGGAACAACACCTTGATGCAGCAGCACTAGTGTAGCTGTACTGCCGCTGCAGCATCACAGGGTGACCGGGAAACCACCATCAATGCAGAGAAACACCTGTACCACGTGAAATAAATACCATATCAGTGGCACTTGCTGCTGCATGATGCGACATTGCAGGGCAGCAGCTGCTGCTGCTGCAGGTGCAGAATGCCTACCCCAGCCTTGCTGCTTTCCACACTGTGGCGCACCTGCGAGGCCACCAGACCGCAGAACACCCGTTTTACCCCCATCTTGATCAAGATGATGTGCTTTCCCTGATGCTGTGTACGTTGCTGCTGCTCAAACGATGGTCAACCAGTCCAACCGAAAGCCCGCCAGTGTACATGTGGTGATGGCTGCTGCGGCTCAATACAGTGTATTATTCGTATAACTTGCAGAGCGCTGATGTGATCAATACCAAGTGTCGATCAAGCGCAGCGAGTATGTGCCAAGCCAGTGGCAAGGCGTTAAACGACAAATTGTCATTCGGTTTCATGCTACGGAGGCCTACACACGAATTCAGACAATTTTCGCTGCTTGAATACACTACCCTAAACTACTATTAGTTTGATTGTTGATCAGAGGCCTCTGCATTCGCGTTGAATTTGGGTGATGCATGATACGTGTTCTACGCTTTGTTCGCAGCTCTAGAAGAGCTTACAACGCCGATTTTTGTACAAAACACGAGTCTAATCAAGCTGAACGCGCTGTTTCAACAACCAGCGTGTACCTTTGACTTACATCGGTGACACCGTATCGTTCAGGTGTAAGGCACCACACGTTGTGGGCTACACGGGCTTTCCGATGCATCACACCGAAACTACATCAGCCGGTGTAGCCCGGTTTGGCTACACCGGAGCCACACCGGCTGATGTAGTGCCGGTGTCTGACCGGTGTGGTCACCGTCCAAGACATGGGCCCATGTGACTACACGGGTACCGGTACTATACCGCCTGCCACTTTTTGAGACGCATCACTGGTGGCTTCAAGTTCGGCAAAGACGGCTGGGGACCGTTGTTCACAGCAGACTAGGTCCAATGCGGCAACAGTTTCGCAATGCACGAGGCAGTAGCCAGCGCTGCGCCAGCATTGGCGAAATCCTTACGGGTACCCCCCTCTTGAAGCAATCGCATCTGCTGACAGAAGGTGTAGCAGCCATGCAGGTCTTTGACAGTCTACAAGTGCTCTAGACACGCTTTAGCTTTCATGTAACTACAACCACTGATGATGATCCCGTATCCCTGCTGCCCTCTGCCACAGCAACCCCTGCAAGCCTTGCAGAGCATGAATAAAAGAGGAGCCCACACCTGCTTCATCTGTGTTGCGCAGTCAGTTGAGCAGCAGCCCTGCTTCACTTCAAGGCTGCCATCAAATGCACACGTGGCCAGGCCCTGCACCTGCTCTGTGCATGGCGAGGGGGGCCCTGACGTGACGAGGGGCGAGAAAGTTGAGACGAGCGCTGATGTGGAGTACTCCTCGGGAGTGTACTTGACAGTTGGGATAGGGCAGTCTGCAGGAAGCAGAATAACAGCAGCAGCAGCAGCAGCAGGAATGGGTTCAAGGGGTGAGCGTGAACATCAAAGAACTTCTTGTTGAACATGTTGAACATGCACGCAAGCAGACGCAGCTTGCAGCAGGCCCGACAGCCTATTGTGGCCAGGACTACGCAGATGCAGTACAAGAAGGTACAGCCGTGTCCTGCAAACTGCTACTGCTACTGCTTATGCTGCTTGGTTGCTCTCATCTGTCAAGTCAGCAACGACTGCTGTACAGTCAGCAGACAGAAGCTGCTGCGAGCAGGTGCATGAGCACTGTGATGCATGTACAGGAACGTGAAGTACAACAATTCATTACTAGAGGCCACACTCTGCTAGAGCCCATTGCATTGTGACATTGGACATAGTGAGTTTGTGCGCTTGCTGATGATCATACAAATGCCGGTGCTATGCAGGCAGCACAGCTGTGATTTGGCAGTGTGCTGCTGCTGCGTGCTGCTGCGTCTATAGCAGCACTGCCGCACACGGCCCAAGCACTCACCTCCCGTGATGTTTGCGACTATGTTTGCAGGATTGTATTGTGCTGAGCACTTTGGCGCTGCTAGGAACTGCAGTGCTGCAAGGAAAGTCACGAACATTTTGGCGCTCATCTTGCGGGCAATGAGTGCAGACGCAGCAGGGATCACGACCAGAGAAACAGCGGACAGGTAGCTTATTGCTGCTACCTATAGCGCTCGCTGTGTGCTGGGCATGTCATCACCATCCTACCTCGGACATAACGGTCATCGCGTATGATCGATACCGGCAGTTGGCGGTTGGCTAGCTTGAAGCATGCATGGCAGCAGATCCTTGCGTGATGTGTGCGATTACAAGCAGATCGCTCTAGGAAGCCGACCCCAGCGCCCAGTGCTGCTCGGGGCGACAGCAGAACTAACGAGTTGTGATCAGACACTGCAAACCACGCAGTGCAGCACACACACTTCTCTCTTTGCACCAGAGCCAAGGTCTAGCTGCTGCGACAACAAAAGCAGCAGTGCTACTGCCATCATGGTCGCTATGATGTAATGGGCATGACGCCTACAGCCAGGACATGCACAAGCCCGGCAGCACTGGTGGTGGTCACCAAAACTGCAAACACATGCCATGTCCAGTAGTGTGAATCTGCTTGCCGGTGCTTCTCGGTCGTGCATCTACTACCAACTTGCTACAGTTGAGTTGTGCTATCAAGCTAACCATAGCCTATGGTGTTTCTCTCGTGGTGCTGCGCCAGTACTGGCTGGCAGCTGGGCCAACAACACCCTGTGCAACTGCACAACATGACCCGCTGTGACAGCACTGCGCCAATGTGCGAGTGGCACACATCATCATCATCATCATGTTACCCATTAAGCCATAGCATCAACGCCATCGGCCCCGCGCCCCTCAGGAGCGGAAGAAAGAGGGAGCACTGCTCCATTGTGTTTGCAAATATTACGCACATCCCAAGCGAGTGGCACACAGAGGCGCTGCCTCCTACACAATGGAGCATGCGTGCATGAGAACGGACTCACGCTTGGTGGTGGGAAGCGGACACCCAATCGCTTGCATGCAGTGCTGGACTAACACAACTGTCTGCACCCACACTGCAACAAATCCACATCTGCTGACAACCACGCGTCACTCAAAACACTGCCGACAGCAGCAGCAGCAGCAGCACCACCACTGCAGTTGCCACATAGCCCCGACTGCCAACATGCTGACTGCTGCTGGTGCTGCTGGTAGCGCCTGCTGTCGGTGCTGGAACTGCCCTGTCTGGGGTGATTGATGCTGCAGCAGCCGGTGACGCCAAGCCTTGGGCGCCCTCAGGAGCTGTGGCTTGAGTGCTGTTGGCTGCGCTTGCTGCTGGCGTGCTGCTGTTCGGGGAGGGGGTGCTGTCGCCTGCAAGAGCAGCATACAAGCGCCATGCATCAGGTGCGGTTTGTAAATGGCATCTCGATGCAAGCAGTGTGGTTGAAAAGACGACAGCAATCAAACAGTGTTTCCGGTTCTGCCTTTTTTGCAAATGTGTCACAGCCAGTAAATTAGCTATCTTGCAGTTTGTTGTGGAGTACATATCGCTGCAGCAGTTCAGCGCCACGCTTGGCTCTTACTTACTGGCAACAATCCTGCTGCGGCTGCCGTTGCGTGCTGCTGCTTCGTCAATCTCTTCAGGTGTCGCCAGCACGATAACTGACGCAGCAGTCTCCACAGGCCTCGGCACAAGGGGCATGAAGGGATCAGGCGCCATGTGCGGCGCATCTGCTTGCGCCTGCAGCGCAGCTGCCAGCTCATTCATCCCTAGACTGTTGCCGAGGTTAGCAGCCGCATCCTGCTGACTGCTGCCGCTGCTGCCAGTGCTAGTGCTGTTGGTGGTTGCTGCCGACCCTTGCGTGCTATTCCTGTCCTGCTGCTCCTGCTGCTGCTGCTGCGGCTGCGAGTCTGCTGCTGTGCCTGCGTTCTCATCGCTACTGTCTGCTGTGGTTGCGTTCAGCAGATCGCCAAGCTGTGAGTCTGCTGCTGCGCCTGTGCTGTCACCGCTGCTGTCTGCTGTTGTTGTGGAGTTCAGCAGGTCGCCAGGCTGTGACAGCAGCTCACAGGAGGGCTGCAGGCCCAGGCAGCGCTTAGCAGCACCAAACAACACTCCAGAGGTGGACTCACGCAGCTCTGTGCTGTTGCACATCACCTGCGTGCAGCAACACACCATGGCATTATGACCAGTGCCATAACAACGCTGTAGGGTCGACTCAACCAGTTGAACTGGCAAAGTCTGACGATATGAACATAGCGCCACGTTACGATGCGGTGGCTGACGCATGCACTGTCAACCGTCGGTACATGACAGTGGTCTGCCACACCCTGCAAAGCTGGCCACAACAAACATTGGTTGAGCTGCTGCTGTCACAAATCAGACGGACATACCCACTACTTCTGACAGCTACTGCTTGGCAAGTACTGCCATGCTGCGCACGCACCGCTTGTGCCAAGGCGGGTGCATTTCTGGCAGGTTTGGTTGCTGCTTTGGCATCGAGTTCTAGAGCTGATTATGAACACACCTCGATGAACTCCCTGTAGCACTGACGTCCGCTGCTGACAAGCGCCTGGCAGTTGACACTGGCCAATACGGACAGCACACATCACACAACACCAAGGGCCACAGTCAGTGAGTCACATGTCATGCCACGATGCAAGGCTTGCTTTGCATGCTGTAACATGTAACTCGTGTTGTAGCCGCCTCCTTGGCAAACAGTTAGCTGGTACATGCAGGAGGTTTTTGCAGCTTGTTTACTGAGTGCTGTTACTGCCATACTGGCGGCTGTCCACAGCAACGTCAATGCCAGCTTGCAACCAAGTGCGCGTGCGTATGGCTGGCGGACTTGTGCGATGCGCATGCACTGCTGTCGTCTCTGCATGCGCTGCTGGCTGACGTGCGCTGCGCAACGAGCTTGCCCAGATGCTGCCCTGCCCTGCTGCGGCCCAAGCGCAGCGCAACTTTGCTGGGGTGTGTCACATCTGATGCATGGCATGCTCACAGGGGCTATATCCCCGCTTGCAGATTGCCATGCGTTTGCAAATCATCGGCTGTACAGAGCATCCTGTGCTAGTATTACCTTCTGCTTGTGTTCACCCAGCCAGCACAGCAGCTCACCTCCTGCATCTTGCCAGCACATGCTTGCGAGCAGCAGCCCTCTCTGACTTGCAGGCTGCCATCTGTTGCACACTCTGATAGATTCGGCACGGCCCTGGCACAGGGGCTATCCCTGCTGCCCTGACTGACCATGGGCGTCATCAACCCAAACAGCTTGCTCACTGCGTGAAAAGGGCGCAGGTTCGCAGGCATGCAGCAGGAAACAGTGTGCTGACATGTTAGGCCAGCAGCCTGCACATCCTAATTATTGCTGTGCTCAAACACCAAAGCGTGTCCAGAATACACCGAGCAACTGAAATGGGAGCATGTCTACTGCCACTTTGCTTCCAGCAGGGCTGCAATGCGTGCGCTGCTGCTTCCTGTCCCTGACTGGTGTATGCACCAGTATACACCTGTATACGTATACAAGCATCCAAGCGAAGCTTGATAAGCAACCCAACATGCAGCGGCTGCGTAGCACCGCAACAGGCTGCTGCGCAAGGCCTGCGGCATACTGTGCTGAGCTGTCGTAACGAAGGGAGCTGGCAGGGCTCATGCACGGACTTTGTGCCTTGCCACGCACCGCTGAACTCATCCTCTGTGTAGAGCGTGTTGTTGACGGGACAGTCTGCGGCACCACAACAATGGTCAGCACTGTGTCCAATTGTGTGCTCTTGATGTGGTTGCCACATGCTGGTTTGTGTGCCGGAACGTTGCCTCATGCAGGTGGTGTGGCCCCAGCGACACTCCAGATCAACGTACCTGTGTTGACGTCTTTGACTATTCTGGAAGCATCGACCTCTCCCTGTGCTTGGGCACCCGCCTGTTGTGCATGCAGCGAGTGATCAGAACTTCTTGAAGCCTGAGTGGCGCTGCCAGCCAAATGTCACAAGCAAGCTGCTGCAGCCATGTCAGTGCTGTTTGCCCATGATCCTCGACGATTCGTGTTCATATGATTCAACACAGCCACTGTGTACTCTCGAAACACACCAATATTTGCTCACCAGCAATACAACCAAGCAAGCCAGCAGTAGTGGCTGCATGGCTCAATTGCTGCTCTACAGGGTGTGCCTGTTCCTGCTGAGCTCCGCCCATCACATGCAGCGATTGTCGAGCGCCCGCACTGCACCGACGCATCCTGCAGTCGGCTCTGATGATTCCAGTTCGAGCGTTGACAGGTGGGGTGCCCAACCGTCATCCAAGGATCCAGCTGGCTGTCCTACTCAGCCCAGCGTCACATTCAACGGTGTACTTTACTCCGGAGGCACAGTCTGACTTACTCAGCAGACAAAGCACGATGCCTTCAGCGAGTGTATTTGCTCCGCAGGACATATCGTGACTACATTGCAGACGGGTTCAGATTGTTTTGATTGTACAGGAAAGCAAAGTCTTTTGCCTTTTCACATCTCCACCCTCACGGCAGGCCACAGGGTTGCAGGTTGCTGCTCGAACACGACAACTCAAACAAGCACAACTTCGTTTTCAACCATAAAAGAGCCGAATCATGCTGACTGAGAAACTATTAGAGTTGTCAGGGTAGCTGACATGCAGGAGCACCTACAGCAGCTCAGAACATGGCGCTGGAGAGGCTGATTGCAGCAGCTGCCAGTGCGGTAGATGAATACTGTGAGAGGTGCAGGTAGGATGAATGCTGGCAGCTGAAAAGTACACCAATGACTGTGATGTGTTGCTCATCAAGCACTATGTGCTGCATGGTCCGCACAGAGCGGCTGAGCAGCATAGGGAGGAGGAGGAACATGGTGCACTTGTACTGCAGTCATGCTGGCGTGGCAGATTACAAAGACAGGAGGTTGAAAAGCTGAGGTGAGAGTTGTGTGACAATGCTGTAAGTACATTGTATCTGCTACTTCAGCAAGAGTAGCATGCTCGCCACAGCCCTAGCATGTCCCTGCTGTTGCTGTTGTATGCCTGCGCCATGTGTGGCTTTCCTGCATACAGCACCATACAACCCCTACCCCGTAACAGCATTGCTCGCACCAGAACCCTCAGCAGCTGCCCCACAATTGTAATTCCCTGCTGTAGCCACGTTGCGGTGACCATTCAGCGCTGCTGGAGGGGCTACCTGGGCAGACAACGCTTTGCTGCAGCTCTGTCAGCAAGGAACACGCAGCTGCGCGAAGTGAGCATGAAGTAACAGGGAACTGGTGCTGCAGAAACGCAGCAGTAGCAATCAGGCAGAAGAAGCAGTACTAACAGCTCTAGACAAGGCTACCATGCAACCAGCAGTGCTGCGCTGTTCGCATGCATGCAGCGCATGTTGTAGCTCCACACAAGAGGACCTTGCATCTCAACAGCTGCTGCTTCTGGTGCTTGTGCTGCTGCTGTATCAGGCATACTTTCACCACCAAGCGACAGTGATACAGAAGTGCTGGCGCGGCTACTTCAGCAGGAGCAGGGTGCATGACTTCTACAAGCGCAAGGCTTACCTCGCAGCAGTAGCAGCAGCCAACGCTGCTGTGCGTGCAGGCATGGCCGCAGAGCTGCAGGAGGCCCTGCAGCACCAGCAGCAGCATTCACAGCAGGCAGCAAAGCAGCACTTTGATGCACAGGTGGGCTGCAGGATTGGGGTGTGCACAGGTGGCAGTATGGCGCTGTTGGTGAAGCAGCGGACAGCGAGCTGCAGCGCAGCTTGCAACGTGCCAGTCTGCTGCTGTTGTTGTTGCAGCGTAGTTGGCAGCAGCAGACTGCCATGTTGCGAACTGTTGGCCACAGTGCTGGCGTGCAGCTGCATCCTGCAAGCTGCAAGGCAACAAACAGACTCCTTGTGCAGCTGCTCTCTGCCTGGAGCGCAACAAGAATGCTGTGCAAGCATACGCGGCCGCATTACTCAGCACAGCTCCAACAGCTACCCCGCAGCAATACATGCAAGCGGCCACTTCAGGCTGTTTTCTCAGCTGTCCCTCACCCTCTGCGTGCCTGCAGGTGTCACGGCTGCACCACCTCGCCTCCACAGGCTGCAGGCCTGGCATCTTCAGCCCGCCAGTCACAGCAGCTGGTGCTGCACGGGAGCCTGCTGTGGTTGCTGGACAGCCGCTGGAGCAGCACCTGAGGGCTGCTGCAAAGCAACAGGTGCGGGGGCTGCCAGCTGCGTTTCCTGCAAGCAGCGCGCCAGTGTGCTGCATGTGCCATGCGAGTGCAGCGCAAGGATACGCCCTGTTGATGGCCCTGCAGCGCTTAGTAGCGTGAACGTCGCTCAACCGCTGCTGGAGTAGGCAATCCTTGACGTGACTATGTACAGGCAAGCACGTATATGCTGGGTTCGCCAGTTGGCGCGATCTAATGCCGAGCTCGCTGTGCTTGCTGACATCCGTTGCACCTGACTTGTCCCATCCTGGCAGGCTGCAGGAGCAGTGAAGCAGCAGCAGGAGGCGATGCGTCAAACCATACGCAGCAGCGCCATGAGCAGCACAGCTGGCTTCAACTTCCCTGCAGGCTCCACAGCAGCAAGGGCAGCAGCAAGACCAGCATACAGCAGCAGCGGCGCCGCTGTAGGTGACAGCTCGCCTGCACATCTGCGGCCAGTCAGCGGCATATCAATACCTGCGTCCACGATCTACGCACACAGCAGCGGCAGTGCAACTGGCGCGCTGAAAGGCGTGCCTGTGGCTGGCAAGCTGGCGAGCGCTGTTGTGGCGTCTGTGGATGACTGGTATGCGTCGCGCGCTGATGCGAACATGCCTGATGGCAGCTTCAACCCTGGCTTGACGCTGCAGCAGAGCGCCGAGGCCGCGCGGCAGGCTGCAGAGCTGTAAGGGCGAATCAGCAGAGGCATGGTGAGCATGGAGCTGCATGGAGCTGCATGCAGGACTTGGTGTGCAATAGAGCCGCGTAGTGCTTGTTGGTGTGCGCTGCACCTGGTGTTTTGGCTGTTTTGCAGCTCTTGTTGTTGCTGTGGCGTGCCGCAAATGTTTGTTGTCACCCAGGAACACTTGAATAGCGGGTGTCGAAAGTGATTATCAATTCTAGCTTGATTGGTTACCTATTTCACACTGGAAAGCCCCCTTATGAGGGTCGAGGGGATTGGAAGCTGGATCGGTGCTCCTTGCACATACATGAACAAGGTCGCCACGTCAGCATAGTGTACACAATTGAACTTCGCAAAACACTGCTCTGATTGTGCACATACATTCTTCCATGTCTAAGTAATGTATTGTGGCGTTGTATGCAAGCCAAGAGTCCACGTACGGAGATATCATTAGGTCGCAAGAAACTACTCGTGGAACATCATGCTGGCTGAACACCATATTTCAACAGCGGGCAAAGCAATATCTGCAATGGAAGAAGGGAAAGGTCACAGGGTGTGGGCCATGACATTGTGAATTGGAGCCACCGACGAAGGCATGATTTGCACAGTCCTGTACATGGGGTGTGAATCAGTACAGAGTTTGACCACGTGTTGACTGTGCGCACACATGCAATGGACTGAACTGCTTGCGTGTTCATCCTGCTGCTGCTACTCTTGTTGTTTGTTTGCTGCAGATGCTGGTGCTACACAATGGCCAGCCCTTCAACAACATCACCAAGCCTGCCCCAGGCATGCAGCCAGCAAACCCTAGTGGCGACACAGCAGCAGCAGGCACTGCAGGAGGCAGCAGCTTGTCTGGGCAGGGCCTCTCACCAGTTCAAAACCAAGGTGCTAGTTGGAACAGCAGTGAGCAGCTGGCACCTGGGCGGTGTTGGCTGCCATGCAGCAGCAGCAGGCAGCGCGCACAGCAGGCAGTCCCCAGCTCCGTCAGCTGCCAGAGCAGCAGTGGCAGCACAACAAGCTTTCAGGTACCTTCTTCAGCAAGCATTTGAAGCAATCTGATAGCTACGGTTGGGATATGCTGGGATCCATGTAACCAATCTTTGCATCGGCAACCTAGGAGTGTCAGTAGGCAGGCAGATTGTTGGGTCCTACGACATCAACGAAGTGCGTGCATGCGAGACGTGATGTGCTCTGCTGTTTAAATTAAACTGTTACAGTTTAATCATTTACTTTTCGTGCCAAACCAGCACAGCTTCGGCCCGATGCAGTGCCAAGTGCAAATATGCTCCGCGTCACGCCTGCTGGACAGAGCATGTGCTGCAGAGCTCTACGTGCCTGTCCCGCCTCGTTTGAAAAATTTAAAGGATGCTTTTCATTGTTGTGGCAGGCCGCTTCAAACTTTAGGCCTGTCCTTAACAGTATATTCCAGCACCACAGTCCCTCCTATGCGCAGCCTTCATAGCCCAGCCATCCAGACCATGATCTGTACTTGTGCCTCCTGAAAACGAAGCCTACGCTCGTGCCACGCTTGCCTGTTTACGGTCCAATCAACACAAGGAACGTTCACTGACAACCGAACGAAGATGGCGTGGACGGTGAGTGCTGCTGCCTCGAACCGTCACAGGACCAAAATGGTTCTATGACTGGTGTCATGGGTCGCCTGCCAGTCTGCCATCATCATGTGCTGCCCACCTAGACAACGATTGCCCTTGATGGCGCACTGACCACTGTGTTGTGTTTGTTTGCTGCAGGAGTACACATGGATGATCGTGATCGTGAGTACGCGGCTGTGGCTTCGCTTGCGCAATCGCTGGTGCCACTTGGGCGTGCATCACGTGCACTGGCACAGCCGCAGGTACTGACCCTGGATGTCTTTTGGCCAAACACTAACATTCCGGCAATTGTTTCTTTTTGCAGCACGGCATTGTTGCCTGGCTGGACGCATATGGCATCGGTGAGCACGTGAACAGTTGATGTCCAATGCTGGCAGGAAAGAGCTTCTCCACTTGGTGGCTGCTACATGGCATCTGCTGAATATTCCCAAGCAGCAGCAGCTTGCAGCATTTGCTGACGGAAGCAGCTGACCGGCTGTCACTGCTCACGCTGTCCTGGCAGTAGCTTTCCCACAAGAAGCTCTCACATCCTGGTACTGCTGCTCTTGACTCCTGCAGGTGCCAACGATGTTGCCAACTCTTTTGGTGAGTGGTCATCATGCTGTCTGATCATATCAGCAGCTTGGTATCGATGCAGTGCACTGCAGCAGCTTGCCAGTGCAGCCACCTCGTCATCTGGTGCTGCATATGCCTGGGTGTCAGCTTTGTGGCAGCCCACTCCTGCTGTTTGCCGCTGGCTTGGTGCTCCGGTGTGCGTGTGAGCTGACTATGGATTGGTGTCATGTGCTGCCGCAGGTACCAGTGTGGGCAGCAAGACCCTCAAGCTGTGGTCAGCTGTCGTCATCGCAGCCATATTCGAATTCCTGGTGAGCCCACTGCAGTGCAATGCAGCACACAACTTGATCATACCAGCAAAGGAAGTGACGACACCGCTGCTCTGTCTGCTAACCAGCAACAGCTAGTTGTGTGGAGCATTGAGAATGCTTGATTGCAGGATACAACACGTTTGGTGCGCGGCACTTGCTGACGTTGTGGTCTCCTGCTGTCTCCCCTGTTTGCCGCCTGCCTTGCACCGCAACCCCTGCAGGGAGCCATGACCTTGGGTGGCCAGGTGACCAGGACCATTGCAGGAGGCATTGCCAGGCCCCAGACCTTCGCCAAGTTCCCAGCCCTGTTCATGTTCGGCATGCTTACAGCAGAGACCGCCGCCATGATCTGTGAGTGCCGCTGCTTGGTAAACAGCATTCAGATACAAAGCCACCTTCTTACACATAAGTCATGTCGCAAGTTGTTGACACAGCTCTCAGGCGCGTCTGCAAACAAAGCACCCTGTCAGTGTCGACTTCACTGAGCAAGCTTTAGTTGGCACAGCGGCAAGGCAGGAACACCACACATGATGGCAAGTTGTTGACGCTGGTGCTGGTACTGCTGCCGCTGCAGGGATCCTGCTGGCCACTTACTGGGAGCTGCCAGTCAGCACCACCCACTCCATCATTGGTGGCATCATCGGTGAGTGTGAACAAGACAGAAGAACAAGAGAGAAAGAAACGTCCTATTTAATTTGCGTGATATCGCCTCGACATGTTGCCGACAGCACAACATTCAGCTGCTTATCCGTGCTGCCGCTGACAAGGTGTGCTGCTGTTGTGTGCAAGCCAGGGCGTTGGTGCAGCCTGCCAGCATGCACGAGCCACTGCTACCCCACTGGAACACTCCCGCCGCTTCATCCACTTGCCGATCGTGACGCGCTGTGTGCTGCACTGCCATCTGTCTCCATGTCACCTCCTTTGTTACATCCCTGCAGGATTTGCCCTCGCCTTCGGCGGTGGTAAAGCCGTGTCCTGGTACGAGCCCCGCCCCGACTTCCCATATGTGCGCGGCATCGTGCCGATCGTCATCTCCTGGTTCCTGTCCCCACTGCTGGCGGCGCTGATCACGCTTGTGTTCTTCCTGCTCATCCGCACATTCGTGCTGAGGCGCCAGAACTCCACCAAGATTGCGTTCTACGTGCTGCCCCTCCTCATCTTTATCACCATCTTCATCAGCCTGCTGTTCGTGCTGGTGAGCGCGGTTTTCTGATAAAAAAGGCATGGACGCAATGCAGTGTGTGCACACAGCAACCTGCCACCACGATTGCTAGAAGTAACACTGCTTGCCTGGCGCCGCCCTATCTTGGATTTTTTCTGTGATGTTGTTTCTGCTTCTAATAGGTGTAAACTGCTGATTCCACAACCTGCTCACGCCGCCCAATTTTGCTGCCTGCCTCCCCTCTCTGCCCCCTGACCCGCGGCCTGCTCTCACCTGCCCCCACAGACCAAGGGTGTGTCTGCCGTGATCAAGATCAGCACCGAGAAGGCTGCCTGGATCTCTGCTGTATCCGGCGTGGGTGTTGCCCTCATCGGTACCGTCGCGCTGTGGCCCCTCATGAAGCGAATGGTGGCCAAGTATGATCGCGAGCACACAGGCAGCAAGGACTCTGGCGACGTTGTGATTGACGCTGGCGGCAAGTTCAAGGACCCTGAGGAGGACGAGTTCCAGAAGAAAGTTGACAGGGCACTGTCAGCTAAGGAGGTAGACCCTAGCGACAAGTCCTTCGGCGCATACTTCACTCGCTTCAGGTGAGGGGGGGTGGTCTTGGCTGTGCTGTGCTGCTTGAGCTGTTACGCTTGTACGTATCTGTGCTGGACCCTATCGACAAGTCCTTCGCATACCTACACGCTTCAGGTCAGTGGGGGCGGTGTACACACGTGGTGTCTGTGCTGGGGTGCACTGGTGGTATCTGTGCTGCGGTGCACAGGTGGCCTTGGCTTGGCTGTGCTGCCGTCGCTACACTTGTACATGTGCTGGGGTAAAGCTTGCGAGCGCGTTGGAATGCTCCGGTCATGCATTGTCTGCCAGAGTGTCTTTTGACACCAGCAGGCGTAAGCACTTAGGCTGCCACCAACCTGCCTGTTGCTGACTTCTGCTGACTGCTGTTGTTGCTTGCAGGAACGCTGCGCTGTCTGGCGTCACGCATGACATCCACGCTGACATCAAAGAGGATAAGGTGCAGGAGATGCACGACGACGCAGAGAAGTTTGACCCACGCACAGAGGAGGTGTTCAAGGTGAGCTGTCACTGCTGCTTTTTGAATTCACAAATACATGTTACTTTGCGCGTGGACTGCAGCACCTCTGCATGAGATGCTGAGGAGTATGCGTGAGGACGCCTTGTGAGTGCCTTTAATGATCATGGCACCACAACACCGCATATCAACGTGCTGACAGCCTCACTGCTTATTGCTGCGTTTGTGCTGCTGTGTGTTCGCACGTGCAGGTGCTGCAGGTTATCAGCGCTTGCGCAATGTCCTTCTCCCACGGTGCTAATGATGTGGCCAACGCCATCGGCAGTTTCGCTGCTGCCTTGATGGTGTACAAGACCTTCAAGGTGCCAAGCTCCAACAGGTGAGACGCATGATTCCGAAAGCTTCTGACCATGAACATGTGTGGTCAAACTTCAAATGTGTATATAAGCAGCGGCTTGCCTGTGCAGTGTTGGTGCAGTATGTATGCTGCAGCTGTCCCTGCTGACCATGTTGCTCTGTCTGCTGCGTTAATGCACCGAGGATGCATGTAGTGGAGGCACGTGTTGTGCTAACGGCAACTGTTCCCTTCTGTGTTTGCTCTGCAGTGAGGTTGAGCTGTGGATTCTGGCCCTGGGAGGCACTGGAATTGTAGTCGGCTTGGCTACCTACGGCTACAACATCATGCGTGTGCTGGGTGTCAAGTGCACACACATCACGCCATCTCGCGGGTGAGCAAAGTATGACACAGCTTGCCCAGTGCCCTGCATCCTTTGCATGTGCATGCAAGAAACTGTGGCTAGAGATCCTTGGTGACATCTCCACCAGATCATGTATGCCGGGCCTGCAATGTAAGGACATAATGTAGGATCAGGATTTGAGCATTTGTTGCGAGCGCACTGCAAGGTTGCAATCTTTGTCCTTATCACACGCATAACTTTTTTGAAAGCTGCTGGTTCTCCTGGTAACTACTCACCAAGCCGCTTCTGGTGCTGCTTGCTGCGGCAGTTTCTGCATGGAGCTGGCCACTTCGTTCGTGATTGCCGTCGGCTCCAGCTTTGGCCTGCCTCTGTCCACCACGCACACCATCACTGGTGCCACTGCCGGTGGAGGTGTCGCTGAGGGCCGCTGGAAGGCCCTTAACTGGCTGCTGTACGCCAAGATGTTTGCAGGTGGGTGCTGATGTCTGATAGTTGGCTGGCTGATGTAACACGCGACTGGACTTGTGCCATGTTGCCGCAAGTCTGCACAGTCAAGTGCATCTGAACAACTTTAGTGTACCAGTGAGACTTGGCCCCTGTCATAAATGCCAGCTGTACACCTTGCAGATGACGCTTCTGCCTTGACCTATTGCACCATTTGACAGCAAGCTTTGCTGTCGCTGCATCCTGACTCGCCTTCCCGCCTGCTGCTGCTCCCAACAGGCTGGGTGTTCACCATCATCATCACAGCTGCCATCTCAGCTATCATCTTCCTAATGGGTACCCACATTCCTTCCAAGCTGGATCAGAGGCAGCTCATTGAGTACCAGAACGCCATGCTGCAGCAGGGCAACAACACCCTGACGTTCCTGTCAGAGGCCAACGCCGCACTGCCAACTGCAGACCCAGCCCTCTCGGACAGCATCCAGACGCTCGGCACCGAGAACTTTGACCTGCTGAACAGTACCAAGTGGCTGGCCACCAGCGATGTGACTGGCAACTTTGAGTCCGTTCAGAACCTGCTGATGAACTTTACCGACTTTGCAGTGCCAAAGTAAGCGACTTGCTGACTGGGCTGCGAGTACAAACGCTAAACCAACTAGATGCATAGGCTGTGCAGAGTGTTGCATCAAGCCTCCGGAGGACCCCTCATGTGTTGTGAATGCGGCCTTGGCTGCAAGCCTCTGCTCCGTGTGGAAGGCTTGTGTAGCACCTGGTTTACGCTGTATGCTAGTGCAAGCATTTCGGTTTGCCAGGCAGCAACAGCATCATCGTGGCTGGTTACAAGCCATGGATGATTCTCGCTTTTTAGTAGTGGGTATCTGCAGTGCATGCTGCAGCTTTCAATGCAGCCCTGTGCATCCTTGTGGGATTTTAGTAGTGGGTATCTGCAGTGCATGCTGCAGCTTTCAATGCAGCCCTGTGCATCCTTGTGGGATGTGCATACTGCAGTGCATGTGTGTGGTGCCAGTGTATGTGAAGAGAGTTTCAGTGCAGCGCCTGCTGCAGTGTATGGTGGTTGACGCATGTGTTTGGCAAGCATTCCGCACATGGCGCTGCCTGCCGTTGTGCGCAACCGGAAATCAACCCTGCCTGAGCGCGGTGCAGCTCGATTGGCTGTAAACCTAATCCATTGCTGGTGCGAGGGAACTGTTGATCCTCCCAGGCAAGGGGTTTATATATTATATATTATTATTTTTATTTTTATATGTGTATATATGCACATACACAATGACTGCATGCACACAACAACTGCATCATGCCTGTGCATGACTGTGTATCGAATGTGCATTGGTGTTGCGCTGATGTGGAAGATGCTTGCACAGGGATACGAGTGTGTGTGTGATGGCTTGCTGGTCTGAAAGCAATCCTTGCGTGTCATTTGGCTGGTAGCTGTCTTGTGTCTACGTCCTTTGCTTGCAGCAACACAATTCTTAGATGTTTCAGGTGTTCATATTTACGGCATTGTTGTTGGTAGGGCCTCTGCTGTTCAGGTGGATTGCGCTGCTGACAAACAAGCAACTTGCACACGCTCAGAGTCAGCAGTGCATCAGTGTGGGTCAGCAATTGCTTGACCAGATCAACAGCAACCCTATCCAACCTACTGAAAGCGTATGCCTAATATACTACGAGAGTGCGGAGATGCATCATATTATAACATGGGCGCGCTGTATAGCTGCTGTCAGCATACATACTACCAAATATAATGGTTGTAAATGGCTGCGAACAATGGCAGTGTTTACATGTCAGTTGGTGGTCGGACATATATGTCGGACATTGGGTTCCCTCTGCCATTGTTCGCAGCCATTTACAACCATTATAGCAAGCCAACTCGGCAGGAGGTGAGATGGCTGATGCATCTTACTGGGACAGCCCTGAGAGCGAGTGGTTGGTGTTTCACGGAATTGTGTGCTTGTAGTATCGATTGGACGTCAGCTTGGGTTGTGATTCAAAGGACCAGAAACAGCAGCCATGCCTCTGCTGCTTCCTCAGTATCTGCAGTAGCTGGTCTGGCAGTTGCTTCTGGCAAGTGGCAATACATCATCATCAAATTACCAGATCAAGCCATAGCATCAACGCCATCGGCCCTGCCCCCCCCCTTGGGGGGCGGAAGAAAGATGGAGCACCGCTCCATTATGCAACTATTACGCACATCCCAAGCTTTCACAAGATACGCAAGTGGCAGTACCATGGATTGTTCTGCCATGTGACGTTTGCAGTTTTTGCTTTGGCACTGTCACGAAGGGTCTATGACAGCCAGTAGGTCGATGCGGTTCCTTTGTTCTGCAGATGCTGCATGTCAGTGTGCTGCTCTCGTCACTCGTGTTTGCACAGCCGTGCTACCTGGCTGCGCAGCCTGTTGCGCGCTCCTGTGAAAGCCAGGCAACATCATCAGACCAATAGTATTGACCTGGTTGCTGTTGCATGTTGGATGCTCACAGTAGTGAAGGGGAGTGCAACTAATGTAGTTTCCTGTCTTTTTTTGTAGAGGCGGCGGCTTTGTACAGCTTGCAGTACGGTAGGAGCTACCACCACAGATAGCACCATCATCATCAAATTACCAGATCAAGCCATAGCATCAACGCCATTGGCCCCGCCCCCCGCGTTGGCGGAAAGCGGTGATAGAGGTGAAGCCAGAGATTACACCACTGTTGGTCCTGACGTCATCATCATCATCAAATTATCAGATCAAGCCATAGCATAATGGGGAACATGATGATGATGATCAAGCCATAGCATCAACGCCATCGGCCCCACGCTCCCCCGGGGCGGAAGAAAGAGGGAGCACCGCTCCATTATGTTTGCAACTATGACACACATCCCAAGCTTTCACAAGATACGCAGCAATGCTCCTAGACACCAGTCGGCAAACCCCTTGCTACCCCAAACATCATCAGAAACAAATCCTGACGTCATGTCATATATATTGTTAGTATCACCTGCTGTGTATGCGTGTTTGCTGCACTGGGTGAGCATACGCAGGATGATTCTGCTGGTTCTACAAATAAAAGTGGCTCAGCTGCTTTGCATCTTCAAGCGGCAAACCTAGGATGGAAGTATCATACTGAGCTGAGATGCGCGCTGCTCCCCATGCACTTGCATAGCCACGTCTTGCGTGCGCTGTCTTTCATCATCATCATCATCATCATCATCAAATTACCAGATCATGCGCTGTCTTTGTTACGCTGCGCATGTTTGGAGTTAGCTCAGCTGAACCGGAATTTGACGGCATCACTATTGACACTGACAGTGTGTGGGGTGCAGCAAGCAGATAGGGCAGTTTCACGTTTTGTTGGTTCGCGCGTGTACTACACAGAATGATTCTGTAAGCCGCATATCTCACGTACCAGCTGTCTCAGGCGTGATACTCAAACGCAGCGCTGTGCAACGAGCTCGCATGGTGACGACACTATCTGCGATGGAACCCGATGGCATCAGCTGCTCAGCGTGAATAACAGTCATTTTACCATCTGTCACTCATCAAGTGCTAAAATACCAGTGGTGCCAACGCCTGCGCATATAATGTCAGGATCATTCTGTCTGGGCCGACAAATCATGAACACGGAATCACAATTTGAACAAGTCCAGATCTGCAGCAGCACTGTTCTGGTCAGCAACCAGACAAGACAGCTAGCCAGCTATCTTGTTCAACACAACGGGAAAATATGCTGACGAATAAAAGTCATAATCAGATCAGTGTTGCTAGGTCTGACACCTCTGCATCAGCAAATCCACGCTGCACTACACAGCCAGAAACAGCTCACAGCTAGTAACAACCAGAGTTGCATTCAAACTGTGCTCAGTGAGCAGCAGCAGGCCGGCTGCTGCTGGGCATGCACTCCAACTAGTGCATTGCAAGCACCAGGGCGCCAGCTGCCATCACAAATGACACGCAAGTGGCAGCTGCTGCGCTGACAGCGCTGTTCTTGGGTGCTGGCGAAGCATCTGGCATTGGTGATGCTGCTGGTTCGGCACTCTTTGTTAAGACCACGGCGGTATTGGCAGTCTTGGCAGCCATGGTGGTGTTTGCTGCTTTTGTGGTGTTGGCTGTGACAGCCTGCAGAATAGCAGGAAAGGGCAGGCGGAAGATGTGAGGACGCTTGAAACGGAACATGGTTATTCTGGTGGGGCGCGGGCTTGGCTTGGCAGTGATCCTATGGCTCGATTGGTAACATGGCCATTCTGGTAGTTGTTTGCAGCTGTTTCTAGCAGTCAGAGACCAGACATCAACCTTCAGCATGAGCCGATAATGGCGTGGAGGTTCGACACGGATGCAGCCTGTACAGCCGCGGCTGCTGCAGGTCATGTAGCCTGCGGCTTCTAAGCGACTGCCATGTTCTGGCACTCTGCATTGTGTGCATCGCTGGCATGTATTTGCTGCTGGGCACTGTTGACGCTTGCCACACCTCAGCTCATGCAACTGCCAGTGTGTCGGGATGCTGATCTGTGCAGAAGCCAACTGCTGGCCAGCCAGGAACCACCACTTACCGGGCACACAGCATCATAGTTGGCGCACCGCTTGGCGGTATGGGACCTGCAGCGCACACACATGAGCAGCAGCAGTAGCACATGTCAGCATGACACGGTCTGTGTGCATGCACGTTTTGTTGCGAGTGGGTACGTGTGGTATGTGTGGCTGTAATTCAAGATGTGCATCGCTGGACGACCTGCACGCTTTTTTGTATAGACGGCACTGCCACATGCAAGTGCAATCGAGCTGCAGGTGCCAGTGTCACCATCGTCAGTTAACACTGGTATTGGTACGGCTTCATGCCTGCAAGCGTGCTGTACACCAACCACCAGGCCGAAAGCTGCTGCATCAAACCAGCGCAGCTGCCATGCATGAAGACTGTCAGGAAATCTGTGCTCTGCAGTGCTGCGCTTCACAAGCACTGTGCTAGTTACACTCACAGGCCGAGCTGCATGCTTGCGCTTGCAGGGTCCTTGCAGATGGCCTTCACATACTGAGCAAAGCAGCCAGACTTGACAGACTGCAGCAGCAGCAGCGCATCAGCAGCAGCAGCATCAGCGCATCAGCAGCAGCAGCGTCAACAGTGTCACGCCGGTGGCTGTTGACATCCATGATGCAGAACAAGTCATGCCAGCACATCATGGTGCAAAACAAGCCTTCCACTGAATGACAAGCCCATCAACAAAGCTTACGTCGCGTGTAACTTGCATCACACGCACACATGCACTCATAACTAGTGCCGTACTGTTCACAATTTGAACTTCACATGTCAACAATCAACTCACCTCCTCAAGAGCAGTAGCGCAGCCCTTGCTGCAGCAGCCAGTCATGATGTGCAGGCTGCTCATCGTGTCGTGGTCGATGTAGCAGTTGATCAGCTGCTCGACGGCAGCAGTGCGGCACTTTTCTGTGACCTCTGGCGTCTCCAGCACAGTGGCAAGGTTGGCCACCTCATCGGCTGTTGGAAGCAGCAGCAGCAGCAGCAGCACAGAATGTAAGGCATTGGATCGCTGCTGGACCATTTCCGTACACTCATTATGCAAGGCCCTGGGGGACTCAGCTGTTTGCCTGGTTTCTCTGCTGGGTTACAGTGCTGTTGCTTTCACATGCATTGCTGTTGCTTTTCATATGCCAGGAAGATGCGAGGAAAGCCACGCATGACACGTAGCTGCATGACAGCAGAACAGCTGAGGGTGCGAGTGACTCTGGCACATCTGCTTTGCTGCCCTGCTGCTCTGAGCACAGCCATGGCTGCGCAGCACGCTCACCATTGAAGTCCTTCTTGTCAAATGGCACGCTCTTGACGGGGCACTCTGAGTGTTTCGAGCAACAGAACAGGTCAGGTCAGCTTTGTCACTGGTGGAAGTCAACATTTCTCCTGCTGCAGTAGCTGCTGGTGACACCAGTAACAGCAGGGGGGCCTGCTGCTCCGACAGCTTACTTTTGAGGTCTTCAACGATCAATGTTTTGCTGTAGACTGCAGGAGGAACTGCTGCATAGCTCTGCAGCGGAGAAACAGCGGCTCGTGAGCTAATGGTCCCGTCCACCTGTGGCCTTGCTGCTGCCGCTGCTTATCTGGCAGGAACTCACGATCTGGGCCGCGAGCAACAAGGCAAAGCAGACTTGAACGAATGTTGCCATCTTTCTGCAGCAGTTGCGCGTCCCGGGGATTGTTGTGAAGCTGTCGGTGGTGGTTGAATGTCACCGGGATGCTGGGCAACAATCGGCAGCGGCAGTAGGAATTAGAGTGTAAAAAGCATGATCTTTACCTGTGGTTGCTGATCCACTATTTAAGCGGCAGTCAGGGCGAAATGTGCTGAACCCTCCTGACAGGTTGAGCAGGGATTAGCAAATCAACCAGAAGACCAAGCAGTCGCGGTGTGAACCGCTATTCGTGCCGCTGTATCATTAACTTGAGGATGCTTTTACTTTATATGTTGCTGCAGTAAAGGCTCTGAAACTGTGCCGTGCAGATGATGCAGAGCACCTGTCAAATCTGCTGATGACATCAAATCATTCAAAATGTGTGCTGGCAGCAGCACCTTCCTCCAACTGCTTCTGACAGCAACGTAGTCAGACTGGGGCAGCATATGAGCTAGAGAATATCAGAGTTGTCACACTTGGATGTTACATTTTGGGAACATTCGGCAACATTAGCACACCACGCTCTGCTTGTTGCATCGCTCACTGGAGTTGCCGCAAGGTATCTCTAAGATTGCACTGACGTGACCTGCTGGTTCAAGACCCTGCAGGGCAGAGCCTGCCATTATTTGTTGTTGCAACACTGATAGCACCAACAAACGGATGGTAATGAATGCCAAAGTCCCATAAAGTCGATGCTGTCGGACATGGCACATAGCACATAGCATCCATACCATGGATAGGGACACAAACCCATGTTCAACAGCATGCTACAGCAGCAGCTGCACTGTGCCAGCACCTGATGAAGGTCGTGGTGTGCATGCACTAATGGAGTATAATGCAAGGGAATGGCTCTGCGCTACAGCGATGTACCTGACCGCCACAATCAAGTTGCTGCCTTATGTATCACGATGGCTCTTCTGTTGCAAGCATCCCAACGGTTCCTTCACCTGCTGCTGCAGGGTGTTGATCCAGGCTAACCTCGGCATTTGCTGCAGCACCTGCTGATCCCGTGGGATTTTGAATGCTGCCAGCTGTCACCTCGGCTGCCCCCACAGGCAATGCTATTGCCTGTCCTGGCACACCTTCCAATAGCTCTTGCTGCTGCTGCTGCTGCTTTGCTGCAAAGTGTGCTTTCAGTGTCCCCTGATCATCATCCACCAGCATGCCGTTCTTCCAGCACCCTGTGGCAGCACCCAGCTGTCGATTTTTTTCAAACTCGGCCTGCACTTCTGCCCTGCTAAACCGCCTGCCATAGTAACACGACAGGTTTTGACAGCCCAGCAGCTTGGCTGCTTTGATTCGAATGCTGTGGTCGTCCCAACCCTGCAGCATGTCTTGCCCAATGTCTCTCCACCTTCCAACGCCATGCTTGGACAAACCACTGTACAAAGCATCGCGCTCAGAGTCACCCCATCGCCTGCAAGTGGATATGCGGGGATTGGTGAGGATGTGTGGAGCAGCTGCAACTGTAATGCAGTGGCAACGGAGGGATGCATTTGTGTGAAGCCGGCTGGCTTCCAGTGCCTGTTTGTCTTTGATCAGGACTGCCAGTGTCTGCCCATGCTGGCCATTTGCACACTGGAGGTTGCTGATGACGGACCCTGTGAATTCAACTGCATCCACGAGCATCGCGCTGTCTCATGTTTGTGGGATGCAACTGTGCTGTGCAATGAGAAGCATGCAAAGTGCTCAGCAGAAGATGAACAAAGCAACATTTGACCATTCAAATCACTGAGGTGCTGCATAATCCAGGCGCTGCATGCACTCACTTGTCGGTCAGGGTTACAACTTTCTTGGGTTTGAAGAAGGCCTGGTCAATGCTGCCATCAGGCTGCAGCATGCCAGGAGGGCTGAACATGCGGCGCATGTGCGTGGCATACTCGATGCGCTGCTGCTGCAAGTCTGCTGTGTAATGTGGCTGCTGTTGGTCTACCATGTGTGCTTCTTGCTGTTGTCTCAGAGCTGCAGCTGCTGATGGTGCTGCTGGATCTTTGTGTTAGCAAAGCTGGCTATACAGATGGACAGTGGCAGGGGTGATCGCGACAACTTAGGAGTGCTAAGTGCTGCTGGTTGCGGCTTATGCCTGCTGTGATGTAGCTCCAGCACGCACAGCAACATGCACTGGCGAACATTCACAAGCCAACAGGAAGTTGCAGGGACACCGAAGCAAGACATCTTGGTCAGGCCCCAGCCCACCCCAGAGCTAGTTCAGCAAAACCCCGCCGGAGTTCTGCTGTCATGACATGGACACATGACATGCCCCTGCCCACTGGTGTGTGATCAACTGCGATCTCCAGCGATGCACCACTTGTTGAACAGGCTGTTAGTCTTCATTTGGTGTCTACAGCGTGGCCAGGCTTGTGTTTGCCGATCAGCTGCATCCCAGAAGTTTTTCCTCGATCACTTGACTGGGCCTGAGGTATCCTGAAACTCACAAAACTATGCAGCTGTTCTTGCGGGACAACGGCACGGTGGTGTTGGACGCTTGCGAGCAGACAACCATCGCGGAACTGAAAGCAGCTTACGCAGCACGCAGAGCCTATGGGGACGCTGCTGAACAGGCACTGGTGGGTGTCAGGACCATACAAATAGTGCTCCACGGCGCGCATGGGATTGTGCTAGCACTGGCAGCAGCAGCAGCATCCCCTCATCACCTCTGCTGCCTGGCTCTGCCACGATGTATGCATGCTAGCTTTATAAGCAGTTGCTTGAGCATGACATACAAGATTAGGGTAGCCTCCTGCACATGGTTCCTGCACACATTGCTCACGGTCCTTGTGTTCACATGTGCATGTGCTGCATGCGTGCACCGCTGCAGGTCTTGGTACACAACCGCAGGCAGCTGCAGGACACTGCAACGTTAGCAGATGCAGCAGTGCATGATGGAGCCACCATCTCAGTGTGCAGCAGGCTGCGGGGCGGAGGAGGCGATGGTGGCAGCACAGGTGCAGAGAGCAGAAGCTGCTATTTGGAGATGTATGCGCAGCGCAAGCCTGACAAGGTAGGTTTGCACTGGCTTGCAGGGTCTGGGGCTGTGTTGAGTTATGGCTGGTGGTTGCCACAACACAGGGTTGCATCTTGTAATCAGTGTGAGCATGAGCAGTCGCCATTGCTGCTGCAGCAGATGCTGTCTGTTACTGGTACAGGTGCACGTGTGGTGCTGGCTGGTTATGATTCCGCGATTCTCGCATGGTGTGACTTGATCACCACACTTGCTTCTGCCGGTGTTCCGCACATGTTCATCGCCTGCGTTGGTCATGACGAGCCAGGTACAATTGCACTTTGCGCGACATAACCAGCACCGCAGCAGCACGCAAGTCACTTGAGTCAGCAAACAAGCAGCAGCATGCACACTGTGCACATACACATCCCTGCTCACTCACACTTTTTAACGGTTTCCTTACTTCACTATGGTCTACTGACGTGCAGGTCAACCCTCTAGAGGAGCTGCTAGCGCGCAGCACCCGCTGTCGGCTGTCAGGCGAGCGCCTCACCCCACCCTGCGTAGCAGACGAGTTGGGCAGCCTGTTCAACAAGGAAGCGCTGGTACACGCACTGCTCAACAAGACCATGCCTGCAGCGCTCGCCAACATCACAAGCCTCAAGTCTGTAGTGAACCTCAAGCTCGAGCCAGCACACAAGGCTGGCAGCAGCAGCAGCAGCAACGGCGGCAGCAAGAACGGCAGCAGCAGTGACGCAGCAGACTTCCAGTGTCCTGTGACGGGGCTTGAGCTGAACGGGCGTTTCCCGTTTGTCATTCATCGGCCGACTGGTCAGGTGCTGAGTGAGCGTGCGCTGCGAGAGGCTCCTGCAGCAGTAGAGGAGTTGCTTGCAGGAAAGTGGACTGCAGATGATCTGATACCTGTGAATCCACAGGGGGAGGAGCTTGAAAAGCGGCAGCAGGCAGTAGCAGCAGCACTGGCAGCCGAGCGGGCGCGCAAGAAAGCAAAGAAGGCAGGGAAAGACAAGGACAAGGCGGCTGCAGCAGTGGTGGCTGCTGGTGCTGCAGTGGGTGGTGCTGACGGCGCAGAACCAGCTGCAGCAGCAGCTGATGGTAATGGCGTAGTAGCAGTAGGCAGCAAGCGGCCACCTATGGCGCCGCCGGCAGGCATTGCAGCAGCAGCAGCTGGGGGTGTAGCAGCAGCGAAGAAGATGAAGATGCCTGCTGGTGCCACGCCAGAGGTGTATGCATCTATCTTCTCAACAGGGCAGCCAAAAGTCAAGGAGACCTTCTGCTGCAGATCAGCTTCAGGCAGGGGTCTGGGCATGTAATGCGGCAAATCGCTGTGGGATAGTTCCCTGGGCATGGGTTCCTGGGCACACGTTGTTCCTGTGCATGGACTGCACACGAGCAGGCGTGCTGTGAGTGTTCTTTTGATGTTGTGCACTGCCCTGATGGTGTTGCTGTGGTTGTTGCTGCTGGGTTGGCCAACTGGTTGAACCAAGGACGTTGTTGAATGGTTGAGCAGAGGATGCCTTACCCTGGTACGATGTATGCAGAGCTATAAAGCGCTGGTTGCTGTGGCAGGTGAAGCATGTAACGTCTGTAACACCAAGGTTTGGTTATTAAGTGCCGCTACATCCTGCTGCCTTTTCCAGTACCGCAAACCCTTTACATCCCTTGTTTCAAGTTTGCTCGGGTACGATTACACGGATTGTTTGCATGCGATGCATGAGTTGCTGATATTTGCATTGCTGTAGGTATTGGCAGGATTCACGCACCTTTACTCAGGTGGCAGCAGAAGCAACCTGCTGCACTGGTGCTGTTCCGTCAGACCAATACCGTCAGACCGCTGCGTTAGCTCTTGACTCACTCGCCAAAAGACCCTCACGAAACAGTCACCGTGCAGACACCTGACCTTGAGAGCGTGGCACGAGCTTGAGAGCAGCACTCTGCTGTGAACTCTCGACCGCATGGACCTGCTCACAGGCTACGGCAGTGGATCCGACTCGGATGCTGATTGCGATGTTCCTAATCCTATCCTCAGCAGCCGGACTGTCGTAGCAGCCCCAGCTGTGGCCAGCACAGCAGCAGGAGGAGCACCTCCAGCAGCAGCAAAGAAGCCCAGCCTGTTTGGCAGCTTGCCAGGCCCCAGGAACGCTGCTACTGCTGCAGCTCCCGACTCTAGCGCAGCTCCCGAGCTGCCTCCTGGTTTCTTCGACAGCCATGCAGCACCACCACCAGGAAACAGCAGCAGCGCAGCACCTTCTGCTCTACCTAGCAACTTCTTTGACGCAGCACCAAGCAGCACAGCAGCAGCAGATGCAGCAGCAGGCGATGTAGATGAAGCAGCAGCACCAGGGCCAGCTGTCAGGCCGCCTCCTGCAGCAGTAGCAGACCTGCCGCAGCCGAGCGACCCCAAGCTCTGGTCACAGCTGCCCGCTGCTAACAAACGCAAGGTCACGCTGCGGCCAAAGATCGATATGGCACTGCTAGCAGCATCTGACAGTGATGATGATGATGATGATGCTCCAGCAGCTAAGAAGGCAAAGCCAGCAGCAGCAGCTGCAGGAAAGCCCAGCATACTCAGCTTCCTGCCGGCCCCCAAGCATGCAGCAAAAGGCCGTAAAGGTGGGGGCAGCGGCACGCTAGGTGGTGGAGGTGGTACTCGGCTTGATACAGCAGCAGGAGTTGGAGGTAACAGGATACAGCAGCAGCAGCAGGTTGAGGATAGTGCAAGGCAGCAAGCGGCACCTGGGCCAGCAGCTATCAGCAACGAAGCATACCGCATGCGGCCGGCAGCAACAGCAACAGCAGCAGTTGATGATGACGGTAGCGGCAGCTACCAGCATGCCGCGCAGCAGCCGTACGACGAGCAGCAGTACTACCAGCAGTATGCTGCTGCAGGCAGTGGTGGAGCTGCAGCAGCGTATGACAACAGCGCTTACTACCATAGCAGCGCTGCTGCTCCTGCAGCAGCAGGTGCAAAACGTGCAGCAGCCAGCTCAGCAGCAGCAGCAGCAGCGATGCAGCCTGAGGAAGCTCTCTTGCAGGAAGCACTACAAGCAGAAGCAGCCAAGGCAGCGCGGCGCGGCGCAGGTGCTGGCAGCTCGCAGCTGGTGATGCCAGACATCCAGTTCAAGGAAGTCAAAGCAGACAGCATAAAGTACGTTGACCCAGCACAGCGTGAAGCAGCGCAAGGAATGCGAGCCGCACTCGGAGCTGACTATGCCGCGAAGCTGCGGGCAGAGGCAGCGCCGCATTCCGGCAGTAAGCTGGCACGCAGCAAGCACCAGATCGGTACGCTGTTTGCGAACGCCAAGTTGCGGGAGCTTGAGGTGCTGGAGAACAGGGCAGCAGGCATGAAGTCAAAGGCAGAGACAGCTGGCAAGTACGGCTGGCGGTAGTAGTGTATGTGGGGGTGTTGCGGAGTGTTTTGGACGCGGTAGTGTGTTGCTGCACAGAATGACAGAATAGGGCAGCAGGCATGACGTGAAAACGCATAAAACAGCCGGCAAGTACCGCTAGTGCTGATGCCTGTGTGCTTGTTTTACGTAGCTGACATTGGTGGTGTTTGTGGCCTGGTGCTGATTGTGCGTGCTGCTTGCAATGCGTGAAGTAGCAGGGCGCCGGTTCCGGACAGTTGCTGCAGGCTGCAGATCAGCGCGTATGAAGTTGTAAGGCGGAGGCAGCTGGCAAGCATGCCATGCTGGCGCTGATTGCGCTGTTGAATTCCAGGGTAGATTCTGCTGCCGCCTTGTGCCATGCTTTTGAGCAGCGCATGTACCGTCCTCGCTCACTGATATCAGAACCTGTTATTCACTGAACCTGTTATTCACTGGGATCAAGTGCGTGGTCACCACGGTTGCAGCCTTCTCTTACTGCAGCGCAACTTGTGTTCCTCAGGCCTGGATGTGCACATGGTTGCGCTTGTTGTACTATATACTTCATATATAATATGCGCGTAACGGTCGTGGCCGTGGTATGTTCAAGTGTTACCTCATCGTAACGCCCACCAGACGGTAAACATATGCCTGTGGGCAGTGCCGCACCGATGACATCGGATGGCAGCCGCCATCAGGTCTGATCCCTCGCTGGTGCTCCATAACCGCATGCAGAACCAGCAAGGCACAGCAGCGCAAGTGCTTGAAGCGTGCGTACTAAGCAAAAACGTCAACGGCTGACACAATTGAACTCACTGATCCAGTTGAGCCAGCCCATGCTGCAAGGCAAGATGCACAGTAGCATAAGCGGCACCGCAGGTGGCAGTCTGCACAGGCACCTTACAGCACCAAGCATCTTGCACGGCGCAGCGCTGCGCCGCAAACATCTGACTGCAGTCATGAACTGCTGTGAAACATCACGTGGCACGTGTGCGCACATGGCCACTGAGAACCCAGCAGCCCAGAAGCGACTCACTATAAACCGCAATGAGGTGGCAGTCCTCGTGCACCAAATGCAAAGCTTGCTGCCGGGTAACCGTTACCCATGGCAGTGCCCATGGCGTGAACAGTACACAGCTGTTGATGTGTTGTCAAGGTCTGCAGGGTTCACAGCCTGCTTATACAGCCCTGGTACACATGTCGCAACACGTCACACAAAACAAAGGTTTGTGCTTTGAACAAAATGTTGGCGGCACTGCCAGCAGCCACTGCTAGCCCAACTTGTCATCATACTATGATACAATCACAGTATCGGATACTGAAGTTCAGTGTCACGCCGTCCACCACCTCGCCCAGCTCCACCGCAGCTCCACACACTTGTGCCGCGCAGCGTTGACATCATTCAGTGCAACGCTGTCCGCCACCGTCTTCGCCCAGCTGCACTGCAGACCTCCACGTACTATGATGGCGGTGATGGCGGTGATGCTATGTCTTGAAACGGTAGCATGATGGTGCTGACCGCAGCTCCACACACTTTGTGCCGCACAGCATTCAGCGGCTACACTACGCTTTTGGAGTAGAGCGCATCGCCTTGGAGGGGGAGGGAGCTGGCATGCCTGCTGCTGCAGGGGGCGGCGTCCCTGTACGGTCGCTTGATGCCGCTGCTGCTGCCGCCGCCTTGTTGGCTAGAGTGCTCTCTGCAGGTCAGAAGCATGCAGCAACACAGTCACAGATCGCTCGCAAAGGACTTTCACAGTGCAATGAAGATGCATTCCTGCCTTCAAGACACCCATGGGGACATTGCGTTCAGATCGGACCTATACTAATTGGCTTACACCCTGGCTATGCACGTGCATCGCTGATGGCTGTGTGCATGCACGCCCACACAATAGCCTCGCATCCAGGCAGCGTACACCCCATTAACAGCGGCATAAATCGGGGCCTGACACCCCGGCACCACCGACCACTCACTTGCAGCACCATCACCTGCTGCTGCTGCTGCTGCTGCTGCCTTGTTCGGCTTATCCCCCTTGCTCTTCTGCTGCTGCTTTGCTGCTTCCTTTGCTGCCTTTGCGGCCTCTCTCTCCTTTGCTTTGAGTGCGGCCTCACGCGCAGCCAGCTCCTGCTGCTGCTGCTTCAGCTTCTGCTGCAGCTCCTCCAGCTGCTGCTGCTTGATGCCACCATCTGCAATGCACAACAAAAGAGAACATACGTTTCAGGTTCAACTGCAGGCAAGGTTCCTAGTGCAGCAGAGGCCATGTAGGGGTGCGGAGAACAGCCACCACACAGCGGGATGCACAGCCGTGCATGTGCAGCCTGCAGATATACATACGCGGCTGCAATTGCATGCACGCTCAGTCTGCTGGCATCTGCTGCCGCCATCCGCACACAGACAACACATTCTTCCGCCCCGGGGAGGGCGCGGGGCCGATGGCGTTGATGCTATGGCTTGATCTGGTAATCTGATGATGATGACACAACACATTTGATTTGTGTTTTCTCATGTCGTCATCAGATAGCAAGACAAGACGGCCAGCTATGGGGGCGCACCAATGGCTGTTGCACTACCCTTGCAGCATGCCTGCATTGCTTGCCAACCACAGCTGATGATTACTAGTAGCCCCTGGCTCATGAAGCCACTGTCTGCCGAAGCATGCAACTTACAAAGAGCAAGGGGCAGCTAATCAGCTCATGAGCTATGCGCACCTTCCACTGTGTCTTCACCGTCACCACTCTGCGCTGGCACTGCCGGCAGAGATGCAGCAAGGCAGCCAGTCAGGCAGTTAGGCAGTCAGTCAGTTAGTCAAGCAGGCAGCCAGGCAAGTGAGTAACCAAGTGAGTAACCAAGTGTGTGCGGCTCATGGGCACTGCTCAGCAAGCAGAGGGAGCTGCTGAGCATGCAAAACCTGCAAGCCCGTCAACCAGCTTGCTGCAACTCACGCTGCTGCTGCTGTAGAACGCTGCCTGTCTGTTACGTCTACTGTTGCTCCTGACACATGCAGCTGCAGCCAGCGGGCCCCTCTGCTCATGTTTGCCCTTGCCCTCATCATATCAAATTACCCAATCAAGCCATATCATCAACCCAATCGGCCCCGCGCCCCACGGGCAGAAATCTGCTCACGTTTGCCCTTGCCCTGTGCAAAGGCCAGTGCCAGGTTGTACAGGTCGTCAGCGCGCCTCTTGTTGGCCTCCAACTCACCCTCCTTGGCCTTGAGCAGCTGCTTGTACAGGTGCTCCTGCAGCGGCACAAAATAACACAACAGAAGACACACACCGACATCTTGTTATGCAAGGGGGCGTGCATCGGTCACACATCCTCTCAATCCTTGACCTTCAGCAGCTGCTTGTACACGTGACGTGCTCCTGCAGTGATTGAAACCATCAACACCACAGGTAATGTACTGCGAGAGCACTTGCATTGGTCGCACCACTTCTCCCTCCTTGGCCTTGAGCAGCTGCTTGTACAGGTGCTCCTGCAGCGACACACATATAACGCAGCAGGTCATGTTTAATGAAGGTATTGCATCAGTCGCACAACCTCACCCTCCTTGGCTACTTGTACAGGTGCTCCTGCATGGGGCCAACAAACAGAACACAACAGGTCTTGTCATGCGTGGGGACTTGCAATGGTCACACCACCTTACCCTCCTTGGTTTTAAGCAGCTGCTTGTACAGGTGCTCCTGCAGCAACACAGAGATAACACAACATGTCATGTCATGCAAGGGCACTTGCATTGGTCACACCTTATGGATGCATCTCTCCCTCCTTGGTCTTGAGCAGCTGCTTGTACAAGTGCTCCTGCATGGATACTTGCAGAAAACAGTACCGCACTTGACAGCAGCATGTTGCGACTGTCACGTCGACTTCCCAACGCAGCTGCGCTAGCACGTCAGCCCACCTTGTCACTCGTCATGCCGCCCAAGCTGCTGCGAGCCTTCTTGCTGTCTGTTGCGCTGGCCGGCTGCGCCTTGCGCTTCGGCTTGGCCTTGGCAGCTGAGCGGGGCGGCTCCTCATCGTCAGAAGATGCTGCCTGCGCAGGTGCACGGCAAACGACAGCAGCAGCACCAGCAGCAGCAGCTCAGGATGAAGGGGACACAAACCTGAGGCACTGCTTGATTAGAACCAATCCTTGTCTGCCATACCTTACGGCGTCGGCACCGTGCCGCACACTCTAGGGAGCAAAATACGGATAATCTCTCTCTGCTCAGGGCACTGCTTGCAGGAAACAGGCTCGTCACACAACTATAATGCATGCAGGGAGGGCCAGGCGGTCCACACATCAGTGAGTGCCGACAACATCTCAGCATGGCACAGCACAATGACACAGCACGTCACTCACCGCTGCAGCAGCAGCCAGCACGGCCTGCAGCCGGCTGCTCTCCCTGCGGCGCCTGCCAAGCCCCCCATCGCCCTCATCTTCACCATCAGCATCGTCGCCAGCTGCTGCTGCAGCCGCTGCTGCTGCTGCTGCCTGGCGTGCCGCTGTTTCGGCCTTGGGGGGCCTCCCCCTGCGCCGTGGCTCTGAGGACTCTGCTTGGCGCACGTCGTCTAGCTCGCAATCATGGCCTAGCCCTTGCTCCTGCAAAAAGGACAAGGGAAAAACAGGATGCGCAAACACATTGCATTGGACAATCTTATGACAATATGATGACTCTGGCTGGCGCACATCGTCGAGCTCGCAGTCATGGCCTAGCCCTTGCTCCTGCAAGGGGTGAAACAGTATACATAGACACGATGATTTAGGCAAGGTGAGGAGGCGCAACAGATAGAATCTCATGGTGCAATATATCATGAGATTCTGGCTGCCGCCGTGGCTCTGAGGATTCTGGCTGCTGCACGTCGTCAAGCTCGCAACCGTGGCCTAGCCCTTGCTCCTGCAAGGGGTGAAACGGGATGCGTAAACACATATAACCGACAAACTGAGAAGATGCAACACAGAAGCAGTGGATAACTGAGGACTCTCCCTGGCGCACATCGTCAAGCTCACAGTCATGACCCAGTCCTTGCTCCTGCAAGGGATAAGGGAAAAAAAACAGGATGTGCAAATAGACAGGTTGAGAGGGTGCAACAAACAGAATCTCAGTGACTCAATGCATCAGATGGCCCAGCGCCAGCGTCAGCGTTTTGCTCCTGCCGGTCAAAGAGGGCTGGCGGGCTCTGAGGACTCTGCCTGGCGCACATCGTCAAGCTCGCAGTCATGGCCCAGCGCTTGCTCCAGCAAGGAATAAGGGAAAAACAGGATGCGCAAACACACTGCATTAGACAATCTGATGACAATTCGATGACTCTGCCTGGCGCACGTCGTCGAGCTAGCAGTCGTGGCCTAGCCCTTGCTCCTGCAAGGGATGAAGGGATGAGACAGGATGCGCAAACACAATGTATTAGACAACCTGATGACAATCTGACTACTCTGGCTGCCGCACATCGTCAAGTTCGCAATCATGGCCCAGCCCTTGCTCCTGCAAGGGGTGAAACAGGATGCGCAAACACATAACACTGACAAAGTGAGAAGATGCAACACAGAAGCAGTGGTTCACTGTATCAGATGGCCCAGCCAGCGCTGACGCATTGCTCCTGCGGGTCAAACAGGGCGCACAGCAGTCTGAACAGCAATATAGCGTAAAATCGATTTGCTGTAGCTAGTGGTGGCGTAAGGTTTGGATGGTGTTGGCGTTACTACGTGTAACAAGTAAATAAGGAAATTTGCGCTCAGGCTGGCGCACGTCGTCTAGCTCGAAGTCATGGCCTAGTCCTTGCTCCTCCTGCAAGGGATGAAGTGATGAGACAGGATGCGCAAAGACAATATTTATAACGGGTTGAGCAGATGCAACAAACAGAGTCTCAGTAGATCACTTCATCAGATGGCCCAGCGCCAGCGCTAACGCTTTGCTCCTGCTGGTCAAAGAGGGTTGGGGGGCCTCTGATGACTCTGGCTGGCGCACATCATCGAGCACGCAGTCATGGCCTAGCCCGTGCTCCTGCAAGGGATAAGGGGAAAACAGGATGCGCAAACACATTGCATTAGACAATCTGATGACAATCTGATTACTCTGGCTGGTGCACGTCGTCAAGCTCGCAATCATGGCCTAGCCCTTGCTCCTGCAAGGGATGAAACATGATAAATGCGCAAACACATATATTTGTGAGAACATGCACCAAGAAGCAGTGGATCAGTACTTCAGACAAAGAGGTGTGGCATGCGCAGGACTTGAAGCATGGCAAGGAGAACAAGTCCAAAGAAACAGTACAGCAGCAGCAGCAGAAGAAGCAGCATTCACCTTAGCCAGGGCCCCGATCCTTCTGTACTCTTTAGTGGCGGTTTCTGCGTCACCGCCATACTTCTCTTGCAGGTCAGCCCACAGCTGAGGATAGGTGCGATCCCTGCAACAGCACAACCCACAGCACAACCCAAGCAGCAGCAGCAGCAGCGGGAGCAAAGGCATAGAATCAGTTTGTAGCAAGACATGAGGGCATGGCTGCATAACACATGGCAGCACAGGCTCACAGAAGCTGCAAATGAGGGATTTTGACTTGCATGTGCATCAAAGCACACAGTTTGGACATGCATGCATGCAGCAGGACGTGTGAAGCTGCATGAGGTGAAACAGCACAGCAATGCAGTATGCTCAGCCAGCGTTGCTGTGGATGCTAGCACAGGGCTGAGCGCAACACCCAAAAATTGCATTTATTAGGAGCTGTAATGTGCGTGTCACAGATCTCGCGGGGCGGCTCAGCTGTGCAATGCTGCTCCCTGCGCACCTTCCTCCTGTCTTCTTCTTTATGGTCTCAGACATTGCTGCTGTCTGTTGCACTGCACCAAAGTTCCGTCTTGACAAAAGTGTGTGTGTTTTCTTGTGCCGCATTACGCAGCCCCCAGCGCCCTGTTTCGGCAAGATCACAAGACCGAATTTCGCGAACAGCAGTAGGACAGAAACCACCACTTCGTGGACGGTGGTAGAGGAGCAGCGACCATGCGGTGTTAATATTCCATAGATAGCAACCAAAGCGACTAGCCAATCAGACAAACCCTACCCTGTTTGTCACTTTCAACAGCAGTGAACGATTCAGCTGCCACAAGTTCCTGACCTGGTTTGCGACAACGGGCGTGCACAAAGACACAGAAACAAAAAGCAAAAAACAGTGAAACGCGAGTGGTCCGCAGGCGTAGCCATTGCTGCTACATAACCACACTCAGGGTTCAGGGTTCCCACACCAAAACGGGATCACACCAATTCTTCCCAGACAAACAGGCCGCTGCATCACAACAATGTACTACATCACTTTCTACAGCCATCACAAGCAGGTGGCCAACTCGTCGTGCATGTAGCTTGCATTGACTGCAGGACATCCTGCATCACTGTTGGTGGCACCAACAGTTCTTGCACGCTGCAGGAAGCAGCACAGCCCCAGCCTGTCATTACACTGTGCTGAAGCTAAGTGGATCGCGTCAAACGGCGTGCTACAGCCGAGCACGGTGTGTGACTTCCACTTGAATCTGTAACGGCAACCAGCCTGGCTGGGTCGAGCAACACTGCTGGCACACCATCTGCAAATCACAGTTTAGATGTTTCACACGCATGCTGACTCAGCATGACTGACAAGAGCTGCCCGTCAGCTGAGCGGCTCGCTGCAGCTGAGCACTTTTGCTTCCACCTCAGCATCTAACTGCTGCACCAAGGGATGCTGCTGTGGCCAGGCCTGCACGCGTCAACAGCAGCAGCAGCAGCAGCAGCAGCATATCAAACAGCAGGAGACACCCTGTTAAGTCCTACAGTTATAGCATAGCTGAACGTCGAAGTTGTAGGCATGCTGATGACAACCTGCTATATTGGCCAAGCAACACATGCATGTCCTGCTAGTGCTGGTGCTTGCCAGTCGTCGCATGGCATGACAACCCATCACAGGCTTTGGAAACACATGATGCCAATGCATCATAGGCTTGCAATGAAACACTGATGTTGCCTAGGTCTGCCTGGCTCTGTCAACCACTCATTGGCGTTGATCTATCTTTCAAAAGCCGACATACCTAAAGCTGTCCACTGGCTGGAAGACTTACAAAGACAACGTGCACTGCCTACCTTATGCTGCAGCTGCCCATGCCCCTCCTGGTACGCAATCTCACACACCGGCAGCAGCAGGCGCGACGTGCTGCTGATGAAGGCGCCCTGCCAGCTGTCCATGTCTGACAGCAGCGGCGCCTGCAGCCTCACTGGAATGCCACGCTCAGCACACACCTGCGTGACAAGCATGCAGACAGGCAAATTGCAGAGACTATGCAGCACTCACATGCCTAGTTGGGGCCCCTGCCACCTGTGACACAGCAGCACACGAAGGAAAATCTCTGCCAGCAGCTTGGATGCAATGATACAGCAGCTGTCCATGTCTGGCAGCAGCGGCGCCTGCAGCCTCACTGCAATGCCACGCTCAGCACACACCTGCGTGAAAAGGGTTGCAGGACAGGCAGATTGCCAAGACTACGCAACAAAAAGCAGCACTCACATGTCTAGAAAGGGCCCCTGCCACCTGCGGGGTCACAGCAGCACACAAAGCAGAAGCTCATGGCGGCAGCTTGAGTACAATTGAATAGCAGCTCTAGGGTTTTTCTCCCTAGCAGCTGTCCATGTCTGACAGCAGCGGCGCCTGCAGCCTCACCGGAATGCCACGCTCAGCACACACCTGCGGGGGCACAGCATCAACTGGACTGGTTGATCCAATGAGCAGCCAACCGCTGCACACAAGTCAAGAGTTCTTGCCGGCAGCTTGAATGTAATGGAACAACAGCTGGCCATGTCTGATCAGCGGCGCCTGCAGCCTCAGTGGGATGCCACACTCAGCACATGCCTGCGGGAAGACAGCAGCAAACAACTTGACTTGAAGTCGGAGTATCTTGCCAGCAGCTTGGATGCAAGCATATAGCAGCTGCCCATGTCTGACAGCAGTGGGGCTTCGAAGCGTACACGGATGCCACGCTCAGCACACAACTGCGTGGCACAGCAGCAACTGGAATGGTTGAACCAGTGAGTAGTGAAGTGCTGCTGATCACACCATTGCATGTGCGCCATTGTGTGCTGCTGGACTACTGCGCATTCAACTGCAAGCATGCATGTCACATCTAGCATGGGCATGCTACCTGAGCGCACAACCCTGTACCTGACAAGGGAACCCAAACCAACCAACCAACTATCGCGCGTACCTGCAGCAGCACCTCCCGCACGGTGCCGTTGAGTGCACCCTCATTTGCTGCCACCTCCCCAGCAGCCGACACCAAAAAAAAGTTGCTGGTCAAACCTTCGGTCAAGGAGCCATCCGGGCCGATCCCTGACTGCCCAATGCCAAGCACCTGGTGCAAGCCAGATAGTAATCCATACGTGTACATGCCAGTACAGAAACACCAACAGGCTTCGCCCTGACATGACAAGAAAACAACCCAAGCAACCCTCTACAGAAGATGCACACCTGCAGCACCACCTCCCGTACAGTGCCATTCAGTGCTCCCTCATTTGCTGTCACCACCTCCCCAGCAGCAGACACCACAAAGAAGTTGCTGGTCAAACCTTCGGTCAATGAGGCATCCAGGCTATTCCATGACTGCCCAATTCCAAGCAAACTGCTGCAAGCGGGATGGTAGCGCTTACATACACGTGCCATTACAGCAACACCAACAGGCATCCCCCTGACGTGATGAAAAAATCCCAAGCAACCCTCTACATGAGATGCTGTACCTGCAGCACAACCTCCCGCACGGTGCCGTTCAGTGCGCCCTCATTCGCTGTCACCACCTCCCCAGCAGCTGACACCACAAAGAAGTTGCTAGTCAAACCTTCGGTCAACGCGCCATCCGGGGCCATCCATGACTGCCCAATACCAAGCAAACTGGTGCAAGCGGTACAGCAGCGCACACGCACATGTGCCAGTACAAAAACTAACAGGCGTCGCCCTGACGTGACGACAAAACACCTACATAAGATGCATACCTGCAGCACCACTTGCCGCACGGTGCCGTTCAGTGCGCCCTCATTCGCTGTCACCACCTCCCCAGCAGCTGACACCACAAAGAAGTTGCTGGTCAAACCTTCGGTCAACGCGCCATCCAGGGCCATCCATGACTGCTCAATACCAAGCAAGCTGGTGCAAGCGGGATAGTAGCGCACACATACACGTGCCAGTACAGAAACACCAACAGGCCCCGCTCCGACGTGACAAGAAAAAATCCCAAGCAACCCTCTACATAGGATAAGTTGCGTACCTGTAGCACCACCTCCCGCATGGTGCCGTTCAGTGCGCCCTCATTTGCTGTCACCACCTCCCCAGCAGCTGACACCACAAAGAAGTCGCTGGTCAAACCTACGGTCAACGAGCCATCCAAACTAAACCTTGACTGCCCAATGCCAAGCGGGCTAGTAGCGCTGGTGCAAGCGGTACAGCGCACGCGTGCACATGCCAGTACAGAAACACCAACAGACCTCGCAAGCAACCCTATATAGAAAATGCGCACCTGCAGCACCACCTCCCGTACGGTGCCGTTCAGCACTCCCTCATTCGCTGTCACCACCTCCCCGGCAGCTGACACCACAAAGAAGTTGCTGGTCAAACCTTCGGTCAACGAGCCGTCACGGCTCATCCGTGACTGCCCATTGCCACACGAACTGGTGCAAGCGGGATAGTAGCGCACGTGTACACGTGCCAGTACAGAAACACCAACAGGCTTCGCCCTGACGTGACAAGAATACACCCAAGCAACCCTATACCCAAGATGCGTGTATGTATGCGTACCTGTAGCACGACCTCCCGTACGGTGCCATTCAGCGCTCCCTCATTTGCTGTCACCACCTCCCCAGCAGCCGACACCACGAAGAAGTTGCTGGTCAAACCTTCGGTCAACGCCCGATCAGGGCCCATGAGGATGACCTCGTTCACATCGCGAGGCTGCTGCTGCTCCAGCGCTTGCCGCTGCCGCACCCATTCGCTGTCTTTGGCCTTGGCATTTACACGCGGCAGACCCCTACAGTTGAGGCCAGCAATAGCGGAGGCAGCAGTAGGAAGAACACGACGAGGAGGTGAGACTCTTGGCTGCTGGCACGCGCATTCGAAAAAACAGCTGTATGTAAGTTGTCCAAGGAGCAAACTAGCGATGCTTTGTTTTTATCAACCGCCCTCACTTGATAAGCAGCTTGACAGGCGGCTTGGGCCTAGGCAGCAGCGGCTCAGCATGACACCACAGCTCCGGCTGCCCGCTGCTGCCCCACGTCAACAGCAGCGTCAGCTTGGCCTGGAGCAGGACAACATGGCAGCAGCAGCAGCAGTAGCAGCAGCAGCAGCGCCACAGGGCAGGTCGGCAGCGTTTTGATGCGTGGACCAGCCACACGCACTATGCACCAGGCTTCGCAGCAAGCACAGCAGCATGAAGTGAACAGCAGTGCTGCACCTCATGTCTTGAGCACAGTTAGCTACAGACAGGCAACTGCCGCACTGTACCAGCCTACTGCCACACTGCACCAGCACATCTGATGTTACTAGCTGCCGCTACATAGCACAGCTACTAACACGCAAGTGCCACAATGTGCCAGCACATCTGGACTGATAGCAGCCGCCACATAGCACACGCGCGTACATACGGCCCCCAGCGCAGCTGCGTCCCACCTCGCCTGGTTGCCCACCCTGCTGCTGCACCCGCTGTGACAGCTCCTGCACTGCCACCCGCATGCTCTCCACAACCAGCGGCCGCAGCGTATCGCTGTGGAACAGCCGTTCAAACCGCTGACCAGCCACTTCTTACCATGCAGCCGCTACGTAGCACATCTACAGAGACGCAACTTCCCCACTGCACCATCCAACTGCCACATTGTAGCCAACATATCTGATGTTTGAACAGCGCCACATGGCACACCCGGACCCACCTCGCCTGGTTGCCCGCACTGCTGCTGCACCCGTTGTGACAGCTCCTGCACAGCCACCCGCATGCACTCCACAACCAGCGGCCGCAGCATATCGCTGTGGAACAGAGGCGTGTCCGCGCTCAAGTGGTCCGCTGCCTGCAGATCATACCACATGACGCACATGATGCAAGGCAGATTGCAGCCACAGTGCTTCAAAGGTATTCTATGGTGCGACGTGCGGCAGAAATCCTACTCGGGCACTGCAGACGGATTATATGCGCAGCTGAGAATGCCTGGTGTGTCTGTATTTTGAAACCTGTATGCGTGCAATGCAGCTTGCTCACACTCACAAGCGTCTGAGCATTGGCATTGGTGGCGCTGCTGTCGCTGCTGCTGCCATGCTGCTGCTGCTGCCGTCAACTGCTGCTGCTGCGTCGCACCCGTGTGTCAGCGTCCACCATGAGGTTGCCAGACGCGGCCAGCCGCTGCTGCTGCTGTCAACCGCTGCTGCTGCTGCTGCTGCTGCTGTCAACTGCTGCTGCTTTCAACTGCTGCTGCTTTCAACTGCTGCTGCTTTCAACTGCTGCTGCTGCTGCTGCTGCTCACCCGGGTGTCAGCGTCCACCATGAGGTTTGCTGACGTGGCCAGCCGCTGCACGTGAGAGCTGAGCATGAACACCAGGTCACCACGCATCGTCCTGGCTGTGGTGTAGGCGCCTGCAGCAGCACCAGCAGCAGCAGCAGGCAGGCAGGCAGGCACACAACCAGCGGCACATGTGAGAGCTGAGCATGAACACCAGGTCACCACGCATCGTCCTGGCTGTGGTGTAGGCGCCTGCAGCAGCACCAGCAGCAGCAGCAGCAGCAGGCAGGCAGGCAGGCACACAACCAGCAGCATATGTGAGAGCTGAGCATGAACACCAGATCACCACACATCGTCTTGGCTGTGGTGTAGGCGCCTGCAGCAGCACCAGCAGCAGCAGCAGCAGCAGGCAGGCAGGCACACAACCAGCAGCATATGTGAGAGCTGAGCATGAACACCAGGTCACCACGCATCAACCTGGCTGTGGTGGCGGCAGCAGCAGCAGCAGCAAGCAGGCAGCAGGCAACACAAACTGAAGTATACGCGGAGAAAGCGCCGAGTTAATGAACACCAGGTTCACCACGATCAACCTGGTTGGTGGTGGCGCAGCAGCACCAAAGCAGGCAAGCAATCAACAACCAGCAGCATATGTGAGAGCCGATACGAACAGATCACCACTAACGTCTTGGTTGGTATGCCCGCAGAAGTACCAGCGGCAGCAGCAGGCAAGTAAGCAATACCAACCAGCATATGAGCTGATATGAACACCAGGTCACCACGTTAATCGTCCTGGCTGGTGGTGGCGCCTTCGCAGCAGCAATTGGCAGCAGCGAAAGCAGGCAAGCAGCAATACCGCCAACCGCTAAGCATACATGTGAGAGCCGATGAACACCAGGTCACCACGCATCGTCCTGGCTGTGGTGTAGGCGCCTGCAGCAGCACCAGCAGCAGCAGCAGCAGCAGGCAGGCAGGCACACAACCAGCAGCATATGTGAGAGCTGAGCATGAACACCAGGTCACCACGCATCGTCCTGGCTGTGGTTTAGGCGCCTGCAGCAGCAGCAGCAGCAGGCAGGCAGGCAGGCAGGCACACAACCAGCTGCACATGTGAGAGCTGAGCATGAACACCAGGTCACCACGCATCGTCCTGGCTGTGGTGTAGGCGCCTGCAGCAGCACCAGCAGGCAGGCACACAACCAGCAGCATATGTGAGAGCTGAGCATGAACACCAGATCACCACACATCGTCTTGGCGGTGGTGTAGGCGCCTGCAGCAGCAGCAACAGCAGGCAGGCAGGCAGGCAGGCAGGCAGGCAGGCAGGCAGGCACACGAACAGCGGCACATGTGAGAGCTGAGCATGAACACCAGGTCACCACGCATCGTCTTGGCGGTGGTGTAGGCGCCTGCAGCAGCAGCAGTCAAACGAGCGACAAGGGCACAAGCACCAGTATGGCCGTGCTTAAGGCGCCGGCAAGTTGTTTTGGCAAGCCACACTGCTATGGTGCTAGCTGTGGCCTGCAACCACTGGCTGCAGCCAGGTGGAGTGGACCATACCAATCACGCATTGGTTGTTGGCACATAGCGCAGTTGAGTTTATGTCGTGAGCTGCACTATTGCTTGTAGCATGTGAGCTGTTCTTCACAGTGTTTGTAAACACACACCAGCAGAGCATGTGGTGCTGCTCCTGTCGCTGACATGGTGCTGGAGGACACACTTGGCACTGCTGCCGATGACCTTCGTGGTCGAAGCTGGTGTGTCTGTTATCGTTGGTTTTCACCTCGTGGCGCGCTTTTGAGCCAATCCTTTGATGAAGACTCGCAGGGCACCACCGCGCCATTATGCACCAAGCAGTGCTGCATGACAGCTGTGCTCAGCGCCTGAGAAGCTGAGCAAGCTGCTCCAACAGCTGACAGCCGGCTAAAAGGCGTGCTACTGTATGGTCGAGCGAGAGATCGTGCGTGCTGGCATGTGCTGCGCCAGATGGTGCGGCCTGACATGAGAGGTGCAGCAAGCAGCAGACAAGTGTCAGCAGCTTGGTTCTTGGACGCCGGCGCGCACGTCAAGGGTTGATCTTATCTTATTTGACTGACCTATCATGTAAGCGAAACGAAGCGGTGTTTTAGAAGCGCGACTGCAGTGTCGGAAGGCAATTGATCAACAGGCACGTGTTTGCAGGAGGTGAAGCAGACACGTGTAAGTTCTACCGAATAAGTCCGTTCACAACTAAAGGTCTGCACAACCCTTTGATCCAGCCCGTTGGATGGAAATTCAAACCCTAGCAACAGGTCACAGAGCATGTCATAGACAGCAAGCCGCACAGCCGCAAAAGGCCAGCAGTATGACTCAAGTTCACCTCACCACGGTGACTGAGGATGCAACTGCACACAAGAGCGCCATGGAATTCTGGCACAACTCTACGCACAGCCCATGGGCTGGCCAGCCTGTGGCACCACATGATATCATCGATGCGCACCATTTGAGGCAGCAGTCCACCGATGGATGGTACCATGCACTTCACAGTATCAGTGAACTGTGTGAGTGTCCATAGCTTATATCAGCACATCACGGTGCTGTCGCCAACTACCTACTACCTTTGATGGTTCGAAACCTTGCATGACTGACCAAACATCACTGCTCTGCACCACCCACCCGCTGCTTGTGCATCAAGAACCTTGATTGAGTCAACTAGCGGCACTACATGGCTGCAGGGTGGACGCCCAACAACTCGTCTGAACACACTCATGTGAACGTGCACTTTGAAATATGATGCTTCATGATTGCAAAAGAAACCTTGCCGTACATGCAGCATGCAGAAGGGCTGACAACCCAATGTCTAGGAGTACAAGACAACAGAGTAAAAGAACCAATTCTACTACAGAGGCAGGCGCGGGTGCTCACTTGATTTGCAGATATGCTGTCTACATTCTGTTAGGAGTCACAACAATCGAGAATGTAGCGTCAAAGACATCTGTCTAGCCGCCTGCCGCCAATTGCATTGCTGCAATCCCTGTAGGTCTTCCCGGTTCTGCACACTTCTGTGAACACTCTCCAAAAACAAATGCAACGCAGCCACAACAGCTCAGGCCGGGAGCTTCCCGCAGTCGTACTGCGTATGATCCAAAAAGTGACTCGGGGAAAACAGCCTCTCCATAACAAAGTCCCTGGCAGCAAGCACAGGCGGGAACGGCAGCTGAAGCGCAGCGCCAAACGCCCACGACCGCACCGTAAGCGGAAGGCAGCGAGCAGCACGCTCTTCCTCACATTGCCGCAGCACTGCTGCTACTGCTGCAGCGTCAAAGCAGCTGCTGCTGCTGCTGCTGCCGCTTGGTTTGAGCAAGGGTGCCAGTTGTCGGCCGAGCACCACTCCATCTTCTAGCGCTGTGCAGCCCCCTTGGCCGAGGTTGGGTGTCTGTTGTGACAGCAATGTTTGAGCAGCAATGTTTGAGCAGCAATGATTAAGCGGCAATGTTTGAGCAGCAATGTTTGAGCAGCAATGTTTGAGCTGCAATGTTTGAGCAGCAATGATTAAGCAGCAATGTTAGAGCAGCAATGTTTGAGCGGCAATGTATGAGCAGCAATGTTTGAGCAGCAATGTTTGAGCAGCAATGTTTGAGCAGCAATGTTTGAGCGGCAATGTTTGAGCAGCAATGATTAAGCGGCAATGTTAGAGCAGCAATGTTTGAGCGGCAATGTTTGAGCAGCAATGTTTGAGCAGCAATGTTTGAGCAGCAGTGATGCGCAGCGGCGACAAAGGAAGCAGTACATTGTGAGGTAAGGCGCATGCAAGTCAGGAGGGATATGCTGTCGTTGTTGCACACCGGGAGGTGCAACAAGACAGTAGAGTTTGCAGAGAAGGTCTGGTGAAACGAGCGGTTGCTGCTTTATGTTGGCGAGTCGTCAACAGGCTGTGCAGACGCATGCATGTTCAACAAACTGCAAAATTTGGCATGTGCACAAATGAAAGCTGATCAGGTTTGCACATTTTGTGCAGCTGAAGTGCAGCTACATGGCCTATGTTTGCTGATTTCACAAAATCAGACTCACCATTGGGTGTGCTGCATCTCCCACCAGTGTGACGCAGCCCTGGCCAAAGCTGCCATGCGTCCACCTGCACGCAGCCATCAACACACACACTGTCAACACCAGCGACACACACTTGACCAACAAACGGTGCTGCACCAAACATTAGGTCAGCCGCTGATGCGGCATCTCCAGCAGCAGTAGGCAGCTGTGCAATGACAGCAATGGGAGACATGCATCCCGCGCAGCCACTGTCAAGCATCAGTAAATGATGTGCCACGGGGAGCAGGTGCCGCTCCAAACACTTGCGCATTCAACCTTTAAGCAGCAGCTGCGCATTCAACTTTCAAGCAACCTTGCTGCGCATGCTCACTAACTGCGCATGCGCACCTGTCTCTGATGCGCGCTCTGCTGATGGTGTCAGGGTCTGTGTTGGCCACTGCCTCTCGGATGCCCCACGACCAGCCAGCCACTTGCGACAGTGCCTCAGACACAAACCCTGATGAGTCAGCAGGAGCTGCCAACCCCTGCAGCACACAAAGGAGCATGCGGGCATTGAGCACGCTCAGCCTTTGAGGATTGCAAAGGCCTTAGTATGCAAGTGCAATCGCTAGGCTACAGCCTCCCCCCTTGCCCCAGCCACCTGGACGAGCGGCTCAAACACAAACCCTGCTGCTTCTGCAGGAGCTGCCAACCCCTGCAGCACACAAGGACACACATGTCCACAGCAGACGTGTGGATTGAGAGCGCTTACCCACATACCTCATTTTTTGCCATGCTGTTGATACCAACATCACCGGTATACAACTGTTATGTGACCACAGCACCACACGGCACACACAGAGTCACGGACTCCGTTACTGCAGCTGGATGCTGGACCGTCGTCTGAAAGCTATGATGACATTTGTTTGTATCTGGTGATCCAGCAGCACGCAGCTCACAACACACAAGGCCAGCAACAGCAGCAGCAGCAGCAGCAGAGCCCCACCTCATCAGCGTTGAAGCAGATGAACCAGTACAGGTCGCTGTCTGTGAGTGGGTACATGCCAGCACGCACACCAGCGCCGTAGATCTGCCTGATGGTGTCCTTGTCAACTGGCAAGTCACCAGAAAACTTGGCAAGGCCCCTGCAGCCGCACATGAACACATAAGACTTGTTTGAAACGATGTCATGCTTTTGAAGTGGCTGTCCTGCTGTTGCAGGGATTACATGGATGCAAGAGAGTCACTGGTACAACTAGGAAGGTGTTGCGTTTCTCCTGTTCAGCATTCTGGCCGGTATGGTGTTGCGTGGGGTTGTGCCACCAACATGAATGGCTTAGATCACCCTTGCTTGAAGTGTGGCCTGGGGCAGAGTTTGGGTATCGCAGTTGGCACTGTGCTGTGGTACACTCTCGGCTGCTGCTAGCGTATGTATCGCCTCACCTATACCCTACATAGCCTGCATAGTTGGCATGTGGTAGGCCCAGGTGCTTTGCTGCTGCGCTGTTGGCCCCGTCAGCTCCCACAAACACGTCACAGCTCAGCTGCTGGCCCCCAGACAGCTGCAGCAGCGTTCTCCCTGCAGCAACATTGCAGAACACTATCTTAGTGTCCTGTCTGATGCCAGCAGTGAGTGACGTGACTGACTTAGCAGCTGGTGGTGTAGCATATGAGTAGTGTCTATGAACTGACACAACAGCTTGACAACAGCGTCAATTTTTTTACGTCACCCACTGGTGGCTACATTACTGATGCTGTGGACAGTGCTGCTGAACTGCAGAGCTCCATCCAGCAGCGAGTACACAAGCACATGCTCTTGCCAACATACCTCACTGGGGCTGCACACTACACCATGAATACCGCCAGCTGACGTGCATCACCCACAATCTGCTCAACTGCTGATGCTGGTGACAGTGCTGCTGAACTGCAGTGCTCCAGCCAGCAGCAGAGTACACAACTACATGCTCACTGTAAACATGCCACACTGGGGTTGCACACTACAACATGAGGACCGCAAACTGACGTGCATCACCCACAATCTGCTCTACTGCTGATGCTGGTGACAGTGCTGCTGAACTGCAGTGCTCCAGCCAGCAGCAGAGTACACAACTACATGCTCACTGTAAACATGCCACACTGGGGTTGCACACTACAACATGAGGACCGCAAACTGACGTGCATCACCCACAATCTGCTCTACTGCTGATGCTGGTGACAGTGCTGCTGAACTGCAGTGCTCCAGCCAGCAGCAGAGTACACAACTACATGCTCACTGTAAACATGCCACACTGGGGTTGCACACTACAACATGAGGACCGCAAACTTACGTGCATCACTCACCATCTGCTCTACTGCTGATGCTGGTGACAGTGCTGCTGAACTGCAGTGCTCCAGGCAGCAGCAGAGAACACAAGCATATGCTCTTCTTGAACATGTCACACTGGGGCTGCACATTACAACAATGAGAATGCCAGCTGATGTGCATCACCCACCATCACCTCCACTGCTGATGCTGTGAACAGTACTGCTGAACTGCAGAGCCCCCTCCGGCAGCTGTGCAGCTAACGCCCCCAGCAGATTCGCGCGTGAAGCGCCACGTGTCTCATTCATGCCGCCAGCTGATGCTGATGCTGCATCACATTCATCTAACGTGAAGCTTCGCAGCAGCTTCCCATCATTCCTCACAAGGTCAACCCTGCAGGCACAATACCCACAGGAGGCCAACTCAGCTTCACAACTTGAATCGTAGGCATAAGAGCTGCATGCAAAAACCCCGAAGCAAGCCAACAAAGAACATCCCTCACAAGGTCAACCGGGCAGAAAGAAGCAATGCAGGTGTTACATAAGCTTCATAAGCAGCCGCAACATTGGTGAACAGCCAAACACTTCTTCTGCTCAATGCACACCAAACCTTGGTGGGATGCTCTACAGATGCACCTCGGTATCTAGGAGAGTGGAACAAGCATTCAGACATTGCATGCTGGCTGTAGCGTAGGCAGCTGCTGTGGCAGATCAGCACATGCCATACCTCTGCAACAGCAGGTAGTCATGCCGCAGCTCATCTGATACACCTTGTAGACATTGCATATAGGCTGTACTGCAGGCAGCTGCTGTGGCTGGTCAGCACATGCCCTACCTTTGCAACAGCAGGTAGTCATGCCGCAGCTTATCTGATACACCTAAAGCGTCCAGCGCACGCCATGCATTGCTCCACAGCGCAATGGCAGAGCCCTCTTGGCGCAGTGCAGGTGCTTGCTCTAGCACCACCACTGGCACACCTTGCTGCAGGCACAGGTGGCATGCATGCGGACAAGCAGGAACAGTTGCAGGTCAATCACACCAAGACACACCTTGCTGCAGGCACACGTACAAGTATGCAGACAAGAAGCAACAGTTGCATGTCAAGCACACCGGAGCACACGTTGCTGCAGGCACAGGCACATATGAACATGCATGCAGACAAGCAGCAGCGGTTGCAGGTCAAGCACACTGTAACAGCAGGCTAGTGTGCCAGCGCCCAAGAAGAGTGTGACGTATGCTGCGTACATTTAGGGAGATGTGCTCAATCCAACAACGTTAGGCATCCCTTGCCAAGGCATACACGTGTTGACAGATGTAACGGTGAGGAAGGACAGCCAACTGTTGACAGATGTAACGGTGAGGAAGGACAGCCAACTGTTGACAGATGTAACGGTGAGGAAGGACAGCCAACTGTCAGCTGAATGTAGCTCTGGTTTGATGCAGGGTTTGGATTTTGCACTTGCTTGGCAATTATGGACGCCGCCATGACAGCAAATGTATATGTGGTTGCAGGCCAGAGCATGCACAGCAGTGCGCTGACTGGCTAGGCATCCATACCATCTGGATTCGGAACAGCTGGCTGACCCTCTGCCACACAGCCTGCCAGTTGCTGGACTCTTTTTTCCAGCAAAAGACGTGCTAAGGCATATAAAATACTTGTGCCAGCAGATGCACCAGCCCATGGCATGTCTGCCCTTTGTCCCTAGCCCCTGGCCCACTTCAACTGCTGGCGGTAGATGCTGTTGCAGCTGTATGCATGCCCAACACACAAAGCCCCTGGAAGAAGAACTCACCTTGTGCAAAGCCACTGCTGTAGCCAAGCCAGCAATGCCTGCGCCAGAAATCGCAACTGGAACATGCTCCGTGCTGCTTGCCTGCACCCTGACCTCAGCTGCAGGCGCATGACAGCAGTACATCAGGTACGTGAATCAGTAGGAGATCCAGTATCACCTCCTTCATTACAAGGATCTGCTGCAGCACTTTTGTGGTTGCTTGCGTGCATGTAGGGCCTCAGGCGTCAGACGAGCCTGATGCGTTAGAGTCCAGCAGCCCCAGCCTTTTTACTCTTCTTGTCATGTATAACATTGCTGGATTCATCCATTACCCAGACTACTTGCCACAGCTATCACACCAAAAGGTCTGACAAGCTAGAGTGCATGTCAACCACCAGGCATTCAGCTGCTACAGCATTGATCACTGTCAGCATCTAACAGCTCATTCCCCGCCATCGTTGCTGCTCACCACCACGCCTGGATATGGCGTTTCTGGGGCGTTTGAGGCCATATAATGTGCGTCCTTGATGGCACCGCACAGAGAACTGAGAGGAGGTGCTCTGCTGCATCATGTTCGTCGCTCCCACGCACATTGGCAACGTCTATCCACTGGAAAGTACTGAACGTCTGCTTGAGCATGTTTTCGAGCGCCTGAGGTAATGCTTGTTACTCACACGGTTACAAGAACCAGAAGGTCAGTCACACTGTTGACACAAGGATCTCGTCTTTCACACATTCAAAAATGCGTACCCTGTGTCAACCGCTCATCCGACGTACTGCTTGCGATAGTCACTGCTGCGCCGGTCTCGTATCTCGATTCGACACTTCCGGCAACTGGCAGATCTCCAGGCTGCTTGCGAGCCATCTACTGCTGCACCTGGACGCAAAACCGTTCGTAGTGTCTTCCTGAAGAATGTCGAGCTTGCTCGCAGCAGGCAGATCTACAGCGCATAGTAGCAGCTACAGCAGCAGCAGCAGCAGAACCAATTCTGCTGTCGTGCTACAAGATGGCAGGCTAAGGGCGCGACATACGCCAGCAGGGACATACCGAGTGTATTCAAGAACAGCATGCAGAGCTGCAGCAGGTAAGGCCGCGTGCATGGTTGCTCTTGTCCTGTACTACGGCGCCTGCCGCAGGATGTAAAGAGTTGGCGGCGCCAGCAGCAGGATGTAAAGAGTTGGCAGGATGTAAAGGATGTGCGATCATTGCAATGATTGCAGTTGAATGTTGCTGAATGGTGTCTGTCACATGTTTCATGCAGCAGTCCTGCACAGCTAACGTACATGAACAGCCATTGACAAAGCTCAGCCTTCAACTTGGCTTGCACCTGCTGTGCCGCATGCATGCAGAGCCAGCATCGCCGCAATTGCAAGGCACATTTGCACTCCAAGACGTAACCGTCACGCCCCACTTCACTGCTTCACCCGCTCACACCTCCTCACGTGCCGGCCCTGCAGCAGGGCATTTGGCACTGCACATCGGCGAGACAACTATTCAGCTGCCCTTTTCACCAGCACAAGCGCAGCAGCTGGATGCAGAGCTGGCCAAGCTGCTGCAGACTTTTGCAGACAAGCAGGCAGCAAAGCGGCCCAAGCGGTAAGCAGTGTGAGCAGCTGGGTTGCGGCAGCACACGCTGAGCTGCTGGTTTGCTGGGTAGGTGTTGCTGGGTGCCTGCGCCGCTGCAAATACTGCTGTGGGTTGGTCTGATGGCACACAAATCAGTGAGTCCTGCAGAGAGCACTGTTTGCAGGGTGATGGCCATCATGATGGATGCCCTGTAGTAAACACTGTTTTCTGGTATCATAAACTTACACGCACTTACACGCATCCAATCACTGTTCTGCTCACAGGTGGGACATGATGGAGGTCCGTTTCAGTGGGCCTGAAGCGGGCCAGGGCCTTGAGCTGCTTGAGCTGTTCTGCAACCCCAACGCGCACGCAACCGCGTTTGACGCAAAGCTGCTGGTCACCGTCAAGGCAGCAGGAGGGCTGAAGATAGAGAGCGAGGGGCGGCTCAGCGCAATCAAGTCGGACTTGGATACATACCTGGCAACACTGTGAGGAAGGCGAAGCAGCTGAAGCTGCATCAGAATGTATGCAGATGGGACAACTGGGTGGGATGGGGGCAGCATGTAGAGAATATTCAGTGCTGGAAAACCAGCATGCAAAGCAGGTGAAGCAGGCAAAACTCCCCTTCCTGCCTCCAGCATGTCTGCATGGCAGTGCGCATGCGCAGCTGTGTTGGTTACTGGCGGCGGCACGCATGTGTACCCGCTTCTGATGGTGGATATACAGCACAAGTGCTGCGATATCGATGGCGGGGACACGCTTGCACGTGCATGGTGCTAGCAGTACAGTCATGCTGTTCCACCATCTTGTGTGATGGCAGCTGTTTTGTAGGCCACCTTGCAATGATTAGGTACTAGTCGGTGGTCAGTTGGCTCGTTTCAACTGCACTTGCTGCTGCAGCTTGTATGCAGGCTGCGTGGTTGTATGGCAGTTTTGATCTGCTGGAAGGGTGAGCAAGATACTGGTGGAGCATCGTGCCGGTGACACCCAAGAACGACTGTAAATACATGAGCTGATGTTGCGCTCAGTCACGGTGTTATCACGTCTTGGAGGGGGCTAATCAAGATCATGCAGGCAACTTGCTTGGCAAGGAGGCTGACAGTCCAATGCCAAAGCAGTCCAGCGCCAGAGCGCACCAGCGCCCATCACAGCAAGGACACGGCAGCAATCAAGCTGCTGTTGCCGTGCCAAATACAATCACGGCAGTTAATACAGTTGGCACTTCGTACTGCTTATCCATCACTGGACGCAAGTGAAACCAGATGACATGTCTGACAGGACAGGCATGCTCGCTTTCTCAGGCAACAGCATACACACATGCAAGTGAGACTCAATACTTATTTGTTTGCACGACTGTGCTCTCTGGTAGCGGCGCGATTGCTGCACACGTGAATCTACGCCCGCCACTTTGCTGATCTGCTCCGCATCGATCTCGCCGTCTGCAGCCAGTTATAGCAATGCAAGCTAGTTTGATCGTCTTACTTCTGGCATGGCTGTGCGTAGCCCAGGCTGTGACACCTGTCTATCCAGAGCAGAGCAATCTGCAGGTGTGCAACTGTCAACAGTGACAGCCTGCAGCCAGGTTTGGGGCCAGCGCAGCGCATGCACGCGCAGTCGACTGCATATAGCAAACCCATACGTTCAAGCAAGCTGTCAGGTGCATGTGCTTTCCAGGCACCAACATACACTTGTGGTGTAGCGCTAGTAGCAGTGGCAGCGCTGGGTCATCACTGCCTGCGTCCGTGGATCATGTGCCTCCTTGCAGGATGTGGATCAAGATGAACTACTGCAGCAGTTCAAGTCCTGGGCAGTGCAGCACGCTAAGCCCTACTTGCATGACCGCAAGGAGTTCGCTAGGTGTGGCCTCGCAGCCTCACTGTGTGTGGCGCGCTGCAGAAGCAGTGTATGTGTGACACAGTGGCATGCCATGCCTGCAAGGCACCAGCAGGTGCACGTCTTGTTGTCATTTGAACACCTGCATAGTGTGCGCGCATGCTGCTCACCACTGTTGCACATGCATTGACGCAGCCTCGCTGCTGCATGTGCTCTCACAGGATATCAGGCTGTACGCACACTCACCACAACCCGCTTCACCTCACAGATAACACCTGTCCGCCACGTTACCTCGACAGTAAAGTCACTTTGCAACTATATCATCTGGAATCTGCAGGCGGTACAGTATTTGGGCGAGCAATGTGGCTCACATCCAACGCAGCAATGCGCAGCGCAACGCAGCAGGCAGCAGCACTAGGCTGGGCCTCACCGCCTTCACTGACCTCACCCGCGAAGAGTTTGCAGCAGCGTACCTGGGCACACCCATGGCAGCGCGCAACTTCCAACTCAACCAGCAGCAACTAGGCGATGTGTCGGACGATGCGGCGGCTGCTGATGCAAGCAAACTGCTGCGGAAGTTTGCAGTGCGAGAGTTTGCTTCTGGAGTGCACAGGAGGGGCCAAGAACAAGCAAGCGCCAACAAAGTGCAGCACTGGCGGTATGAGAATGTTACGCCGCCAGCAGCTGCAGATTGGAGGGATGCGCAGCCGCCGATTCTTGGGCCAATCAAAGATCAGCACGTGGGGGGAGCGCCGTGTGGCAGCTGCTGGGTGCGTTGCGTGGCACAGTGCACTGATGTGTGCGGTGTCATATGCGTTGTTATGTCAACAGTGATGGGCATAATGCAGTGTTGCACACAGCAGGAGCAGACGTGGATGGGGTGTCAATTGCAGTTGTATTTCACATGCATTCTGTTGTCGCATCTATGTTGCTGCATGTGCAGATTGTCAAGGCGGACACAGTCCACAAATAAGAAGCCACAAGCGGATGCTGCCATTGCAGCAGGCATAAATAAATGATGCTGACGGGTTTTATGACAAACTGCCTGATGTTTTCTTGTATACCGCCGCCGCCGCTGCGGCTGCTGCGGCTGCAGGCGTTCAGTGCAGTTTCCATCATGGAGATTGCAAGCTCAAAGGCAACAGGTAAACACACACAGCAGCAGGGTTCTCCAGTGCATTGTAACAGCTTGGTGCTAGCATTCAGTGCCAAAGCGCAAAACTAACAAGAGGCTGTCCCTTTGCTGCAGCTGCAATTCCCGCCCATACCCTGTGAGCATGTTTTACTAGGCACCGCTCCTGCTGCCTCTTGCTTTGCATGCAAATCATTTATCGTCAGAGGCAACATATGTCAGCCCAGCCGCCAATCACTTATACGTGCCATATGCTAACAGCCTTTGCACGGTTGCATGCTGTGCTTGCAGGCACGGTTATTTCAGGGTCTGAGCAGCACTTGATTGACTGCGACAGGTAACCACGCCAGCACACCAGCAGAAACGAAACAGCTGCTAATCAATTGACATCTGCATAAACTATGCTTGCACGTGCTGCCGTGCCGCAAGTGCCCAGCTCTAGATACATCAGCGTGCCACAGTCCGTAATACTGAGAGTGGGGTGTGTTGCGCTCGCAATGCCGGCACAACACTTTGCTGTGTTGATAGCACGCCCCGCACGCACTGACACCTGCAGGAAGTACGCCTGCTATGGCTGCGAAGGGTGGCGGCTCGCTGATTCCTGCATGCCACCCCAAACAGTACACAGACAGCACTGCCACCACTCCACAGCCTGTGTGATAATATCACATATACATTCTGTTCACACATCACCGCACGCTGGTGATGGACTATTTTTGCAGGAAGTACGACCATGGCTGCTGTGGCTTGCTGACATCACACGTGCACTGTTGAGCTATAACAATGCCGGCATCATCTTCTGCTGCATGGTGACAGCATGCCTCGCTCACACTGCTTCCTGCAGGAAGTACGATCACGGCTGCGAGGGTGGCGGCTGGCTGAACGCCATCCAGTACACCATCAAGAACAGGGGCCTGGCAACAGAGGAGGAGTACCCCTACATTGCAAAAGACGGCAAGTGCAACAAGACACTGGAGCACGAACGGTGAGTGCCAAGCATATGCACAAGCGTGCATTGCTGTCCAGTTTTGGGCGTGCCACAGGGCATCCCAGTTGACTCGCAGACAATTTGCATACATGCATGTGTGCAAAACACATCGCAGACACGCGCTTGCATGTCAGATGGACCGATGCCTGAATCGTTGTCACACCCAGGCAATCTTTGTCACACCCAGGCAATCTTTGTCACACCCAGGCAATCTTTGTCACACCCAGGCAATCTTTGTCACACCCAGGCAATCACTGTCCCCAATTTGAAAAGCAATAGCGTATTGCGACTGGCTACAGCTACTGATGAGATAAGTTCGGACTATTGTTGACTCTGTTTTGTCGTATTACATGGAAAGCGACGCGTTTCGGGCTCTTCACCCTTCATCAGGCTTCAATCCTGTG